>NIJG01000146.1:306087-421734 GCA_002201625.1 Euglossa dilemma
AGAGCCCGCGGCTTCTTGCCGCGCCGGAAACTTCATAACGATTATTAAAACGGAGCGACGGGAAAAGTTGTCGAAGGGAATCCCGCGAGTGGTCTCGACGGGCTTTCGAACTTTTCGCCGATGCGCCGGCTTCGCGACGTTAAACGTCACACCGGATGTCATGAATAAATTCAACGTGTTATCGAAAAAGTGTAACGCGACCGCCACCTCTGCCAGCTTCCAGCTGCATCGTCGCCGCGACTTCTCCGAAGACGCGCACGCGACGACACTTTGATGGCGGATGCATCCCTCATCCCCTCTCCCTCGTCCTTTCTTCCTTGACTTTTTTTCATTTTTTACCCTCCTTTATCGCGTCAACCCTCGCTTCATTCCCGTTACACCGAGCACGGTTAAGAAAAATTATATTCCGTTTACGGGCGGTTCTCCCCTATCGATCAACGCTCGATTAATCAACGCTTCTCGTTTCGACCATCCCCACCCTGCGGCCCTTATTTACGAGCTTCTCGGTATTCCTCCTTAATCAATCTTTTTGCTAATCATCGTTTAACCATTCACCGGTGCGCACTCCGCTCGTCGCCTTCTCGGCGTCTTCACTTTCCCCCGCATCGATCAACGATTGATTAATCAACCTTTTCCATTCGTCCCGTTCTTCGATATTCCCTCGATCAATCTTCCCGCCTATCGAGCTCTCGATCCGCTGGAAAATTCTTCTAACCTCACAGCGCGTGATTTCATCTCCGAATCCGTGCTTCACAGTTGCTCTATTCGCCTTTGACCGAGTCTCATTCAACGCGTCGCGTCCGAAAACCGGTGAGATCGAGATTAATCGCGGATAAACGGGTACTTACTCGAAGACGGCGTGTAGAATCTCCTCGAAGAAAGGCCGACTCCCGATCTCCCTTCGGCTTCTTCCGGAAGCGTTGCAGATCGCCTTCAGGACGCAAGCTCTTCCGTCCCTGCCCTGACTGCGAAATAGAACAAGAGGCGGCGGTTAAAGGGCGGTTAAGGGGTGGTCAAGGGGTGGTTAAAGGTGCACGCGGATCGTTTATCATTATCAGGCTCGTTATCGTCGCTCGGCTGTCCGTGAGTCGGCGGTCTATTCATTAACTTCGCGATAATACTATCGTGCCTTGATACTGGCCGAGCACGAAGTGGCTCGGTGTAAACCGGGCAACGTTTACAAGCTCTCTCTCCGCCCTTTCCAGCTAACCTCGCCCCATCCCCCCAATCCCCGTTGCCCCACGAGCAAATACCGGCAATTATACAGCACCTCGCCCNGCCCCATCCCCCCAATCCCCGTTGCCCCACGAGCAAATACCGGCAATTATACAGCACCTCGCCCTGTGCTATTAAGATTTGGATAATCCCAAACCGAGAAGTTAGACGCCCTGAAATCTCCCGCGAATCTTCCGCGTCGAGCGGCAGATTTTGCGAAAAATTTTCATATCTCCAAGTGTCTTCTGGATTATCGTATTCTTTGATAACGCGTAACGATAATTCAAGAAGGAGCAACGTTTCGTTAATCCACTGAGAGAGACGGCGAGAAAATCATCGAGCAACGGTGTAAAGTTAATGGAAATCCAGCTCTCGGTGTTTCTACACCTCTTTGACACTTTGTATAATATTTCGTTCCCGGGTAAATCTTTAAAGTCGCCTTCGCGCGTTCCCTAATCCCCCCGTCGCGATATGTACGCTTAACGCGACACGCGAAAAGAAAGAAAGAGGGAAGCGGGGATAATTTACTCGCGGCGGGTTTAAAAACACGAAATTCCAGTTATCCCGGAAACCTGGAACCGCGTTTATTCCGCGTAAAGGATGATCCTCGAAGGGAGCGTCTCGAACGTGCTTCTATAACTATCGCGCCGTATATTCTAAACTCCGTGGCTGCTATTAAAATTAGAACAGCCGATGTTGCCGTTTGCCCGTGTTGCCGAGGAGCGAAACTTGCTGGGAGGTACGCGTGCATCCGGTTAAGAAGCCGCAGCCAGCCCGAGAACAATGGCAGGACGACCTAACGCGAGCAAGTATGCAAAGCCACGCGATCGAGTAGCAGCCTGTCCCGATCCGCCAAATCCAGCGCGAAATAATTCCAGCCCCGAACCAGACGAGGATATTTCCACGGGGAGGCCATGGCGCATTCCCGCTGACGGTTTGCCGATTTCACCGATTCGCCGCGCGTATTTATCGTCCGGGAGAGGCGCGGGGAACGATCGGGCTAGCGACCAGGCGAGCCATCGAGGAATCGATTTCGCAACGACGCGGGGAGTAAATGAAACGAGCATAAATATAAAAATTAATCTTGACTGCCATTTGTCGATGTCGCGACGCGACGCGACGCGTCGCGCGGACCCCGATCCGGCGAATTGACAAATGGATACCAATATCGGGTAATCGAAGATATTTATGCAAGCAGCACGCAATGCCCGACCACCAGCACGCGCGAGTACTCTCGATGGTTGGTTTAATCGATCGGTAACGCCTCATTTCTAGTTACTCGCCAGGGCAATACACACTTTCACGGTGTTTACCGACAACGACGAGTTCGTATACGAGTATAAACTCTCGAAGAACGCGCGATGGTCGAATCTATCGCCGAGAGCTTCTCCATGGCTCGATCCAAGCTGTGAAGTTGAAGCAGGCTCGAGACCTCACGGTTTCTCGCGCGATCACGCGTCCAAGGCGGCGTTATTCGCGGGGAAACAAAGCGAGCCAGCTCTCTGATGCTCCGTTCCTCCGCTCGGCCGTCGAAATCTCGAGGCGCGGCTGGAACCGGAGCGAGAGGAGCCGCTTTATCGTTAACGCGATTCAAAACCGCACAATCGCGCCGGTCTCGCGAAAAGCTGACGCCCTTTCACCACCCTTCCTCTCTCTCTCTCTCACTCTTCTCTCCGTCCCGTGGCCCCGACAGGGAAGCAAGCGACGAGAGCTCGATTCGGCAGCGTCGAGCTTTGTTCCGCACGCCAGCTTCTTCTGGACGCGGGCAAAGAGCCGAAACGGTGCGCGAGATGAAACAAGGGCGAGGGAGCGCGCGAGGAAAAGGGAAATAGCGAGCTTTGAGGCGAGCTGAAAGGCACAGGGTCTATCGGTCGGCGTTCCGCGATCGCCTTCCGCCATTTTCCTGGGTCAACGTTTGTGCAAACCGGGAGGACGCAGGGAGGACGCCGAGAGGACGTCGGGAAAAGCGGGCCAGGAGGTTCGAGAGCGGGCCACTTAACCCTCCTCCGGCCGCTCGTTGTCGTTTCCCGCGATTATCCGGCGAGAATCGGGCAAGTGGCCGCGGAGAGGGCAAGGTTCCATCGAGGGTAAAAATTCGAGACGGTGGAATTGTTTTGCATCCGGAACGCCTCTCGAGCCGCGGCCGAAAACGAAGAGGCCCTCGGGCCGATGGAACAATGCCGCGAACCCTTCGAACGCCGCTGGAACAGAGACTTTTCTTTCTCCCGGGCGAGACAATACCGCGGCAGGCAAAACCGGTTTCCGGCGAGCAGCTCGCGTGGAAATTGCCCGCTCCTCCAACGATTCTCTCGTTAGAGAAACCCCGGAACGGGGACGGTGAATACGGAACAACGCGTAAATATTCCGCTTTACGCTCCGCGCGATCCTAACGATCCCAGTCAGCGTCGGCCGTTCAACACGGTGTCTCCGATAAAGATTATTCCGTCCTGGAAACGAAGCTGCCCGCGACGCGGACGAAACGCAGGCGTCGCTGGTATCGGGCGCGGGGCCGACGAGGCCGGAAGCCTGGAATCGTAACGGCCGGAGCAAATGCTCGAAAGCTTTTACCAAAAGTTCCGGTTAAAGAGGAATAAAATAATTGGGCCGCTATTAGCGCCGCGGGATTATTCTTTCTCGAGCTGTTCGAAACTTCGGGACGGGCTCGCTTTTGTCGATCTCGTCGTGCAAGACCTTTTACTCGGCGGCTGTGCTCGCGTGAACCGAAACCAGAGAGAGAGAAACATTTCAGCCCCGAACGGATCGATAGCTTCGTCTTTTTGCGATAAGACGAGGACGAAGCGACCTGCATCGTTTTAGATGATCGGGTTAATTGCGAATGCATGGGACCCTTTGCCGGCAGTCCCTTTGAACATCGTCGCCGACATAATCGCGTTCTCGATATCTTTCTCGCTCGCGTATAGCCGAGGATTTAATTCCGGGATCTGGAGGAGTGAGCGATATTCGAATTGCTCTCCAAGTGACCGCGGAGAGCGTAAAAGCGCGTCGAAGCCGTGTCGACTAATTTCGTTAAGACCCACCCGTTCCCGACGCAAAGAATCTAAAGCCGCTTCGGAATTTCCATCGCGTTAACAATCGGCGCGGTTACGTCCAGTCGATGCTTCTTCGACGAACGTCAAAGGGAGAACTCGCGAATATATTCGTCGTTGACCGGCAAAGCTGGAAATTCCTGGAAACCGTGCCCTCTGACCGGATCTCATGGTTCGACGGGAGTCTGGAAAGGATCGGTTAAAAAATTCTCGAGGAGAAATTGTCACGTTCCCGCGAATCAGGCGAAAAGCCGTGCCCCCCGGCTTGCAAAGGGTTCCACGTTTCGCTGCTCTTTGATCCCTTCCCGGATTCAGGAAACGTTCGAGATGGCGCGGCGAAACGACCGGCAAACTTGCTTGGAATTCTTCATTCGCGCGAGAATCCGGCCGTGGATACGGGATGCCTGGTTGGCAAGACAGATGGACGGAGTACCAAAGTAGATCCGCGTTTCTTTCCCTTCCCTGTGCTTTTTCTTTTTCTCGCCACTCACCTTCCCAAAAGCAGCTCCATCTTGCGATACAGCTGCCTTCTGCTTCGACGATGATAATCCCCGAGCTTGCCCGACAGCCCGCTCTTCGAGGGCAGCTCCCAAGCCTGGCCAGCCGTCAATCCGATCGTGAACAGTCCCGCAGGCTTCGCGTAGGTGCTGATGGTCATGCAGTACACCAGCTGTGCACCATCGAACCTTTCAGATCGGTAGGAGAAACGATTCTCCCGAGATACTAAGGAACTAAACAACGGATAGGAATTCTCGAGATTTCTTGCCGCTTGTTTAGCAGTAAGACGAGGAAGCCAGATCGGCAGGGGTGAGAAGGTGTCGATGAAATTGCAGGGTGAAAGGAGGCGGAAAGGAGGAGAATCGGGAGATTGGAAGAGACGTCGTTGGGAGTGCTTGGATGAATGGAAAGCGACGGGGTTTGATCGATGCCGAGGGAGAAAGTGTCGTTTGGGAAAAATACTCGGCCCCCGTCGGAGTCACGGCATCGCGCGAGAGTCTATTGATTCTAAAACGTCGGGCTGCATTCGAATTTCCGGTCCCTATCAACAATTCATCTCGCCCAATTACGAACGCTCGCCGAGGAGCCCCTTTCAGCTCCTTTTAGCGCTTGAATTTTCCATGGGAGAGCTCCGAGCACCAGCACCACCAACACGACAGAGGCCGAAACGCAGCCAGGCCAGAATTCGATCCACAGGATAAGAAACAGGAGANGTCGTTTGCACCGCAACTTCCGGCCAAGTTATCCAGTTAAGACGCGGCCTAGGACATACGCGACTCAAGCGATCCACCGTTATAAGCAACTTTTCCACCGTGTAATTAAACGGAAGTGGAAGTTGAAGCACGCTGGCGAGTTTCGCCGGTCGAGTAGGACTCACTTGAACGTTGCTGCCTTCGGGAAACACCAGATACTTCTCCGCCAACTCTCTTTCCGATCGTCCCAGGCCCCTGTTCTCCGCCAGCTCCGTCGACGTCGCGACGCTGCCGCGCCAGAATTCGATCCACAGGATAAGAAACAGGAGACACATGACGATCGATGGTCCATCGAGCAGTGAGAAATTGCTACGGTCAACCTAGCGAGATTCGGCCGGCCTCTTTTTCTATCCAACGGACGCGTTAAGTGACTCGAAATGCCGGATGATATAACGACGGGTAATGGTGGTTAGACCGTTCCTCGGCCGTTTAGCGAGACAGTTTAAAGCCGCGTCGTTAAGTCGCCTTAAATTAGCCGTTAAAACCTACCGACACGATCCTTCCAACTAGCCCGGGATACACTCCTCGCGACCACGCGCGACAAACAGATTCCGCTTTAACGAAAGATTAATCCCTAACGATCCCTAACGTATCCGATCCGGCAAAAAAGCACCTGCTCGCGGAAAGTTTCGTTGAAGGATATCCGAAACTTGGCTGGGAGCTTGCTGGGTGCTTGCTCGAAGGCCACGATGAAAGAACAATATGATCCGAAGTACCATTAACCTCGCGGAATCGAGTGGCTCACTTCTGAAATATCATCTCGCCCCCCGGCCGTTGCTTTCGTCCCGAGATCTACGAAATTTTCGCGTCCATCGGAACCATAAATCCTGCGTCGGAAGGGCGACGCGTTCCCTCGGAAGACGCCCGCGACCCATATTCCCGGCGTGGTCTGCGAGAGGGGAAAAAATTAGAGAGCGTCCCCCTGAAATATTAATCGACATCGGCGCGCAAGAGCGAGCCGCGGTGAATAAGTAACGCAAATGGATTTTCGTCGAAGCAGGCCGCATAAATAGCGGGACTGGTGCGAGGCCGGAGCGAGGAGCGTAGGCGAGCCGAAATGAATTACGCGATGGGATCGGCGGCAGGCGGGGATTAATAGAAATGGAGGAAAGATCGAGCGGATGATCGTTGCGCTGGCTCGCCGAGTAATTAGAACGATGGAGATCGGCGGCCCTTTTCGAGCCGAGAGGCTCCCNCTCCACGGAATTACGGATTTTTCCTGGCCGCGATAAATCTCCGACCCCCCTTCACCCCGACATCCTCTGCGCGGCCGGCGACCAACCGGGTTTACCCTCCTACCACCGTTCTTAATTTTTCAGAATTATCCACGACTCGTATCGATTAGCGGATCTCTGTTAATTGCAACCGATATATCCCTCCTTTACCTACACCATCGTCGTAATGGAACGTCGTCGGAGATGGCCGATCTTCCTAATTTCATTTCTCTCTCTTTCTCTCTTTTATTCTCCCACAATTTCCACGAATTATTTCCACGATATCGGTTTCCGTTTCTTATCGCTCACAGAGAATCTTCCGCTTCGTGGAGTTGAGCTTTAACCGCGAAGCGCGTGTTAGGAGAAAAGTCGCGAAGTCAGAGCGACAAACTCGAACGCGAAGTTCTCGATGAAAAATCCAAGAGTCCGGCGTTAATACGGTTAATACGAGTTTCACGTTCTTCGTAAACAGTTGGCGATCTTGGAAAATAATTTCCAGAACGGGTTTCCCGTGGAATCGTCCTCTTGATCCAATTTTCCTGAGAGCTTCTCGCGAGAGGACACGGGGAATCTTGCGATAGGAAAGAAGGATAGAATTTGTACTCAGGGTTGAAACTTTATTTCGAGTCACGCGATACGAGATCGCCTTGGCCGATGCGTTTCGAAATATTTCGACTATCCGATTCCCGAATGGCCGAGGGAGCTAAGCATCGGCAACCAACGGTCTTTACATTAGTCAGAGACGCGACTTTTATCCGTCTCCTCCGGTGAATGCGGTTTTATCCGAACCTTTCTTTCATCGAATCATAAAGGGAACAACGGAGACCAGGTTCCGCTCGAATTCTATCTTGATTCTTCCAGCGAATGCATTTGCATAATCATACCGATTCCGCTGGCCTACATCTGCCCGGCGATACGAGAATCATGATCTGTTGGCCGATATTACAACGTTTTAATTAATACTAAAAATAAACCGCTATTTCAGATTCTCCATTAAAGCGCACACGTTCGTGTGGATGGCAGGAACATTCGGAATTGCATAATTGGAAGGTTAATACGTTAATAAACAGCCGCGGATGCGTTTAATTGTTTCCCATCGTCCTTACCATATCGCCGAGAGGTATCCTCGATTTTTACTCGCTGTAACGTTTCACCTGTTTTATTTCCACGTTGCAACATCAAAGGAAATACGCAATTGTCGAGAAAATCAAGTAGAAATTTGGATTTTTATTCCGTTTTTCCTCGGATTTTCATTAAAACAGACGCTTCGCGCCAAGTTTGTTGTAACGTGCGTTAATGTATTAATTAAACTACACGAATGCGCCATATTTTCCGCTTAAATATTGGACATTTGAATAACACCGGTGATTTTTCACCTTTTTTCTCTTTTTTACATTCCACCGTATTTTTCGTTCCTTTTTTTTTTACTGATTTCCTTTTTTCTTCCCGGTCGCAAAAGGGCAGAGGGCTGCTAGAACCCGCCGGTACAGCACTCTACCGAAATGAACTATAAATCCGCGGCCACTCGGTTGACCATTTTGTTAATACAAAATGAATTACGCGACGCCGACGGCGACGCCGACGCTAGCCGCGATACGCCGTCGCCCGATGAAATATACGCCTGGCGAAAGGTCGGCCGTGAAATCTTTGAAATCCAGCCGTGAAATCGCCACGGTCCGAACGTGCTTGGGGAGAAGAGAAATGGAACATGGGGAAAAATCTCGATTCGATTAAAACCTCGGAGCCAAAGAATCATCGGTGTTTCGCTTTGAGGCATATCGATGCTGCACACTTTCTGCCGTAAATATCTCGCAACGAATAAAATCCAAAAATTCTCAGCGCAAATTTAAAAGTCCTTTAACCCTTAACACTTACCAAGATTATAAAATTTCACCCCGTACAAATCCTATCTTAATTTTATCGAAACGCGTAACTAGTAGCAATATTTAATTCGCAATTATTTATCTAGGCTACAGAACCAATCGATTCTCCGATATTTTGTGCTACAAACCACCGAATTATACGTGCCAACTTTTAACGATTAAATATTCTCCAGCTAGACCAATTCCAATTTTAAAATTCTTCCCCGACCCTGAAAATTTACCGCAAGCAATATTTCGCCCCACGCGAAATCCGCTTTAATTTCGTAAAGAGAAAAAAAGAACAAAAAAAAAACAGAACCAGCAGTGACATTGACACCGCGGTAGGAATTAATTCGCTATAACCTTATCAACCCCCGGAATTATTCCCGCCGGCGTTAAGGGAGAAACGCGCGGCACCCCTAACCGGGCCAATTCCTCTTTCGAAACTTACCTATCGTAAATAAAATAAACATCCGAAATTACACCCTGGACCACCGTCACCCAAAGTCCAACTGCCAATTGCCCGAACCTTATTACCTCCCCGGCAGTGTGTTTCCACGCGACGCGGCACGTGTTGAATTTTTTCCCCCGACATGCCGGAACCACCGGAAGAACACTGGGTATCCCAGCTGAAGCCTTCATACATAGAGAAGAGCCAGTGTAACGGCGCAGATGGGGGTTGAAATAGGAAGATCGAGGCGAGTTGGCAGGAGGACGATGCGGAGCGAGTTCGGAGCCGGGGAGGGAAGATTATGCGGCGCGGCGGGGCAGAGGGTGAAAAATCGGCGCGGAACGGGCGAGCGGCCAGGAAAAGTTCGAGGGCGGCACGTCCGCGGTGAAACGCGGTCAACGTTTGCACACGCATACGAATGCGTCCAATCCCGGTGCTTTGGCCTCAGAACTCGAGCTCGTAAATGGAGTGACGGCAGGTCGGATAGAGCTGGCCGCAATTCTCCTTGCTCCGGTACGCGTGCTCGTAAGCTTGATCCTCCGATCGCTCGAAACGCCCGCCGTCCCTGGGTAGCCTGGAAAAGGAAAAGCAGGACTTGAAGGTGGCCGAATGGAACCGACCAACCAGGCGAGATTGCCTTCCCAAACCGAGCCACTGAGTCTCCTGCTTCCGGCACTGGTTACCTCGCCGCACGATTCTTTTACTCGCGAATGCCTCGCGATTTCCACCGACCAAACAGGTCGAGGATTAATGTTTTATAAGGAACGCGATCGATTATGACATGACGCGACGCGATGATTTATTCGTTGCAACTAAATCGATTCGCCAAATGGTGGTTAACCGGTTACGCGGATCCAGCAGTGGTGATTCGATCGTTTTGGCTGATTAATCCGTTTAATTGATTATGTTGCCCGGCCATACGCTTTAGTTTCATGGTCGCAGCGATCGACTAACTGCTCGAATTAGCCTACTCGCTGTGCCTTGTCCGCTGATCGTGTTATTACCGGCTGTATATACGGCAGGACGTCCGACCCTTTTTCGCCATCCGATGCCTCGTTTAATATTAACGCGAATACTTCGATGAATATTAACGATGTAATTACTATACGTTGCCGTCGTCTCGTTTCGCATTCATACGTCGCATTTGCTATTGATGCAATTATGAATATGAACGGCAGTTCCGATAGAGAGGAGTGATCTGCCGTTTTTTTTTCTTCCTTTTCTTTTCGCCCGGGATCGGCACGCGAGAACTTAAACGAATTTCTGATACTCGAGAATAGCCGATGGTGTAAACCGGGAGCGATACTTACGTAAAAATGGCGTGTAGCAGTTCCTGAACCAGGGTCCCCTTGCCAAGATCCGAGGGGTCTCTCTGAGCAGCCTCGCAGAGTGCTTTCATCACGCAAGCTCGTCCATCCAGACCCGTTCTGTGGATAAACCTTCGAATGAAACACTCGATCCAGTCGCGAGAGGTTCGAGGTATCTACTAGAGGACGAGTGGAATCGGTGTTTCCGGTAATAGAGCGGTAAGACTGACAGGGAGCTGTGGAGAAGCCGCGTAGAGGAATGTCAATCGAGTCGTCTGGTCGGTCTAATGGCGTTAATTAAATTCCTACGTCGAGGATAACGTTCCCACGAGGCGATAGATGCTCGGAAGACCACTCGAGAACGTCTGTTCGTAAAACGGTGTATCAAAAGGCAAGTATCGAGCTGTGCGGTAAGCAGAGACACGAGTGGAGAACGGTGAACGTTTCCGCGATATCGCGCTCCTTTCTTCCGATCCTCTGCGTTCAATCCAAGTACCGGAATATTTCAAGGCTTTATGGTCCTTTGAATAATTCAACCTATTACCCGGTGTCTCTTACTTTAATATCGGAAAGTCTAATATGTTGACGGCGCCGTGATGTAAATACGAATCGCGAAAGAAAGGGAATGCGTTATATAACGGGAGGGAATCAAACCAGGCGTCTTTCTGTTTCGTTATTCTCGCACGTTCCGCATGAAAATTCCTGCGCCTGCCACGCATTTGCATGTGCCGGCCGAGGAAAAAGGGCTCCATTTGCATGTTACGTCACGCTTCGGGGACGAATGGGAAGCGAGCTTTCGCCGGATGAAAACAAAAAGAGCAGAGGAAAGAGGAAAAGGCTAGGAATCCTTGAGTTTCCGTGTCACCACCTTCCCCTTTTAGCGGTTCAACGCTCTGTTTCCTGGCTAATTTGCAGGAATCCCGCGGCAGCGAGTAGCGCGAGTCGATAATAATGGTAACCGGCGCAACCAACGGGAATTACCGCGTCTGCCAAGCGAGAAAGAATTTTGCGAAATAGCAGGGAAGCGAGATCGGATCCGCCTGCAAGTATCCACAAATGAAACAGACAAGGAGGATGTTCGGTGAATCGAGGGAAACGCCGAAACTCGAAAGAAACTCGCGGTAAATTGGCTTACTTACGATTGCAGCAAAGCCTCTATTTTCGGGAACACGACGCTTCTGCTTCTTCGATGGAGCAACTCCGATATCTTTGAGTCTACTTGGCTCGGCAGCTCCCAGGCCAGGGCCGCTGTCAGTCCCATCACAGCGTCGTTCTCCTTCGCGTACGTTCCCACCGTCAGACAGAACACCAACTGCAATGCCAGAAGCAAACGTTAATCGTTCTTACCTCGTAAATAATAAATTAATACTAGAACAATTTGGACCTTTCAGCTCTGCAATTACTGCGCACGTGTACCTGCCTTTAGCAAAAATATCGTTCACTTCTACTGTTAGGTTACACGTTAGGTTAGATTATATTATACCAATTATATTTACTCGACTTCCTGTTACCACTAATATCGCTACTATCTATACGGATTAATCTATGTAGATTGAGATACAAAATAGCTGTAAAATAATAGAAATTAAACAACTCGAAGAAATATCAACTAAGAAAAGTTTCACGAAGGAAATTTCTTGAGACGAATTTCCGATTACCACGTTGAAATTGAAATTTAACACCATATCGACATACTTAACGAAGCAGTAACGAGAGTTACCTGCAGATTGCTGCCCTCGGGGAAGATCAGGTACCTCTTCCTCCTGGACAGGGACCTGGGTGCGTCGAGGGCGGTGTCCGCGGTGCAGATGGCGAGGAAATCGAGGCACGCCAGGGCGAAGAAAAGACCTCGGATCCTCGGCATCCCTTCGGCGCGGCCGCGACGCGACTTTCCGCTCTCATGCGTTCCGCTCCGGGACACTCGGCACCGCGTCGAAAGGGAAAGTGTAGAACGGAACTGGACGCGCCGCTGTGAGCCAGAGGAGAGCGTGTCCGCGAGCGATTTTAACTCGGCTGGAATGCCCTCTACACTGACCGACAGGTTTCTCGAGCAAACGGCCAACACTTTCCAGCGCCGGATAACGGGAACGACGTGCCTCCCGTGTTTTTCCACCGGTCTAATCAACCGGCAAACCACGCGCCGACAATTCCTTCGGCAAACCGACCGGCCACGCCACGCTCCGATCCTCTCCGTCCTTCGTTGTTAAGTTCTCGAGCCTGTTTCTTCGAGATCGTCGAGATCGTTCTAATGAACGAGCCGAATGACGGGGTCGTCGAATCGTAGATTCGTGGAGGATTTTCGGTACTTGCGATAATCGATTCGTTTACACGATCTACATCGACTATTTACATCTCGTTATCGAACGTCCGCTCACGTGAGCTTTTCGAAATATCGCGGATACGTGATTGGTAGAATTTTCTTTCTAAATTGTTCCATGAAGTTTGAGTGGGATATAAGGTTAAGAGATCGTTTCGAAGCAGGTTCTGGAATTTATTAAGAATCAGTACAAGAAATCGTGTAACCATTCCAACGATGAATCGAACATGTAGAACATACGCGAACGCGAAAGAGGTTAGAACGAAGCGATACGAAGTTTTCGTTTAAAAAATTGGGTTAGAGAAGCTATTTCCTCTCTCCAATGACTCTCCCATTAACTTTTTATCTCGCAGAAGCTCGCATTACACCTCTCGTTGTTATAAACAAGGAGACAGGCCACGTCGTCGGCGTGGCAGGAGATTTTATCCGAAACTGCGACGACAATCAGAAGCACGTTCAGAACGGGAGGTGCAAGGCAGGCGGGGATTTGTTAAAATATAGGCCAGGTAGAGAGGAAACGAAAACGCGGAGAGACGCGGCCCGCTCATTGTACTTTTAAATACACGCTTATATTAATTCATACTGTCTTCGCCGGGTAGAATGTTGCCCTTCTGGAAAAAGTGGACGGCCCGGCGAGAGGCGAAACGGCAGGGATAGAGCTCTTTTTCACCGGGACGACACTTATTTCCTCATTTCGCGGGCCATAGCGGCGGAACGAGCGTCTGTTAATTGCATATGGGAGTTGCGCGCGCGAGCCTCGCACACCGAACCCCTTCTCCTTGCCCCCGTGGCAAGAAAACCGCAGAGCATTCTAAATTAATGCTTTTCGTTAACGCGTGGCCGCCGGCCTCTCACATCCACGCAATTATAACTGCTCTGTCGCGGCATGTCACCGGACTTTCCTCACCTCCGAGCCGGAAATCAACGAGAAATCCGCTCATGCGACGCGCAAGGATCGAGCGAACCGGAGGGATCGGTGTTCGGTTCTATCCGGAGTGGAAATTGGTAGACGAGTTCCGATTCGATCGGAGAAACATTTTAATTCGTTCGTACAGGATGTCTAAGATTCGTTCGATCTTAGCTACGACTGGCAAAGACGGTCGGTTTTACGGATCCATGAGACTATCGACGCCGATCAGCTCGAGAGGACAGCTTCTTACATGGACGTCGCAGTAGAGTGGAATTCCGGATGAACCGTTGGTCGAGTACGATCTGAAATTAACGCGTGGATTAACGAGTGGTTCGAGATCGGCGTGTTTTACGCTTACCCGGCCAATAGTTTGAATATCTTCGCGATCACCCCGTCTCTCTGGCTCACGTATTCCATCGCCTGGCAGATGTTCTTCAGCAGGCACGCTCTCCCATCGAATCCGTGGCTGTAACATTCGTCCGACATTTTTCTATTCTTCGCCTGACCGTAAAGAATCGGTAGTAGGGGAATGGCGGTACGAGAAGAGATTGGAAGGGAGGAAGCGAAGGAAGAGGATGAAAGGAAGCGAAAAGAAAGGAAATCGGCAGTGCTGCGGCATTAGCCGATCCGTGAACTAGGCCGGAAACCGTCGACAGGACGGCCAGAGAAGGATCCGTTTTCGGGCAGAGCAACCATTGGTCCGGCGCGGATGGTTGCCGGTGGACGAGGCAATTTGCCGAGCTGCACGAGTTCCATGCCGGCAGACACGGATCGGTACCATCCCCTGCATTATTCACGGTCTATTAAACTATTTATTACCTCTCGTAGACGAGCTCGGCCGCTCGGTGAACGTCGTAGATGGACCTGCCGATCCTGGTGGCGGCGGTGCCGCTTGGAAGCTCCCATACCAGCTTGAAGCCGGACGCCTGGGCGAAGATGGTCGAGTAAGAGAGCGAGGTGATCTTGTAATTCACTCTATACTGAAAGCAAAGGCCGACCGGTTAATAGTTGGCCAGAGTTGCGAGGGGGGCGGCTAATGGCTGCCGGGCCAGGCTGATGGAAACGGTCACGGTCACGGGGAACTTCGGTGTAGCTTGATTGTTCGACCCTGATTGCGCTGCGCGCCCGATGATACGTGATAGGAATCGAGCGACTTCCTGATCGATTCGGGGTTTCGTTGCGGTTTCGGCCGGAGGACGTGAGTCAGTGCTGGCGCATGATCGAAAGCGGCGACCCTCGGAAGGAGTTAAAATTTCATATTGAAAAGAATAGGGGGCGGGCCGGTGGCGACTTTGAAAATAATCCAATATCACGGCAAGGAACGCCCGTTTCCAATATCCAGTGGACAAAGTGGGGAAAAAGGAAGAGGAAAAAAATGGAAAAGGCCAGGGAGCGTGGGGAAAGGAGGACACGGACGTCCGCGTATGGCCTGGCTGCAGCCTAAAATTTCAATTTCGAATCGACAACAGCATGCAGAGGGTAAACTCGATCGACGTCCGCCACTTTCCGCTCGCGCTGCCGCATCTGAAAGCAAGGAACAGGCTGGCACAAAGTGACAGGGCAGGTGTTACTGGCTCCGCTCTTTCCCGTTAAACCGAATATCGGCCAGGTATCGAGGTAATCTGCGCAGAAGCTCGAACAGGTTGACCGTGGCGAGTCGTTTATCAGGCAAACTGCCCTACGATTCTCCCTTTCTTCGCCCTGCGACCGAAAACGAAAATAACTCTCGCCTCCTTCTCTTCTTTCCTTCTCGATAGATTAATCTCTCCTGCGGGCCGGATCCTCGGAGGATCGCGAATTCATAAGCCGGGGAATAATAAGAATATAGCGCGCGTTGCAACCACCCTCGTTGCATAATCCTCCGGCGAACGTACCAATGGATTTCGGGGCTGTCGAAAGGGGGAACGATGATAAATCGCAGGGATGTTTCCGCGACGTACGCTCCGGTTCAATTTTTACCAGCAGCCCTGAAGTCACCTCGAGACTCTTTACCCCGACCTTTTCTTCCTGCCCTCCGACGTGCTATAATATCGCGCGTATCTTCGCGTCTTCCGACCACTCAAATCTCCCGCTGAACGAAATTCCAAACATCCGGAATTCCGAGTACACGAGTACGCGTCCTCGAGCGTTCTCTCTTTCGTGGTTTCCGTATAATTTCCTCGCGAAATAATCGACCTCCGCCCGGTCCAGCGACAGCTTTGAATCCTCGGAAGAACCTAGAGAGTCCCCGTTATCGAATAAAGCGCAACGTGATGCCGCACTTTTGCGCTTTATTATTGCGCCCCCGACACCGGGGCTCTCGCCTATTCGGGGACCGAAGGTCTGGTTTATCGATTTATGGACGGTGATCTGGAATTCAGCGGCTGTCTCGTACGTTACAGAGGTGTATAGTGCACGTGCAGCGGCAGTATCGTCGATACCACGCTGCACTTGCCCGTAAGTGCACTGGATCATCGCCGGCTGCATAATTCTTCCAGCGCGAGCACGCGGAATGGCTGGAAATGCAGCCTAACGGCGGCTGCACCTGGTGCATTCCTTCGCACTCCGAAAATCGTAAACAATTACCGGCTTTGTTCCCAACACGCGGACACCGCCAAGATGTACCCTCTGATCCTGTATTTCTACGCTTTCTGGAAATCGAAAGATCCTCGAGTATCTTTCTCGATTATGACCAACTATTACACTGCGATATCCTCTCGATGCTCGGGTAGGTAACGGAAGAGAAGTCGAGCCACTCGAAAATAGAGAAGATTCCAAGATAATGACCAATGTTCTACTCGCGAGATCGCGCAACCCTTCGAATTTCGTTCGAATCGCGACTCTTAACAGAATTTCATTCGTTATTATTCATGGGGTACCCAGAAACGAGCTATTTATCAGTGATAATCGCATTGACAGAAGAAATTCCGCGCGGTAATCGAGAGGACGAAATGGATACTCGATCGGCGTAAAAATCGCGGCCAAGATGTCGACCGCGTAGCGACGCGGACTTACGACCGGTAAATTTGCAGGGAAGAAACCGTGAGAAGGATAATGCATTGGACTGACGGGGTCGCGCGATGCGTTTCAGCTCGATCCACGAATTACGCCGTGGGTAACTTCATCGTGCATTAATGCGGTGCATTACAGAGTTGCCCGTCTCGGAGCGACGAGCGCCTTTTAAGGCGAAAATACGGTGCAACGATCGACTTACATTAGTCGTAGTCACCTAGCCCCGTACATATGGCGCATAAATTTCCCCCACGACCGCCGAGTACGTGACGTGGCCCGCAAACACAGCCGACACCGTAAACCATACACCTTTCGACCAACAATCCCTAGACTAATTTTCAAAGACCGATTCCTACCTACCAACACGACGCTTCGAAAACGCATCAAGATTTCTAAGGTTAACTAGAACTACCGACTCGTATCGAGTACCTAAATATGACATACATTATCGATAAAAGTAATTACGATCGCGTTCGAACAATGCTCGATATTAACCCCTTGCGGTACCATTTAACTAGGAAGAATCCCGAAGAAAAGGGCTCAAAACGGCGGAAACACAACGTCGAAACTGGAATCACAATGTAAACAAGATTTTTTCCGTACCCATTATGTTCCACTAATTTTCGTCAAACGCGACAAAAAATAAATCTAATAGATATCGATGGTATTATCGTCGATTCGAATCGTAAGAATAACCGTAAGGTAATTTTGTAGATCGTTTGGGTAAATCGTCTTTAACCAATTAATTTATCTCTACCTGAAACGTAATAAAGAAATTATTAGTGCGGTAATGGATATATCGTGACGTAATCATTTAACAAATCCGAATAAAATTAAAACGTATAAAGACTCTTTTGAACGCTAGTTCTCTTGGTTAGGATCAAAGGTCTGATTTACTGGAGTGGTATTTTCGATTGTTGCGTTGGTGTTTTGAGAAACAGACTCGATCTCGACTACGGTCAGTTAACAAAGCGATCCGCGAGGAGGAAATCTCGATTGGCTAGTGGATTAAGCGGCGAAGACAGTTGGCAGAGGTGGATACTCACGAAAAAGGAGCTGCCCTTCCGAAAGGCCAGGGATCTGGTGGGTCTGGCCGCGGCCGCAAGTTCGCCCGCGGTAATGAGGGTGAAACAGAGGATGCTCCAGAACAACGGTCGCATAATCAGTGGATGTCGGGCCCTGGGCCAAGATGTCCTCGCGAACTTCCCGCTGCAGCCTGCACCCAATGCTCTCGCCTGTCTAGGAATCTTCCTCTGATGGGATTGAGTCGCTTCGGCAGACAGTGTTGCCCTGGGTTATCGATAACGGTGCTTTGGCCCCCACCGCCACACGCTTTTTCCCTCCGCTCGTCCACCTCTTGGCTCCATCTTCCTCTCGGCCGAGCTCCGCCGACCGCTTCTTCTCGCGCGCCGTTCTTTTGCCAAAATTATTCCCGAATATCCGGTTAAATCCCGGCAAAACGTCGGAGAATTCGAGATGCACTACGGAAATTTATCGCGAGGATGAAAAAACTTGCTATATTCTTTCCTAGATTCCTAAGCAGCTTCCAAACGCTAATGGAGCTTGTGTTCCTCTCGCTTCGCATGGAATCACCCTGTCCGAACGAGACAAGATAAATCGCCGTAAGTTGGAACATGGTGCACCTCGAAGCGTGATACATGCGAGGAAAGAACCCCGATAACTGGAAGGATTTTCGCGTTAAAAGACGGGGGCAGCGAGAGAAATAGCTGCGCGACTCGGCGACGTCAGTACTCACGCGAAATATTCATGGCAAGCCGGAGGTGATTCGGTCGCATTTAACGCCGGATGAAAAGGGCAGGAGCGAATCGAGAATTCGATCTCGCCGTGTTTTCGCATCCGCGAAATCTCCAAGAGACGCCAGTTTGAAAAATCAGCGAGATATCGCTCGCGGTACGAGCTGCCATAAATACTTATCAAGCGGTTCGCTAAACTTGGCACGGTTCTAAACGCGTCTTGTAAAGCGGAAATAAACAAAACGAGCAATTAAACCCGCCTGGAAGCAACACGTTGAAGCAATTGCATCGCTGCAAAACCGATCCCGGCTGAAAACGCGTCCGATGCATCCGAAACGCCGGCAAAACGTTCGACGATGAATTATTTTGCACCGGTACCCGAACCTACCCGCTCGCTCGTCTTGCAAGCGTATTTATGAACCTAATCTAGGAGCTGTATGAAATACAGACTGGTACTTCCACCGTTTCTTTTCCTCCATTTTTGCTGCCTCTTTTTTTCCCTTCATCCTCGCTGGCACTGATTAATCTCTGCTTTAATACGAAGAAAATCCACGGGGGGAGGGAGGGACGCGTGGAAAGTGAGGGGTTAAACGGACGTCGGACAGAGAGAGTGTATCAAGGGAGATCAGAGAGCGCGGAGTTTGATAAACGTACCTCCACGCTGAAGTTATTTCGCGGGCAACCTTTTTAATTAGCGGAAAAATCCAAGGAAATTCGGGAAAAAATTTACGTGCCAACCCTTTTATTGCACGAGGCGCGGGTACACGCGAGGCAAGCGCGAGGCAGGATGAGAAGAGCTGTAAAGAAGAATAAACGACGTAACGCGAGCGCTAGGGGCGCAACCGGGTGGGAACAGAAAGCGGAGAGCGTGTAATAATAAAACGCGATACGTCTTCGTTAATAAACGGTGGATATCCTATCTAAAACTCCAAGACCAGTGGGACACGTGGAGTAAATCGCGGAGCAATCCTCATGCCTTCGTCCTGCCATGGCCGCTTCTAAATATTCCTCGTCCATGTCGGTTACGTTCCCGTGATCGGGGCTGAAACGAAATATTTCCGTGAAACGTCTTGGTATCTTCTCGTGAAGATATCGCAGTATCAGTCGTGGATTGTCTTACGTTAAGAGTAAATGGATCAATTCACCGACCAGACCCTCGTCCTTCAGCGGTGTCGAGGCAGCCTCGCAGATGTTCTTTTTCAAGCAAGCCTTCCCATCGATATTTCGCCTGAAAGCGATTGTTAACGATCAACAACAAGCGGAGGCAATCGGCACCAGACGTAAACAGCCAGAGCCACATGTTCGTGTCGTGAACATTTAACGCGACAAAGCGTTGACACGGTTAAATTTCAACGTTACAGGGTAATAGAATACACGGTCCCTAAATCGTTCGTGCGTCGCATTAATTATTTATTATACCTCTACGCGCGTACGATAACGCGTATTACAGCGTGCCGGGGTCTCGCGAAATATTTTCAATCGAAATTTGTCGTTAAATTAACTATTAACTATCGGGCATCAATCGCGACGAAATACAAAGGCGGCGGAATGATTTGTAAGCGCATCGATACGTTAATTATTCGTAAATGTGAATTTCAAGCGCGGCGAATTATTAATTGTTTGCGATCGCGAAATTCCAGACGCTGCGAATTATCGAACGGGATCGCGATTATAAATACCGAGCGTTACGGGCAATTAATTATTCGGCTCTGGTAAAGCGAAAATAAATCGGGCATTTTCGGCTAGACAGATGTAATCACCTGTCAAGCTCCTGTCGCAGCACGTCGTAGACCGGCGCCCTCTCGTTCCAGCTCGCTCTCCTGCGCCGTCTCTGCAACGACGAGTCGTCGAAGAAGTTGGTGAAGAAGGTGGCGTTGTCCGGTAGCATGTATTGGAACTGAAAGTTCTGGCCGTAAACCAGAATCTGGCCCGAGAGCTGCACCGGCACCGCCAATCCGACGATTAGCTTGACAGAAATGAAATTAACGTTCGCGTGTAAGCGTTGCGCGAGCGATCAATCGAATTCGAAGGAATTCGCACCTTTCAGGGAACTCTGGCCGAACACCATTTCGAATTAACAGTCGTAACCGATACCCTGATTCGTGACGAATATCAAATTCCCGAGCGATACGTCGATCGAACGAAATATTGCGCGAGAACCAAGGAGGGAAATGAGGAGAACGTTGAAACGAGAGTCGGGGAAATATAGAGACACCGGGAGAGTAAATATATCGGTGCAGGAACGGGCAGAAGCAACCCTAACACTCGAGAAGAAACTCTAGAGGAGGCTAGACGAGGCCGTAAAAGTTGGCGGATGCTGAAAGTGAAAAGATTACGACAAAGTATAGCAACCGTGCCCGTGGACCGTCTATCACGCGAAACAACTGGAAGTTCGACAATGGGCGACAATGACGAGGATCGCCGGTATAATAAAAGGCATGCGTTTCGCGGACAATTACCGGAAGGGGTAGAACCAAGAGAGAAAGAAGTTCTTTCGCCGGGACGGGCTGCTCTCGAGTCGCGAATTGCGAGGAGGAACTTCTGCAAGTGTAAAGAATTTAGCAACCGGAAAGAGGGCGTCGGAGGAAGGGGGTGGGCGGAGCGAAAAGTCGAAAAGGAACTGGCTAAAGTAGTTTTCCTTTTTCTTGCCTTTGAACCGTTGCCGAAGGAAGATAAATCTGCCCAACGGTAATGAAATGAAAAGGCAGGGGAAACGGAACAAGACGCAGGGCAAAAATGGCCGTGTTACCGTTCGCGTAGACAACGAAGCGCGCTTCTACCGATATCTCTATCATCTCCTACCATTCTGCGGGAGGTCCGAGGATAAAAACCGAGAGACCGATAGAAAATACCGGGTACGAGGATGAAGTAAAGTCTAACAAAAGAAGATAGGAAGGACGAGCGTAAAATTACAGCGAGCTTGCGGTTTTTTCTCCCCGTTCGTGGGAAATTTCGCTCGCCCTGGCGAAGCTGCAGCTCGTTTTTCAACTTTCCGAATACTGCTTAACCCTCGTTCGTTTCCAACCAAGATATTACAGTGTCGCTGAACTTTCTTCCCTCCTCTCCACCGCTCTCTTCCTTACCTCTAGCTTCCTTTGCTGTACTTTCCATCTTCCGTTCTTCCACCGCCATCGCGCTTATGCCTACGTATCACCCGGTACGTATTCCGACGTTGGAACTCGGGTTCGCGCGAACGAGCGACGTCGTTTGTTCGAGATCAGCTCGCCAGGGCTGTTCATAAACATCGCGCCTTTCCAACAGCTGTCCCATTCAATTCCACGATTGCATTGAAACGTTGCGTGACGCGGTGCAAAGACGCGCGGCGGCCGGCGGAAATGGATGGTAAATAAATTCAGCAGGGTTTTTTGAATCCCGTTCAACGGCCCGTGCACAAAAGCGTCTCGACGCGTGCTGGAACTTGGTAATTGTCCTGCTGATAAGATACCGGAGCGCCCCGACGCGGCCCGACGCGCGCGAGCCTCGCTGCCCGCGCGAAGACATGGAAGTAATTCAACGTCGCCGCTCTTCTTCCCCCTCACCGTCCACCTTCGCTGTTTTCCTTTTTCTTTCTCACTTTGAAGCTGCGCTTTTGACGCAGTGCAGCTTCGCGTGTTTAGATACATACTGACCCAGAAACGGCGAATTTTATTTCACGCCGGCCTCTCCCGCCTCCTCCGCGCCAACGTCCAAATATTTGCCGTCGTCGTTCCTGTTGCTCGAAAATCTGCTAATCAAACACGCCGAGCCCCGCGACGCCGCGCCGATCAGACGCTGTCGATTCGCCGCGTCTTCTCGCCCTTCGAGAACGGCTAACGAGGCCCTGTGCAGCGACCCGGAAGCGTCGCAGGCGTCCCTTTCGACTCGTCATAGGCGCCCCGGAGCGCGCATGATTCCGCTCGGATAACGCGGGACGAGGTATAAGAGAAAGAGATGTCCTGTATCGATTTCGTAGCCCCAATTCCGCCGTTCAACTTCCCAAAGTTCCCGTCCCGTTGGCCAGAGGGGTGCGAGTAATTGAGAAAGCCAGGGCAAACAGTCCATCGGGACATTTGCTCGGCGGAGAGAAGGAGCGAAAACTACAGAAAGAGTTTCCCGATTTAATTAGAAAATTTGAGAGGAGACGGCAGATAAGGCTGCAGTTAATTATCAGCGGGGAGGGTGCAGGGAGAGAAACGTTTCCCCGGTTTAAAGTTCACCACCCTTCTCCGCTACTTCCAGCAGGACGAACACGTCCACGCCTAAGTCCTCGTTGCCAAGGCTCCGGCTCAACTCGCGTAGAAATTCCGTTCGGTTTGTATTCCGTCTCCGTCGCCGATTCCCCTCCTGTCCGCGAGCAACCCGACGGCCAACTAATTAATTCCTCCCTGACAACGTCGAATCCGAGATGTTAATTGCGAAAAGGTAAACAGGTATTCGTCCACCGAGATCAGTCGAAATAACCGGAAATAATTCTTCTCTCGCCTTCTTTTCTCTTTCTTTCTCTCTCTCTCTCTAGGATCGTCTTTCCATAATCCCTTGGGGATACGATAGTTCGGGAGGAAGAACGAATCGTCTCCTAACTTCGCGGCGACTTCTCGTCGTCCAAGTTCCACCGCGCCGCTAATTAAAGACGTCCAGAATGAAAGACGACTTCCGCTGGACGGTTTTCGCGGCCGGAACAAACCTGGTCAGTTTAAAATTTGATCGCGCGGGATGCAGGAGCGTGTGGCGATATTTATGCGACCGGGAGAACGAAGATGAAAAAGAAACACGGTGCCGGGGAGGTGGACGCGCGGCCCGCCACGTTTTTCATTCGCGTTTCCCGTTAAACGCGCCTGTTTATCTTCCACCCGGCCCCCAGATACGGCCCTGACACCTGAATTATTGCCCGGCCATTATCAGCCCGCGGAGAACTACGGCCTATTCGGAATCTAATTATTAATGCTTCTCGATTAATTATTATCGCGGAGTTTCGCGCCAAGCTCAACGCTCCTCGGCCCGTTGTTCGAATTAGCGCGAGTTAAATCGTCCAACAGGCATCCGCGCCTTCGCCGAGTAATCCTATCAGCCTCGAGGACGCGATTATTAAGTTTTATCGTCGCCGCGTCCAAGTATGGATAAATACCTTGAAAGTGCCACTGAGAGGATAAACCAGAGGCGGAGGATACAGCGCCTGCCTCTTCCCTCGCAGTTCCCACTCCTCGCTTCCCTGGACTCGCCTTATCGTCCACAGGAACAACCAGAACAGCATCAGGTTCGTTCGAGCAAACATCGTCTCTTCGTTCTTTCTCTCTTCCTCTTCCTCCTACTCTTCCTCGTCCAACCGCTAGCTTCGCGTTCGACAAAGCGGGAAAGATTAATCGCGAATTCGATGGACCCTGGGAATCTGCGCGTCTCCGGAGTCTCAGCTCGCGGGTTCGTTTCGCGAGGTTTCCTCGAGGAGGATCTCGAGAAAGGATACTTTACTCACCTGAAGGATGAAAGAAGCTCGTATCCGAATCTCAAAGGCAATTTCCTCTCCCCCTGGGCGGAGCACAAAGGCACGCAACTAGCGCGAAACTCGCGGCCCCGAGTCTGTCGAGTCGTCAGCCTGCTCCAACTTCCAGCTCCTCCGCGAAATTAACGTGTCATCTGTCAACTAGCAGCATAGTTACGCTCGAAGCTTCCGCGACCGACTGTAGTCGGTCGAACGAGCTAATTTTCCATCCTTGCCAGACCACCGGCTAGACCCTGTCGCTCCTCTTCGTCCGCTCCGACGGTCCCACGCCTCTTCCTTCGCTTCTCCTCGATTCCGTTAACGAGGAAAGAAAACAAGGCGATTTTTCGACCAGCCGTCGTACCGAGCCCCTCGTGTCCTCGATGAACGCGGCCGCGAACGAACCTGCACTTCGCTCCGGCGAGTAGAAGAGCGACAACTTGCGAATAAGTAGCGGCGAATGGAAGTTTCGGCGGGGGAGAAGATCTCGCGCCCGAAACTTCCGCTTCCGCGATGACAAAGGGAGCGAAATGTATAAACAAAGGAGAAGACGAGGAGTATTTTCCAGCGGCAACATGCTGCCGGATGTACTCGTGAACTGTAGAACTGTCGGGAAAGTTGGCGCGACGGGCTGCGCCGGTCGGAACATCCAGCTTTTCGGATCGCCAGAACTACCGGAAGAGACGGCCGCGTCTCCGCGACGAATCGGTCTAATGAAAAACACGCGTTTGATCTTTATCGATGGCCAGCCCTGGGATTCCTTCGGATACACCGAGAGGAGAAGTCGACGCGTTAGCCTGGATCGCGGAGAAATTGCCAGGCTGGAAACTCCGGCGAGATATATTTCTCAGCGCGATATTTTTCGGAAGGGACCACTTTTCGGCTTCCGCGGGATTTAAGGATACACGATTGCTCGCCGGCGTGCTATCGGGACACCGTCGAAAGACAAACGCGAGGCGCACCGAATGAATCGTCGGCTGAAGCAACCGGCGGAGAGGAAATAAAACGGAAGACGATCGAAAATGGTGACAAATAGCCGTGCGAGCGAAGGGAAACAGCGGAAGAGGAAGATCGCGTCTTCCCTCTTGTATTCCGGCCATTTTAGGGCCAGCCTCGACACCGAAATTTACTTAGCACTTTTCCCATTTTTCCTCTCGCTTTTCCTCGCCGTCGTTTCGATCCTTCCGGCTGAAATCGGGCCGACTGGCTCGAAAGGATATCACGAGTAGCCGAAATTCACCTCGAACCTCTAAGGTCGATCGCGAGATGGTGATGATGGCGAGACATCGGCGGAAACGAAGTGTCTTCAGCGGCGTAATTATAAGAAGCTCGTTTATTTCGAATTACACAGCAGAAGGTGGGCGAGGGTGGAACATCGAGGTTTCCGGGACAACGTGACGGCTCGTACAACGAAATTTACTTAGCGCTGTTCCCGGCTCCACCCTCTCTGCCCGTCGACACCCCGCTATAATAAATTCTTTTACGACCAAGTCACTGCTCGTCGTATACCTGTTCGAACGAGAGCGAGTATACGGAATATATCGCGGCTGGAAGAATCGATTGCTCGCGATACGGAGACGTTTGTCGGCGTGTAAAAAATGCCAGGATTCGCGGTGGCAGCGATAAACGATCCGGAGGAGAGGGTTGTTTGGAAATGAGTGCGGTTCGAGGCGGTGGTTGAAACGCAGAGTCCCCTAGGGGAACGCGATCTCCGTGAACGTTTCGATGGGTGACTCGATGCAATCGGGATAGGCCAGGATGCAGTCGCCGCCGGATCTTCCCAATCGTTCCGCTTCCCGGTACAATTGCTCGACGCTCCGGTGAGTCGAATTAGCCGTCCCCGGCAAGTCTTCGCTCGGCCTGATCCACAAATTCCCGTTGTTCCTCTTCAGCACGGTTCTCGCGCGGCACGCGTCGGGATAGAAGTCATTTCGACGCTTCCACTCTCTCTTTCTCTCTCTCTCTCTCTCTTTTCGAATAAAAAAAGGGAAAAGGAAAGAAGAAAGAGAGAGAGAGAGAGAGAGTGGCGAAAGCGAAATGGGAAAAGTGGCGCGGAGCGGATAGAAGGAAGGTGCAATTGTCCGAGCGGTAAATAGCGAGCGGGTTCAGTCGGTATTATTGACATTGGAGGAGCGTTAACGGACGATTGTCCCGTGGATGGTGCCGCTGCCGCAGGATTACGTCGGGAGAAATTTCCCGGTGACGTGTGTACACAGCTAGGCACGGCACAAAGGGAAAACCTACGCGAAACACCTTCCATTAGAAGCTTAATGCACGCGCCTAACTTCGTCGCAATTAGAGCACCGCTCGCTGGCTCGGTTGCAATTTCCTTCGAGTACACGCGGCCGCGTGCGGAATGGCAAATTCCTGCCCGGTTTTCCATCGGTGCCCGAGACCGAACCGATGTTCGACCAATCCTCCACCTCTTCCACTATCGATAGACCGTTAATTCGATCTCTTCGCTGTTACGACCCTTGCACGCGTGCCGCTTGAAAATTTCCCTCTTTATCGAGTTAAAGCCAGCGATGCCGCGCGCGGTCTTTCCTCGCGGAAATTCGTTTCCGTCTTGGATCGATGCGGCGAGAAAATTCTTTCCGTCCCATTTTTTTTTTTTTTTCCTTTTCCTTTACGGTTCCCCTTTCCCGGAGAAGCTACGAGATCGGAGGTTGACGGCGAGCGACGAGTTCTCGGGTTATCTCGCGCGTAAGGAAAGATTCGGCGATATTTAAAAGCGACGACTCGGAAGAACGTTCCCGAATGTCGTTAAACTACGGCGTGCCCGGTGCGACATGGATTTACTGCATTATCTCGGTCTATTCGTGCTTCGTTACGCGACACCGTCGTCCCATTTCGTCGTAAGCGGGCAGGACAGCCATTAGGGACTTGCAACGGAATTCATTAACCGGAAGCTCCTCAAGAAATGAATTTCGTTTCGGCAAGTACACGCGAGCGCCACGGAGCCGAGGGTGTTCTCTCGGCACCAGTCAAAGCGCGATTCGTCGCAACGAACTTACGTTAAAATTAAGTGGATCACCTCCTCGAGGACGTCCTGACGTGTCCTGCCAAATGGTGTCTCCGCGAGCTCGCAAATGGTCCTTAAAAGACACTTCCTCCCGTCCCGCCAGCCATGCCTGTACAGAGGAAACCTTCGATATTAATTTCAAGCCCGCTTTTTCCCTTCCGTTTCCCACTCTCTTCCCTCTTCCGACTCGCGTATTTTTTCTCCCCTTCCCCTCTCACGCTCCTTTTTCCGTCGTTCCTCTTTTCTCTCTTCTCTTTTTCCTCCCTTTCTTCCTGCTCTTTTTTTGTAATTCGACCGCGGCGTAGAAGTAATTTTATTAGGAAGTCGCACGGCGGCGAGCCCCTCGGCGAACCGTGCAGCCGCGAGATGATATTGGTTTTATAAAACGGTAAAAGGGAATTCTTAAGCGTGTCCCGTACTTCTTCGCCCCGTTCCTACCCGAGAAATTCATTATCCTCCCGTTTCCTGGCCACCGTTCGACGGCTCGGCTCGAATAAAATTATGTACCGCTCCGGAAAAAGATGCAAATTTCCAATTGGTTTAAGCGTCGGCCGCGCGTAACGCGTTAAACATTCTCGCAAAAGTGTCACGTTCGGGAGTTTCGCGATTTTCGATCGAGCAGCGACGTAAATGAAATCGGCGCGCGGCTTTCTCGCGCGATTCCCGCCGAATCGACGGATGGAAACTTCGTGGAAATGTCTGGTCAGGATGTCGGAAAGAGATCCGTGAAAGAATCGCGAGGAATCGGCCGGTTGGAACGACTAACGATCCGTTTCACGCGACGCCACGTCCCCTAGTCGGTCCCGAATCAGTCCCGACGCCTTCTTAACTTCCGCGTCGTCTTTCCGCATCGGAATCGTCCGCTTGTTACCCACGCTTCTCACTCTCCCTCTCTCCCTTTCTCTCCGTCCTTCTCCCTTCCTCTATCGGGACAAAGTAATTGCCTTATGTCCTAATTAATTTACGTTCGAGTCCCCGTCTTTACCCTGTCCTCGGCCCTTTGATCTTAGAATCCTAATACTCGCCTCTGCGAAAATGTCTCCTCTTGACCCGCCAGGTAATCGCATTACCACGGACACCGGCATTGTTTCGTCGTCCACACTCGAACGCTTCTTTACCGAACCTCGCTTCCCGAAAATCACCCTCTTTTATCGCGTCGCGCCACTCGATTTCGTCGAAACGATATTTCCAAGACGAGCCAGCTACGTCCCGTTTCTCTCCCCTAATCAGCCGTTAAACACGAATGTGACGAATCACGGCTGGATGATCCCCGGCTAGAAAATGGAATTTCATTAAACGTGTCCCGGGGAACGGTCTCGGCCAATTCCGGTTAATTACGGATTTATTCGTCCGCTCGCAGCGTGTTTCCCGATTCATCGGGCAATTATGCGCGATAATGCGGTCGCTTATTCTTCCGATTTAATGTCCCAGCTGGTCGTTGTCCGCGAGCCTGGACGCCTCGAATCCGCTTGACGCGAATTTCGCAATCTCGATTTTCCCGCGGCGTATGGAAATCACGGTATACTCACCGGTTCAATAAATTCTCGATGGTCGCGTAAGTGTCCTGCAGAGTGAGATCCCTGGCTTGCCTGGCCGGTATTATTGTAGGCTCGAGCTCCGTCAAGTTCGACGGAAGTCTATAATTGAATTGGAATGCGGACGAGAACACCACGCTACCCCTTTTGCTCATGGAAATCGGCACAGAGATGCCGACCGTGAACTGGAAAATGGAACGCGAGCTGAAGTCGTCTCAGGGTTCGTTTTCGAGCGACAACTCGCGGGGAAAGAAAGAAATTAGTCGAAGAGTCGCGAGAAGTTGAACGAGCTTTTAGAAAAAGATCGCGAATCTTAGAGTGGAAGTTGGACGGGATTTTCGGGTTAAATCGTGTCGATGGTATCGAATATGCACGCGGAACGTAAGAGCGAGGCGCATAAAAGCGGGAGGAGGCAGATACCGACACGGTGGATGGGAAAGTGGATGGTGCTAGTGGGTTGCCATCGGAAGGTGGAGCACGATCGAATCTTCCTCGCCGGGATCCCTCGAAATTCCGGTGGATTTTTCGAAATATCGAAAATGGGAAGATATTTTTAAGAGGGAAATGGATTTGTAAGTACCCTGGGACGAGGCTGCCGCGCGTAAGCCTGCGATTCGTAAGCCGGCGAATTTTCCCTCGATTTTCCATGAATCCGGTGATGTAACGTCGACTACGCTTTGCATGAAAATGGCGCGGCGCGGAAAAAGAAAAACACGCAGAAGGCACGCAACGAGGCAGGGAAAACGAAGGAAGTGGCAAAGTGGATCTTGACACGGAACGTCGTCGGGGGTTCTCGAAGATGGGAGAAGATATTCGCTGCTTCGGTAAACCAGCCGCGACGCCGTGCCGCGAAATTAAAAGAGAAAATATTCGCGGAGAAATAAGCGGGAAAATAAACGAATTATTATAATAATCGGATTAAGCGGGCGGAGGGGCGGAGGTGCGGGGCGGAATACTTTATCAAATGCTTAGCAACGGATCGTTTCTTATCAAATAGCAAGTATACCGTTGCCGGAGTACCGTTAAAAGGTGATCCTCCGGCTGCGACTCGGTGTCTGCCGCTTGACTTTCAGTTCGTTTATTTAAAAGCAGCGAGGTACGGTTTCGCGTGGAATGCCGCGAATACGGCTTTAAGCTTCTTTTTCGAGAGATTGCTTATTCAAACGCTCCGCGAGACCCCTTATTAAGGACGAATCGCTCCCTTTCCGCCTCGACCCGTCGCATCGACCAGCTCTGCCCCCCTCCGGCCATCTTCCCGAACGAAACATTAAGAATTCGACGCAAACAAAGGCGTAATCTAATTAGAGGGAAACTCGCGGAGGAGTACTCGTTATCCTGCAGACCGGTCTTAATAAATTTCGCGGTCTGCCCGAGTAGACGAGGACAGACGCGAGTTAGCGAGCAGGTTTATTCCCGGCGATTGCGTCACCAGCCAGACCAACGTCTCGAAAAAGAACCTCGCGAGAAGAATCGAACTCGCGGAAACGAATAGCAGCGTACGGGACAATCGGACGAGGGATTCGATGTTGGCACGTTATAATTACCTGGAACAACGTTCTCTGCGGGTACAGAAGCACACTTTCGCTCGTGCACGCGAAGAAGCACATTATCACGGTTTCCAGCAGAAATACGCGGAACATGTTAATTTAAAAACACTTGCGGACGCGCGGAAATGGACGGTTTTGGATCACTGGTCAACGAACTAACGGCGAATGGCCCCTCGCTGGCTCGAGCGCCGGCGAGTTTATGGCGAAGCGATAATGAACGGTGGAATTCGCGGCAGAAGACCGGTAGTGGTATACGCGCTCGGCGAGTTGTCCGCGACATCGCGATTATATCGCGGCGAAAAATTCCCGGACTCGCCCATCACAGAGAATTATCGACGGATTTTTGGGGAATTGAACGACGCCGTTGCGTGTTACGAAAGCACGAAACCCGACGCGATCGAATTCACGAGCACGTCCGTGCCGATCGCATCCGACACTGAAAATTCCCGACGAACATATTGGATAAATGACATGGCTCGAAGCACGGTATTGCCCGCGTACATGGCCACAGATTGGGGCCGAATGTGGCCATACATACGGCAAGGCGTGTTTCCACGAATCGGGCAATAATTCTACGTGAGAAGCAGGGAGAACGAACCGGATGGTAAAACGGCGGATACGCTAGGCTGCGGAGATACAACGGCAGCGAGAATTATCGCATTAAACACCGGCTTCTAATTAAACGATATTTGTTTCGTTTAATCCCTTAACGAGTAGACTTTTCCAACTTTGCCTTTCCAAAAACGCGGCAATTGTTCCCCGGTAATTATATACCACGCATTATTTTTGCTTAAACCGCGAATGTAAAACGAAAGAAAATTAAAAATCATCCGGTTTGAGATATTACGAGCTTTTACTCTCTTTTATCTGCTACTTCGTGGAACAGTCGTATCGGTTATACCCGTGACTCTCGCGAGCATGCATAAATTAAACAGTCGGTGTGACTACATGCATATGTATACCACTTGATTAAAATTAATTTAAATATGACCGTATTCGATCGTATCTCATTTTGTCGGCAATCTGACTATGGCACTTCCCCGATGAGGAAATAAAACCTGCGAGAAATTTCGCTTTTTCTCTGCTACGGAAAAAATTCGATACTGACCGAGCGAGTTGTATAAAATGGCCATATACGCGCATATACGGTAGAGTAGGCTTGTTCGAATGTCTCCGTTGGCGAACGAGACCGTGACGAGTGTCGAATGATAAAGAAGAAAATTTTCTGCTCACCGAGGGTCGTTCAGGAAGACCGTGGTCGATCGCGTCGAATCGTAAAAGCCGACCAACACAAACGCGTTTTATCAGAGTATTCAGCGGCTGCTTGGAAAACCGACGAGCGATTCATCGGCATATCAGCTTAACCCCTGCCAGCGATAGCGTTGTAAATCCAATAATTGCCCGGCCCCGGCCGTTAAGCAGCTTTAATTAATTCCGTTTCCAACGCGGCGCGATTAACGACCGAAGTTGAATTAAAATCTCATCCGAGGATACGCGATCTGAAACTCTCCCCGTCCCTCTCCACCTTTTCTCCTGCCACAGGCACGATTCCCCGACGTCAAATTACACGTCCGATTTTTACTTTATCATTTGCTATAACCGTGTTTCCCGGTACGATATAAATTCGGACAGAATACCGGGCGTACAAGGATACGGGTGCGAGAGAAGCGAAACAGCTCGCGCAGCCGAATTTACCTCGAAAATCGCCGTTTTCCCGACGCAATTTCAGCTTCGACGACGTGGCCGATGACCGGGAAATCGGTGGAGCCGTATTTGTTCGTAATTCGAAAGAATTCCGTGTTTCTCCTGGCCACAAACGACGTTAGATGACAGCGACTGGATGCGAGTAACGAGCGTCCCGATCCCTTCTTCCTCCTTTCTCTCTCCCTTTCTCTCTTCTCGATCCCCGTCCCTGGTTTTCGCGAAAATTTCACCGGAGAATGCACGTAGAAACTCTCTCGTTGCATTCGAAAGCGATCCTGCGTTCTCTCGGAGAATCTATTTGGGAGAAGCGAGTCAAAGGCAGGGGTTGAAAACTGTTGGAATATCGATTCCAGTTCTCGAAACAGTTTCAAAGAATCGTTATTTTCTATAACCGTTATAAAGAACCGAAATCAGAGGAGATCTCGATTTCGGTTACCGTGGCTCTTGAAATATCCGTTTTGTTCCGGTTCTCTCGATTACTCTTACGCTTCCACGAAGCTCGAGCGTGTGTGCGTTGCTGTATCGAATCTACACCAGTCCTTACGTCGATATTGTTACAAATTTTCCGAAACTGTTTACGCAAAACTGCGCCAACGTTCGATATCATGGAAAAATCGGTGACTTTGCGCGGCTGTTAAGATTTACAGATTTACGTGTGTCGATCGATCTTTCGTAAATCTCTGGGTATATAAAGTCAGAACAATTTAGATTTCGTTTACCGATTTTATTTCGAATCAGACAGACACATGTTTCGATTCGACGTTAATCCGAACGATAATTGAACTGGACTTCTACTGACCCATGTTACCGCATTATACTACCAAAAGCAAAATTAATTATTAGATTAACCGATTTACCGAAACATGCCTGTGATATTTCAGGATTTTCGGATATCTAAAACCGTGCGGATACGTCGAAAGCTCGGAGAAGCGTAACAAGAACCGACATATTTAAGAACCTTTTTCGGCAAACGGTTATAACGTCGTTCCACTTTCCCGCGACTATTTTGGAAAGAACAGTAATTCCTGGAACCGTTTCAATCCGTGGTCAAACGTACCCGGCACGCATACCATCAGCAATCCTAGACTCGTTTCCTGTGCAGCCCGGCGGAAGCCGATGGACCCGCCGCTCGTATTTTCCCCGACCCTTTTACGCGAATTCCGTGTTAACAATCGTTATCACGGGAACAAAGTTTCTTCGCTTGGCGGAAGAGGAAGCAAATGGAACGTGAGTAATCGCGGAAATAAGAGTGGAACGAGTGGCGATGGCCCTGTGCGTTTAACGAAGAGCAACGATACCTGGATCGCGTACGAACAACAGGCCATCACGACGAAATTAAAAGGGTATTTCGAGGCATTTCAATCCGCTTCGCGAGCTTGCGTGGATCGAGCGTGACCGCTCCAACGATGCGTGCCATCGGCACGAGTCCGCAAGCGGGAACGGAAACGAGGAGGAAGAAACCGGAGGCGGCGAGACGGAAATGAAGGATGGCGGGATTTTTCGGGCAAGTCCGATTCCGGAAGGATCGATACCGCGGGCCTCTCGAGGCGGACGAACGCATCGCGCGAACCTTTTTCACCGACGCCCGACTTCGCTCCGACCTCGACGCCTTATTTTACGGTCACGTGGGTCGTAAAGGGACGTAATGACGGGGGCAATAAAAGCGATAGCTTATGGCGGAAATAATACGTCGATGTCGGGGAAAATGGTAAAAACGACGGCATTTATCTTCATTCCGCCGCGACGTCCTTGTTTGCTCGTCCCTTTGAATTACATTTGTTCCAGCGGGATGTGGAGCAGCGGTTTCCAGGGTACTACGTGTCTGCCGACGATCCTTGTTAATTTCAACGTGAAATAAAAGACTGACGAAAGGGAGAGAGAGAGAGGGGGAGAGATAAAAGCGTTCGCTTCTCTGGAACGCGGAGGATGCAAATGGCTGGTTGGAAAATCGGAAATCTCCCAGGACGGTGATTCGAGAGGAGCGAGAAGGAGACGTTCCGAATCCTCCGACGCATCCAGACGTCATCCGATTACGTGTCTTCCGTTCTGCCCGATAGACACGGTTCCTTCGAAGTTTTTCTACGAATTATCAAGGTATATACCACCCAGGACGCCCATATCGCTGTTCCATCGAATGTCGGCGATTTTTCTGCGCTTCCGTTCGTTCGTTAAGCGTTCCAGCTTAGCGAGGCATCGCCTGGAACAGCCATAATGGAAAAGAAAGTCGGGATCCCGGGCCCGTCCCCTGATCCCGAGTAACGACGCCTCGAGACAGACTCGGAGGTTGGCAAGATAAATTGCCACGGGGCTGGACGTAAAATTCAGCCTACGAAAGGCACGGACGAGCGTATGGCGAAACAGATTTCGTCGAAAAGGAGAATTTATAATGGCTGGACCGATAAAACGGGCCGGGTAACGCCGAGGGTTTCCCGAGGAACGCGTTCATTCTCATTCCGCGTGATCCACGAATTAGATTTGACTGGAATGTTAAAGGGATCGGGCAGAGAGAAGAAGAGGAGCGTATCTTTTAGCGAAGCAGAGAGATATCTCACAGCCTGGCCGAGAATCCAAAGCGTCCTGCGCCAAGGGTTCGCCATTTTCCCTCCTCGCTCCTTCATTCTTCCGTCGTTACTCTACGCCGACACGCTCGGCAGTACGAATGAAAATACACCAGAGAAAGCACGTCCCGCGGAATCGTTCGCACTATCGTGGCTTCGCGGCAGACCGGAATAGTAATGCCGAGACTGAGTCGTTTCTCCCTCGTTTGACTGATTTTCCATTGTCTCTGGCCGTCCCGATGTCAGACCCAATGATACGCGGAGGATCGGGCAGAGGACACTCACGGAATGTCCTCTATTTTTAGTCTATTTTTGCCAAGACGACGAGACGTCGGGACGCCGGGATCGATTGGACATGGTAACTCTGCTCGATTAACAGGTTGCACCGGCGCAATTGAATTTATTTATTAACGAGGATAGCGACTGCTGGTCGCGGCATCGTGGAATAATAACGAACTCGCGAGGATACGGTTCCGCTCCTGCAGGGACTAAAACGAATCGATTTTTGCTCGCGCGACTGTTGCCGAGCGGGAACTTGCTCGCGAGGAGCACGGAGGCGTGGCGTTCGCGCGGGCCGAAGGAAAATTTCCGAGTTTCCAGCGACGAGGACGGAAAAGCGGGAGGGGAAAAAAGAGGAGACGAGGGTGGGAAAATATTCTGTACCTTCACGGATAGAGAGCGTCGGATTACAGGGCAATCCTTTCGCCATTTTCCGCGATATATTTTCTCGCTAACGCCCTGCCGTCGGTTATCCAACCTCGACCCGAACACGCGCGTTCCGCCGCGCGGAAATTCCGCCCGAGACCGCGAGGCCTCTCTCGCGATTCTTTTTCTCCACTGTCCACCTTTTGTCGACCGTGAAATCCGCCAACTTCGGGGATAAACATCGACGAATTAATGCCTGGCCGACACCCATCCGACGAAAAGGAGGATCAATGAAATAAATCCACGGGAAAATGTGGCAGGCGTTCGACTCTCGCGTCCCGAGGGCAAACGTTCCGCTCTTCCGAGGATACAGTCTTCTTCCTGTTTTTATTTTCTCCTCCATATTATATACATAGAACGTAGACGACCGTCCCTGTCCCCCGTGCGGCTCTTCGTCTCTCTCCGACACACTTTCCTTCGAGCTTTTAAGCGTTACGCGTACTTGGCTCACCCTGCACGATAATGGACTATGCTTTTTAAAGTGCTTTAACACCGGCTATTATCGTTTTGCAACCGGTTCACCGACGTCCGGACGGGCAGAATTCTCCCCTATCTTTCCATCGACTTCGCCAACCGGCGAATCGATAGCCCACCCGATAAGGATCTCACGGGGCGGAACTTCACGCACGCCTAGACTGTCCATTTGCCCTTAATTCACCGCCGCAAACGGCCACATAAATCGCGCGGAATTTTCAATTCCGACTCCGACGCCACTCACCCCTTCCCCGACACCCCGAGGTAATCCGGATCCTCGCGTTACCACAGATCTAACGCGACCATGCGATCGACATGCAATCCTAGCAAAAATATCCCCCGTCCAACTCGGAAATTTCAAGTATCGCCATCGACGGGATAATCCGGACGATTAGGCTCCTAACGGGGCTTTCTCAAACCCTTGTGCAACGAAACGATAGTCATCGCGTGCGAACGTTGCGAAACTTTGCGCGAACCAGCGATTCTTCGAGAAGAAACACACGGAATGCGAGGAGAGTTCGAGAAGCCCTGCCATAGCGCTTGATGGTTAAGGGCTTAGGATTCGCAGGGTTAATTACCGCGTGACGAATGGTCGCGAGGGGTTGAATTATGTCCTACCTCATCGTTGAATTTCTCGTTTGCACGTCGGAGAATGAACCAGCAGATCTTGGCTCGCGCGTAGACACGCAGAGGATCTGGGAAAAATAAGCTTGTCATCGTCTCGATTCGGCGATAGCGAAAGGTTCGGAAGGATGGAATGGAGCGTGTATCTGTGATTCAGGAGTTGCGCGACCCAAAGTTCCGACGTTGACCAGGAATTCTAACGGTGGCCAAGACTCGGATCGACCCCGCGAACGACCAAGATTCTTTAATTCGGAATACCGACGAACCGCCGGGGTGAAGCCGGACGATTGCCGTGAGTACTTTTAGGGAAATGAAACTGAAGGAGGGCGGCGGGGCGAGCGAGGTGCGGGGCGCGCGTTGGAATGCTCGCGGAACAGCCGGGACGGCTAAGAAATGCTTTCACGGCGGGCCGACACCTTGAGAAACGGCGCTCGCCCCGAAGAGATGAGTTTTAGGCATCGTTCGAGGATAATCGAGCGTTGAACTGGCCAAACTCGCCGGAAGAATCGCTCCTCCCCGATGCGCCGCTGCCACAGTTGTCTGGGATACGTTCTCTCGAGAAATTACCCGCGAGAAGGTGCAGTGTTACTCCTCCTCGGGCGTTGGTAGTACTCTGGTAAGAGGTTCTGCGACTAGGAGCAAACACTTTATTGGCCTTAACTCACAGAGATTTACCCTCCCCGGCTGAGAGAAGATTCAGCCGCGCCGCGACTTTAATTTACTTTCGTACAACAATCCTGTAACCATCGATCCCGAGCGGCAGAGACGCGAGAGTTCTGTCGCGCGAATCAGCGCGAGTCCGCTCGAACTCGCACGAGCGTCCATGTCAGTCCGCAGCGTGTCGTCTTCTTCGGGATCCGAGGCTGGAGAGGCGCGTTGCTCACGTGATCACCGTGGAAAACACGTCGAGCACACTTCTGCGGCATTCCGGATAAAGGGCGTGGCAGTTTTCCCTCGACATCTGCTCGCCGAAACGTTCGGCCGCGCGGTACTCCCGGTCCCCGTCCTCGTCGTACCGCTCCTCGGTGCTCGAAGGCCTGGAATTCCAGCGAATTCGCGTTCGAGTTCACGGTGAAAAATTACAATCGTCGCCGCGAGAGATCGAGGCCCGGGGAGAAACGGCCTGGAAAAGAATTCGGGGGGCCAGGGAAAGGGGGAGAGAGAAAGGGTGGCAAAGAGAGAGAGAGAGAGGGAGGGAGAGAGAGAGAAGGAAGGAGGGTGGTACCCGGGATCGATAACGCGACCGGATACGCGGGAGAAGCCCCGAAGTTATTTCGCAGCTTCCCTCGCGTTAATTGGCGCCGCGTTATGCGGACCGACCGCTTAATCCCTCGCCACTCGCGCCACGCTACTCCGCTAATTCACCGGTTAACTACTACGTCATCGTAACTTCGCTTTTAGTGCCAGCAGGCCGTCGGTTTTATCGCGTTCCCCGATGTTCCCTCCTTTACGATGCGATCCAGACTTTTAGCCTGTCATATCGTGTTTCGACGTGAGGTAGGATCGGGTTCGTAGGCTCGGACTCCAGTCGGAGAGCCCGGGGCAAGCGGATCCAGCTTCCATTCCACCTGGATCCCTCGCTCTTTCGGCCACTACCTTCCAACTGCTACTTGCCCCATCCTCTCACCGACGATACACATTTCAAAGGCATCGATCTCGCGCGCCTCGATCGCTGCGCGGCAACACGAGAGAAAGCACGCGCGCGAGAGAGAGAGAGAGAGAGAGAAGGGATTAAAGCGGAGAACTTACTTGAAGAAAACGTGCAACAGCTGTCCGAGTAAACCGTGTCGTCCGTCAAAAGGCACAGCGGCAGCCTCGCAGATGGCCTTCAGTAGACAAGCTTTCCCACCGAATCCGTACAGGCCGGCCACCTTCTCCAACGTCTTGTAGATGCTCCACCTGCTCTTCTGCGTCCGAGAGTAGTAAACTCCCGGCATGGTGAAATCCGTCGCGTTGGTTGGCATGTTGTACAAGATCTTGGTGAACACACCGACGATCACGCTCTCGTGGTCCAGCTGCAGCGGCGTGCCCAGCCCGAAGATCAGCTGTCGTCGCAGAGTTTCGAGAGAAACTTTCAAGTCGGAGCTGAGAGATTTTTCGAGAAGTCGACCAATCGAGAGGCGAAGATCTCTGGGATCGTTTATTCGTCGCTGTATCGGTGCGCACGCGATCTTCCGGGGCTCTGCCAAAGACCGTTCCCGCGAAATCCGTCGCTGCTAGGTGACCGCGTAGATGCCGGCAGCGCGATTCGATCAGAAAACTCGTTGTTATGGCGGTCATTCGCACGGAAGGGAGCGCGAAGAGGAAATTGGATGAACTCGAACGAGATCGGGTTAAAATCCAGTAGTGTCCGGAGCCAGGAGCGAATCGCGCAACGACCGTATCTCTCGCGCGTACTCGAGCAAATAACTCTAAACTGCGTCGTTCGTTAATCGCGATTCTCGAATCTACGCGACGCTCCGCGCGATGCTCGACTATTACCGACTCTCGAGTGTTCGTTTTTACTCGCGATAACGAGGCAGGCAGGACTGGAGAGGCTCGCCTCGACGCCCTGGGATCTTCCGACGCCACGTGCCGCCGCCGACGACAAAGTCGAAGAATAACACGCAACTGAGACCGGAAGACATCGACGATAGCTAACCGCGAGCCAGTGACCGAGTTTGCTTACATCAAACTCTGTCTACGAACCACGGCTCTCGCGTCAGTAGCATCGTGTTTCGCCCGATTTCCTTACCGTAAACGAATAGGTTAAATTACCTATTCACCGCGATTCGCGATATTCGTGGAACAAAGTACGCTTTATATCCCCGCGGGATCGAGCGCCCTCCAAGTACAAAGGAGGAAAGATTCACGGTGTTGAGTGGCGAATGACGCGGACAGCGGTCGTAAAGCAGCCGGATCTGCGGTTAACGCGAGTTCCGGACGACTCGCGCTGGGTAGGATAATTAAATTCGCGGATTTATCGCTACGACGCGTCTTCTTTCCTCTCGTCTTTGTCGCAAAACGTCGTTGTACCTTCGATCCTGATTCGATCGCTAACGAGTCGAATCTGGGATCTTCCGACTGACCCGGCGATCGGATATCCTTGCGGATGCGTCGCGACGCGTAAGAGGGTGGCGTATCGGGATGGCTGGCCAAGGAAACGGATACGGCTCCTTGGCGGACGCGACGCAATTAGTGCGAGTAGCCAGGAGCAGAGCGGCGTATCGGTGGTCTTTGAAGTGTATCGATCTGGATTGGCAGCGGGCCGGCCTGCTCGATGCAAAAACGCTAGCTGGCCCTTCCCCGCGAGCCCTCCGCGAATCTCGTTAAACTGTCTTCCCCAGACGCGCGGCCCGAGCCGATTCTCCGTGGAAATTCGCGGTTTTATCGAAAATTCATACACCGGCCGCGGCCGATCCTCCCGCCCGCCCCGCTCCGCTCCGCCCCGCCCCGTCCTCTGCATGAATATGCATGCACATGTACGAGGTGCCGCGACGCAGCCATGGTTGCACACGTGTACCCGATACGGGATCGAGGTATCCACCTGGCGCAGAAATTGGACGAGCCCTGAAAGGTCAGGTGGAATGTGTACCGCGATATCGGACGCGGAAGATGGAAATCGAAATACGTTATACACTTTACCGGCCGCCCTTCCGCAACCAGTTATTACTTCCCGACCACCCTGCTAATTCTCGTCTTAATCCAGACGATGGGTTTACGAATCATCGGTTTCCTGGATGGTTTACCCTCGCGAGACGATACGAGACTTACTTTTTCATTTTCGGCAATTTTCGAATTGGAAAGATTCGGAATGGAAGGATAACGGTGGTTAGAACAGACGATAATGCGAAATTGATGGAATCGCGATCGCAACGCAGGAATGGTTCGCGGGCAAAGGGTAAAGATAGATAAAATCGGAATGGAAACGCGCGAAGCGTCCTACCGGAAGAATTTTACACGGGAGTAGAAATCGGCAAAGGAAATTCCGTTAAAGCACTTAATTCGAGGCTGGGGAGAGACCAGTGGCCTGCTCGGTGAAAATCCAGCGGCGAACGCGTTGCAACTGCGGCCCCGTGAACCCCTGGACACGGCCCTGTTCATCCCATCAAGCCGCGCGGTTGTAATCCGAAGGACGGCCGTTTCCAAACACGCTGGATGGAAAATTGGATGAGCCCCGGACATGTGGCGCGGCCGGGAATTATTCAAGAAGCGGCGTAAACGGCGAGCGGTTTCACGCGAGAGCCATCCCGCGCCGCGTTTCTCTTTCGGAATAATTGAGCATACGGATGATAATCAACGTGTATCCGCCGGCAGTAGGTGTCGACGCGGCTTCTGCAACCGCGCGGCGGGCTTTCCAGCTGAACCGTATTAACGACCAGTCGTTGCCAGGGTTCAGCCGGCTCGTCGTAAGAACCGGATCTGGTACACGCGACTGGCTTCGCGGTGAATCACGCGAATTATTACGTTTGTTAACCGGAATTTCGTCACAGCCCGACGATCCGTAACGCGACCTACCACCGCCGGATCTTTCACCCCGATTACACCCCCGTCGAAGCGAGCGTGTACACCGACGAGAGACAGAGGGTTGTAGGCTCGGTGGAGTTAGCCCGGAGCGTTGGAAGAAGAAGCGAAAACCGATCGCGAACACTTGAGCGACGCGCGAATGAATCCTCGATTGGCCGCGATGGAGACGGTTCATTAGCCTGACGGAACCGGTGTGTTCTCTACGTACCAGAAGCTGAGAGGGATCAGGGAAAACGAGAGCCCTCGGTCGCCGCGAGGGACTTGCCAACAGCCTGGTCCCGTTCCTCCCGGTAAATGTGAAATCGTCTTGGTCCTGGAGCCTCTGCGTTAGACACGGCGTCAGGGAAACGAGAGCGAGCGCCAGGAAGACGGCCTTGCCAGCCATTGCTTCGGCTTTCCACGGCCTCAAGCGATCGTTCCGCCGACGAACAGGCCTCGGCTAGGCGAACTGTGCGCGATCGTTTCGATCTGCCTTTCCATCGGAAGGAGAAACCGCCCGGAGCCCGAGTTCGCCACGTGCCAGTGCCACGCCGGACCGAAACCCGCTCGTAATAGCTGGTCCCGTTGTGTCTCCGCGAATAATCAGTGTAAATATTGGTCCAGTAGAGCTGCCGTCTTGCTTTCTCAGCTGCTCCGTCCGTTCACCCGATTCGCACCGATTTGCACCGACCTGGCTGTTAATCCGAGAAGAACACCTCGGTAACGGGACACTCGGTTAACGAGGCGTCTCCACGGGTCTTTGTTTCGCCGTGGAATATCACTCGACCGATTCGCTGACCGCTCCTCTTCTTCTGCTCGTCTTCTCTCGCGCGAATCCGGGGATTCCCGATGATTTGAACGGGTGAAAGGTCAGTGCTGGTCGGTCGTTTCGACGACCGAGAAGCTTTGGGACATGCTGGAACCAGCGACCGACGTTACTACGTAATAAAATCCGCGCGAGAGTTCCCGATCCGCCGGAAGAGCGCGGCCGGAAAGAGAATCTCGGCCGATATCTGGTCGGTAGCCGGTGATTCGAAGTCACCCGGCGAGATTCTCGGCGAACCGAGCCGGGCATTAAATTGAATTACAACCTCGGTGAACTGCCTCGTAAAGCTCACCCTCGTTATGTACACGATTCTTTTGCCCGTAGAGCGTAACCGCGAGCATGGACACGCGTAACCGGGCTTTTATCTATCTGGGTTAAACGATGTCCATTTGTCGTTCCTTATCCGTCTGGCGGAGACGTCCGAGCCGGAAATCGAAAGCTGGCCCCTGTGATTCCAGGCCAGGGCGGATCGATGGATCGGTCGGAATGGAGGCCGTTGTCCAACCCGCGAGGAAATTGCTCCGCGCTGTATCGCGTTTTTCACGATGCTTTACCGAACGTTTGGTCCACGACGCTGCGAGTTTCGCCAGTGGTTTCGCAGGTTAGCAAGTTTGGCTAGCAGCCACCGAGCTTAGCGCAGGTGATCACGGTCTATGCTGGAAATTTCTTCGCCGCGACACGCCAGCGAACGGTAACTTTCCTCGAACGATATTCCACGGCTTTCTAAAAGGATTCAAATGTCTCGAGAAGTTCTCGACGCAACGCGCATGCAACGAATACGGAGTTGGTAAATTACGTAGGAAATGGAGGCGCGAAAAGGGGAACTTCTTTCAACTGCTGCAAGGCCGGGGCGAGCGGAATTCCGGGTAGCTGGAACGGTAATTAATTTCAATGGCTATCGACTTGTAAATGATGCAACTCGGTGTGCACTCGCCTTTGGAAGAAAACTCGGGAAAACGGGAAAACACGACGGGGCCGGGGTCGGGGCTTGTCCGGGCCGGTTAATATATGGCACAAAAGCTCGTCAACTTGGAATTTCGTTAGGGTTAATATATGGCAGGAGTTTTCGGAATTCTCGGCACCCTGTCAAATGTACAAACTTTTTTTTCCCGCTGCAACCTCTCGCCTCGGCCAACTTTATCCTCCGAATTTATTGCTTCGCCGTGTTGCTTGCTTGATTGCTTGACACTGTTTATTGCTTTCGGCTGTAACAGCGGCAAGCTTGTGCCAGCTCATCTCCCATCGAGCCATTCCTCTCGGACCGCGGTTCGAGAAGTATAAAATTAATATTTACCCGGTACTCGGAGGCAGCGCGCGCGTCCTTTTAAGCACCGCGCCGCTCGAAACAAGGCGTCTCGTTAATACCCCCGTAACTACCCTCGTCGACCTAGTCGAAAGCAGAGCTCGCAATCGAATCGTCGAAGGGGCCGCGAGGAACAATCGAGCCAATGATCGACGGCGAAATTCTCGACGAAATGCAGGGAACGCGCGTCCCGGTAACAATGCGTTCGTTAATCTGTCCGGCGCCGCGAGCTCGTCGATTCCACGCATCCCGAATTATCGACAATTAACCGAATACCCCGCGAGGCGCGCACCGCGCAAAGGGTCGAACGCGGAAAAAAGAGAGGAGAAAGAAGGAAAAAAAAGGAGCGACGAGGGTGGGAGAGAATAGAGCGGGGCGAGAGAGGGTGGTCCTGCAAAAGCTCAAAGGTTTCGGCCTCGGTGGCGTTGTAACGACGCGGAAGTAAAATCGTATATTGTCGGCCCGTGTTAATTACCACGAATGGCTTTGCCCTGGAAAAACCATCCTCTCTCTCTCCCTCTCTCACCCTCCCTCTCTCCCCACCGCGCACCTCGCCTCGCCCCGTTTCTCTCGGTCACCGGCGTCACGGGCCATTTTTTTCCCTGCTCCGCTCGCTCTACACCCTCTATAAATTTCAACCGGAGTATTTTCTCTTTACGTGTACCTGTTATTGAACGAGAGAACTGCCAATAACGCCGGATAACTGCGTCACGTTTCGCCGCGAACCTCGAGCCCGCGCGGTGCCACGCCACCGGCTTCACCCTCCCACCCTTTCCATCCCCTTCCAACCCCTTCTCCATCCTTCTTCCTTCGCCGCCACCCCGCCATTCGCGCCTCCTTTCTTCCCCTGATATTTCTAATATCGCGCGACATCGGCGCACATAAATTACCCCCGGCCTTCGATATAGTGTTTCGTTTCAGCCGCAACCCTCCCGCGGGACTTTCCAACACCGGCTTTGTCCAACGAGCTGGCTGTTTCTTCCACGACGAACAGACGCGAGAAGCAGAGAGAGAGAGAGAGAAACAGGGAGAGAGAGAGAGAGAAAGGTAGACGCAACCAGACGGGGTTCGCCTTTTTCTTCTCAGTTTCTCGGTCGCGAGTTTTCTTTCGCGACAAGGTAACGAGGAGAGCGAGAAGCAAGGAGATCCAGGGGATGAAGAGTCTCGGGGATGAAGGACAGAAGAGACACGCAACAGAGTGCCGGGGGCTTAAGTTTATTCTTCTGTCGATTAAGTCGATGAATTTCTGACAACGTTAGGCGAACGGGCTCCGTTGGTAGAGGACCTCAGTGAAGTAATCCAGAGGGCTCTCCGGGCATTCGGGGAATAAACTATCGCAAGGGCCGAGTCCTCGCCGGCCCATAATTTCAGCCGCGTGATACACTCGATCAAAGTCAGTCCTGAATGGCTCCGAGGTGGTCGACGGTCTGAAACGCGAAGAAAATTAACCGATCGCCGCGAAGCGTTTAAATTCGCGTTAATAATGACCAAGTAATGGGAAGTTCGAGGACCACCCTCTTATACCCTCACGCCGTCCTCTCGACTTTTACGGCGAACCCTTCGCGTCGTTCGCTCGATGATCGCTTTCATCGAGTGGATACTCCGTCGCGATTACCTGTTTATCTATCTAATAGTCCAATAGAATCGATTCCCGGAGTGAGTCGGCGATATAAGATAATCCAAGAAAGCTCCGTCGCGAGAGCACGATCAACCCGGACACGTCCCCTTTCCAGACCCCTGCGGAATCGATACTCACGTGAGGAGAAGATGAACGAGCTGAGAGCTGAGACCGTGAACTCGGCTGAAAGGCGCCTCGGAAGCCTCGCAGATCGCCCTCAAAAGGCAGGCCTTGCCCGACCGCGAATCACCCAGCACCGACTCCAGCATTTCGTAAATTTCCCATCTGGTGATCACGTCGGCCACCCCTGCGGGAAAAGTCGCTCGATGAGTCGCCGAGGAACGAAGGAGCAGAGAGGAGAAGGTCATCGTGCTTGCGAATGGTGTGGCGCGGCAAGCAACAGTAGCAGCTTTGTTAATATGTAAAGGAAGAGGATCCCCGTCTTACCCGCAGAGCTGACGGAGCGGAGTACTCCGAGTGTACGACTAGGGGATGTAGTCGCAAGGATTTGGAGAAATCAGCTTGTTACCCTGGGATTCTCCTTTCTCCTTTCCCTTCTCCTTTCGCTAGAGGGAAAATTCGCGAGCTGGAGTTTGCGGTACAAACGAAACGCGCTTGAGAATTTAAGAGCTGCGTACCCTGTCGAGAATCGAAACTTGGAACTGCTTTGCTTAATAAAGAGAGTATACTTCGTGGATAGAGATAAAAATATAGATAGATCGATATAGGCAAGGTACGAGTCCGAAAAGGCCCAACGACCGTCGCTGGTGTATTTTCGCGACAACCGTGCGAGGGAGTAGGTAATCAGCTTGCATCCGCGCTCCGTTTGACTCGGAAACGAGGGTGGAAAAAATGGAGTCGGAAGAGAAATTAGACGTAGCAAGGGGCAGGCTGTTGGCCAATGAAAAGTGCCGGAAGCGTTTTAGGAGGGAAAGAAGAGTGGCTGGTGCGCGTACCTTGGTGATCCGGTTTCGGCTCGTCATCCTCGTCGACCTCGACACCGGGGCTGATCGATCTGTCATAGCGAACGTATGAATCCGTCAAGTAGGAGGCGTTATAGGGCAGGACGTAATTAAATTTCATCACATATCCGATAATCATGCTGACGTCGACTTCCATGGGTAAACCGAGGCCGAGGATTAACTGGAACGGTTTTCAAATACACGAAGGTGTCATCGATCGTTTATGATAACCAGCAATCGAATCCCAACTGGCAGGCTCGGTCTCGTTCCCCGACCGGCCGGCCGGTGACGTTCGATCCGATGAAATTAGATGCGGCAAATATTACGCGAAATTTCGGGCCCCATCGGTGCACGATCCCGCCGTTTCCGGCCTACTCTGCCAACGATCTCGCGGCCTCCGCATTTTCCGAATCGGAATTTGGCGAATCCGAGGGCAACGCGAGCCGCGTTCGCGCCGTTATGATTCCCGTGGAGTTACGATTATCGATCATACTCCACGACCGCACGCAATTCCACCGTCCAATCGGTGGCCGATCGCAACTGCAATTACGGTTAATTGCATCGCGATCGCGCGCGTGAAACGCCTATCGAGCCATCACGCGGGAGACACCGTTGTGTCTTTAGAAACGTCGCAACTCTGTCTACGTATGTTCCCGTAGCCAGTCCCGTTTGCACTTTCACCGTTTAACGCGCGTATCGCTTAAACAATTAGCAATCGATATCCAATTAGAATCGGGAGCACAATTAAACGTACGGGTTGACTGAGGCGCCGGCTCGTGCACCGATACGATCGTATACCCGGCGATATATTCGAGTACCTGCACTTTGGTCGGTGCGACGCTTCCCGGCTTCGGGAACACCAGGTACCTCTTGCCTCTGCCGAGGCCCGACCCGGTATGCTGACAAGCGAGCAGAAGAAGCGAAAGCGCGAAGAAACGCGGCATTGCGACCGGCTCGAGCGGACACGCGACGAATGACGAATGACGCGGAGCTCTATGAAAGTTTTCGGTGGCTCGTGATCGACCAGTCGGCTAGCCAGCGCTCGTTAATGGGCCCAATTAGTCCGTTATCGCGAGTTAGCCGAATAATGAACCGGCTTCGATCGCGGTCAACGGCCAAGGCGAGCTGGATGGACAGGTCGCATCGAAATTGCACCGGTTGCACGTTGCTCTCGGTGAAACTAATGCGACGATCAGTTTCTCCCGACCAGTGTGTGTCCATTGGATCGTGAATCTTCCGAGCGTGACTCCGATTAACGCCACTCTGCGCTGATGATCCATTAAAGCGAGACGATGCGTTCGCTCGTCATTGAAAAATCCCACTGCAGCGATATTTCAGATTACGAAATTTCAGAGATTCGAAAAATTCCTACGTAAATCTCTGTCCGCGTTTAAAACTATAATCATCGGAGAGTCGACATTTACGCGAACTCGACGTTCAATTCGTAATTTACCTGCCACGATTTTATTTCCCTGTTGTTACCGTTTCCATCGTTGTTTCATGTTTCCCGAGTATATCCGAATAAACAAATAAATAAACAGAACGAACGTAAATTTGATCTGGACGAATCATTCGTCATTCGTTGCCGCGGTGATTCGAAACAATTCCAACGATGCAATTGCGAAATGCACGGTTCCGATGAACGAACCTCCCGGTTAATGCGTTAATAAAGCGACGTAGAGATAGAGATAGAGGGCGGGCTGTCTATCGGGAGGAAAAATGCGGCAAGAAGGTTATTAATGGTGGAAGGATCGGATTCGAAGCGAAACGTATTCGAGCGTTATCCTTGGTGGAGATCGTTAGGATAAGAAAGCGGAAGCCCGGCTTAAGTGGATTTAAATGCGCGAGATGCAGGCGTATCGGCGATTCGCATTAACTTGCGAATAACCCCGGCCCTCGCCGACTCGCCCTCAATTGTATCGCCACGTTCACACGACATTTGCATTATTTTCGTATTACTGCCGGCCTCGCGCACGCCGGACGCTTCGGCGCGATCATAAATCTTCTTAACAACGGGCCGCAGAGACGCCTGAGAGGAATATATATCCTTTCCGAGGCAGAGCACCCGCGGGGATTGATTCCAGCCGGCCGCCGATATCCGCGAGAATTCCGCCAGAATTCCGCGAGAATTCCACGAGCATAAACGCGCTAGATGCTTGAAAACCGCCGGGCTAATGAGAGAAAAAACTGCGGTCATGAAAGGTGATTATCGAGAGAATAGATCTTTTCTCTCTCTCTCTCTCTCTCTCTCTCTCTCTCTCTCTCTCTCTCTCTCCCTCTCGCAGTGCCTGTCCTCGACTGGCTGGTTCGGCCCGTGAATAGGGGGCGCTTGATTCCTAGCAGCTCGGAGATATCGGTCGCGGCAGCCTTGAGAGTCGAGAGGGAGGCAAAAGGCTTGCAGAGAAGAAAGAATCGGATTTGCGGATAGGATCGTTCTACTCGTTACCAAGGCCTCTCTGAACGGCTGACACGGATCGTTCCGTGAACCTCGGATAGAGGAGAATTGCTTGTTTGGGGGATGAAGGAGGAATCGCGTTCGCCGATGGAATTATAGAATTTCGTTTCCGACGTTGGATAAAAACATCGTTGGATCCTTTCCACGGGTCGAACGCGTTTCACCGGCCGGTAACTGCGGTTCATTCATCTTCCCACAGGCCGATGAGCGCTTTCACGGCTCCGCCTGCGGGGCCCGTTTATTTCAGCGACAATTTATTCCCATCCGAACAGGAAACCCGAAAAATAGTGGCACATTTTCGGCCACCGGCTCCCTTACTTTCCTCGCGTTCGCGCGCAGCTAGTTATTCTTCGTTGGATTCCGAAACGACGAGGAAAACGCGCGAAAGTCACCTGTTTCACCGATCCGTGAACGAGCTTAACCCTTTAGGCTGCGATTTCATTTTCGAGAATTCCGAGATCCGAGAACGTTCTACTTCGACCAGTCGTTGCGCGAACGCTTTGTTCACGATACAATCGTTCGTATTACGTTCAGTTATACGATCGTTGTCTCGATTACAAATCTGAAAAAATAAAGAATCGAGTACCGGTCATATCTAACGGCTTGTTAATTAGGATTACGCGTCAAGTATAATTTTAATCGTAGAACGAGCGCGTTGGTAGGAGAAAGTCGCGACGAGCTAGACTGACCATTATGGCGCAAGTGGTTAAACCGCTAGAATTGAAACGATAAATTCTGGTAACGCGCTGGAACCAGCGGATACCGCGATCGCCTTTGGAAAACACAACACCGATACTTTCGATCCCGATCGTTATCGCTTTCAGTCTACCGACTCCCGCTTCAATTACACTTCGCGATTTTTACTCGAGGCCACGGAACGCCTCGACACCTGGCACCGAGCAAAATTCCTCCAGCTGTTCCCGAACAGAATTACTTACGAGATGTTCCGAAAGCATCCCGTACGCGTAAATCGCCGGCGATAAAGGGTGAAATGTTTATACGCGAACATGTTTCTTTCATCGTCCCCTGTTCGCCGCTTCATCGATCTCCGCTCCCGAAACACCCTGTAAATCCTCTTGGTAACCGCGCGCGCAAACACGCTAAGCCGCCTCTGCCCTTATTTTCGTACGCCGTGGCAACTTTGATTAACTTCTACGACTTCGATTAGCGTCAAGCGGAATAACGAATTCACCCGGTCGCCGAGGATAGCCGACACGGTTAAAGAGTTTTAATTCGAGAATCGAAGCAACTCGACTCGCGGCCAAAGTTCCGGCTATTCGTTTATTATCCCACTGGCTAACAGTGGGACAGAGCAGGGCCCGTGGATCGTGTTATTCCTGTTTAGAACGTGGATCGTAATTTCGACGCGCCTTTGAACAGATTTCCCGCGGTCTCGCGGGACTCGGCCGAGGGAACGTTACGTCTCTATCATTAAAATTAGAATGGTCGACGCTCAGAGGAAATTACAGACCGCCGGAACTACGTACCCAGTGGAAACTCGAGGAAAATCTAACGACCACGCGAAACACGGCCCCGCGGATTCGTCGAAAAATTTTCTCCCTCGCCTTCGCCTTTTCCGTCGTTGAAACCAAGATACCACGATTTTCCAACCGGGAATTCCCTTTTGCCGTGAATTCCAAGATCGACGCGACGATCGATCGGTCGTTGGACGACCGAAAACCAAGAACGAGATCGAATTATCACCACAAAAATTTCGAACCAAGGATTTTTGCGTCGAGTAAAGAGGGTCCTTTATTGCAAATCACTTTCGCGACGCTGTGTCAAACGTTAAAACAGCCCGTCGGGGTCCGAAACTCGTTCAACGTTTTACCCCGACCGGTTCATAGTCGAGAACCTGTTTTTCGGGTTTCGAATCTATTCTACGCATTTGTACGGATATATTTCCGTTGAACTCGTCGCAGGATAGCGAGGGTTCGAAAGCAGGGATGCTTAATCCCAGAAGCAAGAAAAGAGGGTTGGAAATGACGTCCGTTCGACACGGAGACCTAATAAATCGGCGTTGAAATTCATCGACACGCGAGCAGCGTCGAATTCAATTATTCCGAGCAAAGAAGAAGAAGAAGAAGGAGCGGATATTAATTCATGGGAGTTTTTTCCGTGGATTATGTAAATCGAGTTTTATCGCTCGTTTGGATATCTGGCATCTTTGAAACTCACTGAATGATGCAGGGGACTTAACGAGCCGCCTGGAAGTTTATAAAACAGCCTCTATCCTCGTGCTACTAATTAATACCGTATCTCGGCCCTCCTTTAAACATTCGAATCGGACATTCGAACAGAGAATTTCAAGAACATGACGCCGTTTGACGTCGGGATTAAGGACTTGTTAATTACACCGGCTACCGTAGAAACCGAGATGAAAGGAGACGTTCGAGAAGAGGTCGCGGTGAATTTTTCCACGCTCGAATCGACGCGAATTCCGCTAGGAAATTACAAGTTATAATCGCGCTTGTAGATCGGGAGAGGATTATTCTTTACTCTCGCGTCGATCCATTATTCATGCACGCGCGATGCGAACAAAGTGATCGCGGAACGATCTCGAATTCGCGAGAAAGGCTGGAGACGAGAGGACATTTGATTTCTAGGATATTTGAGTTGTTGCAGGACCCGCCAGGAATCTCGCATTCCGCGAGACTCGTTGGCCAAGAAAGTGGCGAGGCTCTTTTATAATCCCGGCCATTCGTTCCGAGCGCTGTACTCGAGACCATGCTCGAGACTATACCCGGAGGAAACGGTCATTAATCGGCGGCCATTAGGAACAGGAAATCTCGTCGATTCGTCTCGATGATAAAGTTATTAATTTCGATGGGCACGCGCTACGGCCGCGGAACAAACACGGCGGCTAGACCGCAGATGGGATGAAAATGGCGAAACGGTTATCGAACGATGGAACTCAGCGGTGGAAAAAAGGAGAACAACGACGCGGCGACGCTGTGTCCCCGTAAAAAGGTAACAGACGCATCTGCGGTGAATAGGCACTTCGTCCTGAGGAGGAACAATCGTCTCCGACCTGTTTGTGAAAACGGAAAAGTGTCGCTATATGTCATGCACGAGCGGTCGATGCACGGGGAATAAACGTTTCTGGAGCAAAACAACGAGCAGGAAATACAAAAGGGTCGCAAGGAGGCAGGGGGAATATTCAGACGCCTCGGCTTTTTCGTCGTGGACAATCGGGAAATGTTCAAACTCGAAAGCGAGAACGGAAAGGCTCGGAATTGCGGACCGGTGATCGGTAAATAAAATAAATTCCGAATCGCTTCTTTCGCCGAAACTTTTGCAAATTTTACAACCGCTCTCGTTCGGGTTGCACTCGCGATATTGACCGGGGGTTCTTAAATTTTCCCGTCGGCGTGTAATATACAGTAAACTTCCCTGCGACGACGACCAAGCTAACGGAGTTTATTTTCGCCGCGATATTGCGCGATTAAAATAATCCTCTCTTTGCCGATGTAATATTTCAAAATTCCACGGATCAAGTACGTCTCGTAAAAATCGTAGAGGAACAAAGCCATATTCCCGCACGTTTTACATCTGATAATCGCACTTGGGCTAATTTTAAGAATAGCTCCGAGCTAGTTCGCGTAATACCAGACGAGGTTGAACAACGGTACACGCTGATCCCCGGTTTTCAGTCCGGTTTTGTAAGTTCGCGATCTTTTAATTCCGCTAATCCAACTCGTTGCTCTCACGACCGTCGCACACGCGGCGCGATAAAAAGGGGATAAATAGATAAATAAACGAATAAAGTTAATTGGCCCTATGGGTAACGAGGACGCCGGCTAATTGGCCCTTTTCACCGGTGACACGCAAACGCCGGCGCGCCGAACGCATATCTCACCCCTTTCGTTCGGCCTCCTCGTTCGACTCGCCGCAGATTTTCCTTCCAGGCTTATTCGCGTTTGTTGCAGTTTATTATCGTGTTCCGGTGGATAAAAGAACGCGCACTCGTTCGTGGAGAACGGCTCGTTGCCGGTGCGCAGCGTGTGTATTGATGTAAACGAGAAAAGGAATTAAAAACGGGGAATAATCCCGGCAAAGTGGGCTCATTTATGTATGCATGGTTTAACCCCGGCAGCGTTTCCACCCGCCGTAGTCCTCTCATTCTCCTCTCTCTCTCTCCCTCTCGCTCTCTTTTTTTCTCTCCGCGGCAGCGCTAAAATCGGTGAAGTTTTTTAATCACCGCCACCCCAGGCCACCGCGATATCTGACGTGCCGCGCGTGGAGAATTGTAATTGCATTTCAAAACCGCCGCCATCATGGCCGGCAACGCGTGGAAACTTTTCGACTGACTTTGGAAACCTTGACGGTGGGAACAACCGTGGAAAATATTCGCGACGACGAGAGGACGAGGATTAAATTCCGTCGCGAAATTCAGCGGAAAGCGACGCTAACGAAACTTCCAACCACGGACGACACTCTGGTCCTTTACGATCGGATCCAGCGATAGTTTATCCAAAATATCGATTATCCATCTCGAAACTTCCACCTCGCCCACTCTTTTTCTCCTATCTCGTCGTTCCTGCCACCTAACCGAGTTGAACGGTAATTATCGTTGATCTCGCAAACATCGTTAACGAAGGAACCGGTTTCTCCGTTGCGGATGGACCCAGAGGAAGTGGACTCGCGTCAGACTCGCGTCAGATTCGCGTCAGACTCGCGTCTACTGCTCGAGACTACGGCCACGTGTCCCGGAGCTCAGGCATGTCGAATCATCGGCGAGAACTTCTGTACGTTTAATAATAAAACGTAAACCGATTATCGTTCGTTAACCGATTCGCCGGGGCGAGTTCGCGCGTTGGAAGTTCTTAAAGAGAATTAAACGATCCGCGTCGGCTTCCGACTTCGCACGATGAATTTTCATCCGGCCGGCAAAAGAGGCTTTAATTTCCTTCGGTGCCGGTTAATTTGTAATGTTAATTAAGCCTCTTGCAGCTCGCGCGCGTCGCGATACGTCGCAGGGCCGTCGGAATTTCCATACCCCGCTACCGCTTTCTATTTACCCGCGCGGATTTTTACACCCCACGGAGATTGCCTTACGGGGAACGTGAACTGGTTCCCGATCTCAACGGCGGTTTTCTTTTACAGCCTCTTGATGCTGGAACTGGCGCTGATGCTGCGTCCGACTGTCTCGAAAAGCCCGAATTCCGAGCTGGCGGAGATCCTTCATCGGCCCATCCGGTCGTTGACGTTTCCGGACGAGAGCACCATGGGTGTGAGTGTCTCCGTGGACGCGGTGAACGGTAACATCGATTTCAGAGCGACTAACTCGGTGTTCTCTCGTTTAAGCTGTTCTTCGCGATGGCGGTACCCCTGGAAGAGCCTTACAAGTCGATCTCTATTGCGTATTTCTTCGAGGCGACGTATAACCTGCCGACCAACGCCAGCGACGAGAACTTGTTCCTGGGGATCGGCGACGGAAGGGGCAGGAGAAGCCTGGACAGGACGACGCTGTACCAAGTGATGGAGAACAAGTTCGTCAAGTGAGTCTCGGTGAGATCGATCAGACCGGCCACGCGATGGGAATGGTCCGCGGTGTAATGGGTATGGAAAAGGTGGAAGAGCGCAGGAGAGAATATAGGATGCTGACCCAGAAGTCGTAGTAGGTCAGCCACGGTCTTATTTTATTTTTCACTTTGCTCCCCCGACTTTCTGTGCAGCTACGGATATCAGGGTCACGAATGCCTGCTGAGGGCCATTTGCGAAACTTCGGAGCGCTCCCTGAGACATAACGGACTCATCGGTGACATTCTGCACGTGATCTTCACGTAAGTTCCTTCGTTAACTTTTGCATTACGCCAGAGCCCCGCGCGTCTGATAATCGCCCGGCTGAATTGCTACCCTCCCGCTGCCCCGGCTGCCCTTTAACCTGCCGGGATTCCTTTAAGCCCGCCGTTAATTCGCCGGGTTAATTTTCCTACCTGAGAATTTCAACCTCGCCGCCTTTCCGATCCCGTTCCAGCCCGATCGTAAAGTTTATTAGCTCGGATGAGCCGTTTAAGGCGACGCGGGGCGTAAACGACGAATGCCGGCGATTACCGCAGCCACGGGATCGCGATTGAAAATGGAACCTCGCCTGTGTATACACGCGTGCATATAGATATATCGGTTTGAGAGCGGAATGAAGGCTGGAAGCGAAATCACCGGGAGGCTTCTCTTTCCCGAGGAAAACGGCGCCTGGGATGATTTCGAAGCGGCGAATCCGAGGGAGTAAGATCGAAAGAGTCGGTATCCGCGCTCGCAGCTAGAAGGCCGAGCTCCGAGCTAGCGGGGCCATTGTTCGCGCGGAGCATAATGCGCTAAAGGATTCAGCTGAAAATTTCGTCGGCGCGACCTCCTTTCGCGCGGCGAAAAAAAGAGCCAGGCCTTTTTTCGGCCGGTCCAAGGCGGCGCAAATTGGAGTAGATACACAGACCGTGTAGAAAAGCAAATTTGGTTTAGCTTTCTCGCTTCTCACCGGCATTCCAGCTCCTTCTCGGTGCACGCGCGCGCGCGCGTTGCTACACACGCTCCGTCGTGCCATTCCTCTCTGCCGTTCCTCTCTCTGTGTACGTGGCGGGCGCACGCGAGCTCCTGGGTGGATAAACTCTCGAGCCAGGGACGTATGAATAAAAAAGAGGGCCCGCAGGCGGCCTGCCTGTTTCCGACAGCTCTCGCGGAATCTGGGTCAATATGCGCTCCGAGATCGAACCTTTTCTCTTTAAATTAGCCCCTTCCGATTTCGACAGCCCGTTCTTAATCCGTTCCAGGAGAAGAAGAAGAAGATCGTACAGTACCGATCCTATAACGAACGATAACGAACGATCTACGGATAATTCGAAGAGAATCCCTTCTACGAATTCCACGAATTTCAAGATATAAACCGAGAGGCGTCTGGACGGCGCGACCCACCCCTACGCGCGAGTTCTTCTGTGTATCTCTTTANCGGTTTCCCCTACCCGGCTGGATGAGAAAATGGACCGGCTCCAGCTGTAGGGAAAATGGTGTATCAGATCTACGGTCCTCGTTATTACGCCCCGACGAGCCGCTGATTCCACTCGCGCGATTGATATACGATTCGCTCCTCCGACCAAGCCGGCCATCGCCCCGTGGACACACCGAAAGGTTTCCTGCCTGTTTCCGACAGCTCTCGCGGAATCTGGGTCAATATTCGCTCCGAGATCGAACCTTTTCTCTTAAAATTTCGGCCGACATTCTCGCGACTCGGGGAAATCTCGGCAGAGGGTGGATCGTTGCCGCGGTTCCGATTGCGTCGCGACGTCTTCGGGGTTTTCCCGGGCGAGCACAGACCCGGGGATGATTAAACTCGAGTAAGGGGTGCGTTTCGAGGAGACGTACGGCCGGGAAACCGCGACGGGCGAGAGAGACGGCGCAGTGGCATGTTCGCGGGATGAATAAAAATTGCAAATGGGCTTCGTTTTTCCGTTGAACTTGTTATCGCGTTAGCAGAAGCGTTGTCCGCCTTGAGAGTCCTTTCGCGCGGTCTCGCGGGTAATTTGCGGGAATGGAGTCGGGTAAGGAGACACGAAAGAATCATGGGACAGGTTGTTTGCTTGCCGGCCGCGAACGAGCGCGTTACTGAACTCGCGCTCCTCCTCCGCCTCTGATAAAGTCCGCGAGTAAACCCTGACCCGTGGTTGTGCGAATTAGGACGGCGAAATAGTATCGGGGCGAAGAAAATTGCGAGGACGATATCGACGTCGACCTGCAACCACCGCTATTCCGTTTCTACCTTTTCCAGAGCTAAAGGACGATCCTTAGCGATCGCGCGGAACGTTTCCAGTCGCAAAACGTGCTCGAGTAATATCTCTCGTACTCAGACCGGAAGAAGGAGAAGGAATGTCACTGACGTAGCTACAGGATGATTCTTTAACGCCTTTCGCGCGAGATACAATTTCACTGTTCGCCGATTCTTTTATTTACCTGTACCTGCGAACTTTTATTACGCGGCGCAACGCTCGTCGCGAATTTCCCTTCCGTCAGGCTGGCTGCTCGGGATATTTTCGATCCGCGCGGAGACCCGGCCGAGCCGGGAGGCGAGAGCCGAAAGTACGCCACTGCGGAACGGCGCGCGGTTTGCAATAAATTCGAGAGAAGGAAATAGTTGGCGGTTGAAAGAAGCGAGGAACAAGCGGCACTCGAGGCCTCGCGTTCCGCTCTGATAACGAAATTATATTGTTTTTCACCTCGTATCTCTGACACGGTGTCCGCAATAAACCGTAAGGAGGGAAGGAAGCTGCGAAACGCGTGCCTCTGCCGGGCCCGGCCGATTCGGAATAAGAGGGTAGAAGGGCCGGAATAAAAGCGGAATGGAAGCGTTCCGGCCGTTCGCGGCGAGTTTTTACGACGCTGGCGAGATATACGCGACATATCGTCGTGTTCGCCTGCTCGACCGGCGTAATCATCTGCCGGCCTGGCCGGGGCCGGGAGAGGACGGTCAGGTAGTAATAAAAAGGGAGAGACACTGGAAAATTCCGTATATCCCGGTGCAATTTTTCCACGGGCTTACCGGGGATCGTGCCTTTAAGAAAAAGCAGCGGCGTTCGAAGAGACTTTCGACTCGCCCAGCTGGCCTGGAAATCCGTAAATTCGATTTTCGGAAATCTTCGTAAGCCCGGCAGCATGCGACGACAAAGTATCGAGGGGTCCTTTGAGGCCGTAACAGGGGTATAGGATCGGAAGGTAGACTCAGACGCTTCTAGTCGGCTCCTTTGACGAATCCTCGGGTAAAACCATAACGGCGTCTTATCTCTTCTCTGCTTTTCTCCGCCGCTTCCCGCCTTCCGGTATCCCCCGATCGAATGGCCAGCGGAAGAAAAAAATCAGAGACGTTCCCGCGTGGTAATGCAAATAACGGTCCTTGGACGGCATTAAATTGGCCCGCGGAAAGAATCGCATGGTACCGGCAATTTAATGGCCGTCCGTTAACGAGTCGTCCGACGGTACGCTGCAGCTCGTTACCGCGCCGTATCACGGCATAGAGGAGCGATGAAAAAAGAGGAGAGGGAAATAGAGAGAGAGAGGAGAGAGAGAGAGGGGGTAGAGGAGAGAAAGAAAGAGAAAGCTCCTTATTATCGTCCAGATGTATGTACGGCCGGCGTTGTTGTTTTCAGACCGACGAGCTCGCGACACGAGCGACTGCCGCAGGACATTCTTCAGGCTGAAGTGGTCGGACGTAATGGAAGCTGCTCCAAGTACCGACCGCAATGCCCCGTGGGACTCTTCGACTTGATTGGAGTCCTCGGTTGAGCCCTGAAAAACCACCGCGGTGCACCGCCGTTGCACTCCGATCGGGTAAACAGTTCGATTTTACGCTTCTACTTTCACAGCCGGCCTCGTTCCAAAAAGCTTCCAGCGCGAGAGATATCGCGCTGTTAACCGATTCATCCTCCCTCCTGCGACGCGCGATACATCCCGAGACTTGCGAGGATAAAACACCTTCCAGGAAGCAACCGACCAAGATATAAACCTCGGAGACCGTCCACGCCCATCCGACACACCTTTCCAGCCTCGCGGAGCTCCCTCCTGCGACGCGCGATACATCCCGGGACTTGCGAGGATAAAACACCTTCCAGGAAGCAACCGACCAAGATATAAACCTCGGAGACCGTCCACGCCCATCCGACACACCTTTCCAGCCTCGCGGAGCTACGAGATTCCCGAGGTTTCCTTTGGAATTCGTCTTCCTACGTGCCAGATCGTTTAATTACAAGCGAGGAGGAACAGCGGCTGGAAGAAACGGCCGTGGAGACGCCCGGCGTCGCTGCCGCGGTACGCCACCGCGATTTATCGTCCCCGGAAGAGGACGCGAAGAGGGTGCGAAGAGAACGAGAATAAAAATCGCAAACTCGACCGAGTCGCGGAATTATCGCGGCTGAAGCTGCTTATACACCTCGCGTGTAATCGCTGGAAGATCGTAAGTCGCAGACGTGCCGTGGAAAATGTCGTTGCTTGCTCGGAAAGGTCCTCGAGGAGTTTGGCGCGATGCTCGATCGAATTAAGCCTTTTCTCGCGGCTTTATACCGACGTAAACGGGAAATCCTGGTAACTAATATCGAAGAAAGTTTACGGCCAGCCGAGGAGAAAAAACTCGCTGCCCCGATACGTAGGCCGGGGCGGGCTTTATGCCGGAAGTTCGTAAAACCGGCTGAATTTTACAGCTGCTATGGGCGTGAAGTCCGCGGGAATTTCGACACCGGCGAAGGTAAAGCCGGATATTTTACAACGGCAACTTCCACGGAACTTGCCGCGAGTTTCATTAGAAATTTAAGGGCCAGAGAGTGCTTAAGCGCGCGGCACGCGAGTCCCTGCACGCTCCGCTCCGGCATCTCGCTCGCTCGCGCGCGCGCGCGTGGCTGGCTAATTTTACTAATTCGTTATCGGCCAAATATCCGGGCCCGTTGATCACCGAAATTCGCACGCAACGAGCAAAGTCAGCCGATATCCATCGACAGGTATAATCGGCGGGCACCGTGGCGAATGATTTATTTGCTTCTGTTTATCGCGCGTTTACAATTACCGTGGATTACAGCAACGTCCGAGGGCCAGGTGAATTTAACCCGCGGCCCATAGATGTAACTTCACCCGGGAAAATCAGGATCAGAGGTCCCGTAATCTGGGAAATCGGAATTTCCATTGGCCGAGAATTCCGGGCTGGCTGGACAGGACATTGATCGCGTCAATGGGTTCCCAGCGCGCGGCTTATTGTCAGTTATTACGCACAAAGCTCGCGCGCATGTTTGCGGCCCGATTAGAAATTTAACGTCGTTCCACCGTGTTCTGTTGCAAAATTTCGATTACCGGCTCCATTCTTCGGGCGTGACGCGTTAAGCGCGCTGCGGATACACCATGAGAATTCATTTTTACCCCATTTCCACCTGTAACTTTACACTCAACGGGTGTCTAATTCGCCGATAGAACCGTAAACCGAAGACCGAATCATCGACACCTGCAATTTCGATCGATTTTCGAAAATTTAAAGTGGACCGAACCGCGCCGACTTGTACCACGGAATTTTCTATTGTTCCCCCGGTGGCTATTATTATTCGTATTCCGATACCGCGTGCAATTTAAGCGTAAACAGACAAGCGTAAAGCGTGAATAAACAATTCCATAATGTAAAGCGAGAATAATTATAAATTAATAAACGCATAACTTTATATATTATTAACCATTTAACCATCGGCACCCGTGTTAACACGGTTTCGATTTTACGCGAAACATCGTTCATCCCGTATTAACATATGTAGTCTTAATTTATTCACCTGCTTTGTTATTTTCCACCGGATATCCGATATTACGATCGCTTGCCGAACAAGCGGCAAGAAAATTCGGGAATTTCTTGCCGATTTTTGTAAAACAATTCGGTCGCGATGGAAACGAATGGGATTCGCGTTCTTGGTGAAAATTTCACCTGATCCATTCTTCAGGGTGGACTGGCAGGTGTGGTGGGCGCGTGACAAGTTCGCGAGTCAGGTCCCGATTAATCAGCTCGTTGGCATGCAGCAACTCCACGGCGACTCGGGCTTGATCGGCTAATGAATTTCGAAATTGGTCTGTTAATCGATTTCCTTTACACACCGCACTCCTGCGGTGTACATTATACGCAGCGATCAGGCCTGAACAAGATTCCGCGAGGTTGCTAAAATTTACGACCAGCCGAAACTTTCTCCGCGGTTCCAGTCTCGCGCGGCAACTGTCGCGAGATCTTTCCTGGCTCTATCGAAGATCTCGGAACGGGTCCCGAAAGAGCCGCACAGTTTCCGACGGGTCTTAGGAAATTCAAACGTTTACAAGCAACTGCGGTAGAGAACTGTTAAGACGTTCGTGCGAACTTTCGAGCTTTTCGACCAACGTCACGCCGCTCCAACTTTCCTTCGGCTCAGACTCGATTAAAGCTCGCCAAACCGAATCCACGCGAGTTTCGCCCCCCTTTCCTGCCCCAGCATTAATACACAGGGTGTCTCGCAACGCGCAGACACCCTTATTACGAATGAACCAGTCGTAAAGATTTAACATTAACGACTTAAACCCTTGCGAATACAGAAAAAAATCTTAAACTTTGTTTAATTGCCTTCAAAATCGAATCGATGTGTGGACGCAGGTTGATCGGATGTTTTTCAAATCTTTGGTCGGGTACCTTTGAGCTCTTCCAGTCTACGACTTTAGTTTGCAAATACACCGTATATCCGAAAATCCTCGACCCTTTTGATACTCGACCGTGTCCTCCACTTTGTTCCCGTATGTACCGAGAAGAGAGATAAATAAAATTCGTTGGACCGGCTACCGTGATCAATCTAAAGGTAGCACGAGCGATCCATCATCGAATCCCTTGCCAAGGTAAACGGTAACGAGACAAATCGGTGGTGGACGAAAGCAGGAATCCTTGGCTGTGTGTCGCGTACGTGCACGGTTTCCTTGTTTGTCCGGCGGATAGACGCGCGTTACACGGTTCCGTTGTTCGGAAAGGCAAAGGGAAAAAGGCCGGAGTGACGAACGACGGAGAAATTGGATCGAGTCCGCCAGCGAGGATGGGCCAGCGTTAGGCGTCCACGTCGATGGACTCGGTTAAGAAGCTTTAGGGCGACGCATATACGTCTTGGAGTATGAAACAAAGGGTCGAACAGTGTTTGGTCGAGGGAAGATCGAGTTGCCCCGAGTGGCAGCCGGATTCCGGTAAATCGACGATTATTCGCGGGGCGTGAATCGGTCGAGGGTGGAAAAATGAATAAACGTTCCTTCCCTACATCCTGTCGATCTCTCCTCGGCTATGCGAAACCGTGGAAAGAGTCGAAGTAATTCCTCGGATAGAGCAGGATCGCGAAGGCTGCATGCACGCGTAGAGAAGGATCCTTTGTCCGCCAGTCCTCTAATTAATCGTCCGGCCCATGGCTGTTCCCCTGCTACGATCCATCTTATCAGACGCGAAGATTGATTAACGTTACAATTCTCGGTTTCGTTTCATCGGATCCGGTCCCTTAACCGGCGCTTTCTCCTACGAGATCCGGCATCGGACCGCCGGTCTCCGTCGAACCCGGTGACATTTAAGCTGGCGAAAAAGCTCGCGTTGGCCCGGGCGCACTCGTAACTTTTGTTACCGGATCCGAGTCAAAGGAGCGGCGGGCAAGTTGCAAATGAATTTTCAGTTAAATACTTGGCAAGTTTTTGCAGGAAAGTGTCGTCAGCAACGGGGCCCTTTGATGTATCCGTAAACCCGAGCACGGCAAAGGAAGAGCTCGAGGAGTGTCTTGAGAACTCCTCCCGAGAACCTTTTTATTTCGATCGACCTTTGACTCGCGAGCTTTCCGCTAACGCAGCCAACATAGATTTTCTTTTGAAGCACCCGTGTACGTTACTTCTCCGTATCCCATCCCCGTGAATCCTCACCCGTTATGTGCATCCGCCATCTTGAACATCTCGCGTGATCCCGGCCTCTTCTCGTTAACCCACCCCTTCCCTCCAACCCTCCCTGCCGGTTAAATATTTCTATAGTTCGATAAGGGAAGATCGCGGGACGGGGCGTACCCCGAACTTGAACGCCGGAAGAAAGAATGCAGGAAGCATCCGAAGAAATTCTTCGCTTGCAACAACAGCTTATTAGGGACGGAATGCGCTTCTTTCCTCGCGACAACGCGCTCCTCCTCTAAGGAACTCCGGTGCTCGTAGATTTTCATAAAAAAAAGACGAAAGAAAGGGAGAAGGGAAAAGAAAGGACAAGATAAGAAATCACGTGGAACGATAAATCTGAAAGTTCGCCGGCTCGTTTCCCGCAGACTTCGCCCCCCGAGAGAAAGAAAAATCTTCGATGAATTCCGCTGCCATCTCGCGCCAACTTTCCTCTCCGCGCCAACTTCCCGGCACGAATTTCCGGAAAACAAATTCCCGACCCCTTCCACCAGGAACCCGTTAAAAATAGCTGTCAATGTCGCGATCCGTCCCGTCCTGCTGGCCAGGGTTCACGGGAACCCGGTCCGAGCCCTTGTCCCAGCCAACAGTCACCGGTCCGCGCCATCGCGGTCCGCGCGTTGATTTTTCCCCATCGATCCGCCGCCGAAAGTTCGTTAACCGGTGATTACAATATTTATACGGGCGAATTGAATCCCCCTCCGTCAGCCAGCATTAATTACTTTCCGCGAATTTCCCGAATAATCCGACCCAGTAATAGCTTTCATTGATTCGCCTCTCGACGACGCCAAACCGCGCTGAAATTTGCATATCGACTAGAGATATTCGCCAGCGCGCCCCCGGAGTCGACGAATCCGCGGGGTAAGGATTCTTCGCCGGTGAACGGATTATCGAGGAATCACGCGCCCTCTCGGATCGCGGGACCTCGCGTCGAGCACAGACGCCAGCCACGAGTCATCGCCATTTCTCCCGGAAATTCAAAGGGTACGGAGGTTTACGCGAAACTGATGACGATGCGGGTACGCTCGGTTCCAAGTACCAGTGAAGTTAGATCGCGTTGGATTTGGAGTTTTCTCTAGCCGTCTTCGTGAATAATCGCGACGCGACCAAAGATCCTTTCGGTGGATTTATAATCTATAATCTAGGATTCGAGGACGGATACGGAGGGACTGAAGGAAAAATTCGGTCTGAATGGGAAGGTAACGACGAAAGGACTCAGGGCCTGAAGGTAGGAAGGTAGGAAGTTGCGAGTTGGAATCGGAATCAGACGTTCGGTTGAAACTTGGCCGAGCATGGCGAGGGTCGGAATCAAAGCGGCTAGCCATAAATCAGCAAAGACCGGTGGACAAACGTGGAGGTCTCACAAAGGTTCGAACGGAATCGGAGGAAAGGAGTTGGCAAAGTTCATTTGGAAATCTAATCAACGCGAAACCAAGAACAAACCCAGATATCGAGCCGAGAGGGGGAGAGGGGAGTTTGAACTTCAAAGAGTAACGCGAGATCGGAGACACAGGGCGACCGCTGAGCTGGCGGCCGTGTATCCCGCAACGATGAAGCAATCTGATAGGATTCAAGTTCGGGGCCGGGCTGAAAATAAAGCCGCCGCGGCCACGATTAAACCCTCTTGGTACGTTGATTACCAAACCGGACAGTTCCGTCAGGGCAGCGGTTGGCCGACGTTTCTCCCCGACGTTTCTCCCCGACGAGCAACGAAAATCGATGCCAGACCCGGTCTTCCTCTCCGGAGCCTTGGTTTTTCCGCTCCGCCGGCCATTCTCGTCCTCGGCCGATCGTTTATTTAATACCCGAGGCTCGTAACGACGCTGCGCTATCAGGTGTTTCGACGCTGCCGTCTTTCTCCGGATCTTTGATACCGACAGGTCCACCTATCGTCCAGCCACGATCCGGGGATATCCCGAAAGGAATTGGAGGATGTAAAAAGGCGAATGGCTGGGTGGGAGCGGAGACGAGGCGCAAAAACGGATCTACGCTTGGCGACCATGACGGAAGGTGGAAAAAAGAATGGAGAGGGTGAGCGAGCGATAATGGCGCGATCGAGGGTAGACGAGCGGGCTGAGCATAATGGTGGAAGAAAGAGGAGACGAAATGGGGTGGAAGCGAGACCGAGTGGTGGTCCGCGGAAACGATATTTCAATCTTCATCCCCGCCGAGTTTTTCTCTTTTTCTTTCTTCTTTTTTTTCTTTTTTTTCGCAGTTCACAGGGTAATCCGCGTATCGCGACGAGCGGCGGATAGATTTCGTTCGGGGATAGGCCGTCGGAGAGGGTTGGCGCGGCCGTGAAAGAAGAAGAGAGAGGGAACAAAGACCCCGGCAGTGGTCGGGGTTGATTGTAGCCGGGCCGAGCAGACCAGAGAGAAATTGCATTTCCCACCGCGTATATCTACGAGCCTTGCATCATTTCGCTTAAACAAACCGCGTCCATCCACCGCTGTCAACGACCATCCCTTCCATCTCGGTTTCGTCTTTTTCCCGTCCGCCATCCGCCCCGTTCTCTCTCCTAGGGAACCGCGGGACTTTCATTTGCCAGAACCTGGCCTCTCCTGCCACGGACACTTTGATTACGATCCCGCAAATAATTCTGACCGGCGAAAAATCGACTCGATGCTCCGGCCACTCCTACCGACCACCCCGGCCGAGGGACTATCGTCGCGTCTACGGATTTCGCTCGTTTGTTCAACGACCAGGGCAATTTTCGTTGACTTAGGATCCCGATGTTTCAACCCGGACTAAAAGGCTGAGATCTGCCCGCGATTTAGGGACATTTAACGCGACCACTTCCCGGCGCAATTCGAGTAACATCCAGTCCGACGGATAAAGCGTCTCCATCTCCGTTCGTTCCTCTCGTCGATTAATTATTATCGCTCGTTTTTTTTTTCTTCTTCTTTCGTTTTTTCTCAATTATCTCGATCGTCCTCGGTGTTTCGACGCGAGGGGAAAAAGAGACGTAGGAAAGGAGGATGGACGTGGACGATTAATAATCCAGGGAATCGTGTCGCAAAAACCTTGGACGAATTCGAGCATAGTTCTCCGATGTTTCCCGAGCTTCGGAAACGAGCGTCGGCACGCGTCCTCGAGTAGTCGTTCGAAAAACTAATTGCATTCCGATGTAGCTCGTTTTACAGCGGAGCTAACTAACGCGCCATCATCGACGCCGGCGCTACGAGCTTTTGTCATCCGCCAACTTTCCAGATTGTAATTTTGCCGTAGATTAACTTTCCGAGATCGCCGTCCACTACCTTTTTCCGTGAAACTTTTATCCCAATCATTGGCACGGAACTCGCTCGAAATGAGACGGACATTACGTTTTACCGAATACCTTCGTCTCTCGTCTCCTCTTGCGAAATTAAAATTGGAATTATCCGACGCGATCGCTTCCCTTTCCTCTCTCCCCGCCCTCCTTCCCCTTTCTTCGCCATCGCCCTCTTCTTACGTAATTTCCTACACTCCCCCCGGCCGGTGTTCGAACGTTAAATAACGCACGCGCCGGGTTTTCTCAAAGGACGAAGCACACCGTAAAGTTCCCTCGTCTCGGCGAAAATTAATTCCATCGTTCCGTGTATCGCGGTGAAATTCCAAGGAAGACAGCGGTGCGCGACGTCGAAAATTCGCCCGCGAGTAGCCGTTAAATTGCGACCGGAGGGAGGAAAAGGGGAGAAGGGAGAAGAGAAAAAGCGGGGAAAAAGGAAGCGACCGGGATAAAAGCAGCGCGTCGACCTTTAACTCGATAACTGGAGTCTAGTATCGACGGGAACGAGAATAATTATCGCGAGCAATCGATCACCGCGGTACGAGGTATCGGATTAAAGCGCTATTAACGGCTGCGACCGGTCGGACGCGACCGGTTCGCTCGGTTTTCCAGCCGCTCTCTTTCCGCGTCGTCGTATGCAGCCTCGAATCGATTATTTAGAGGATCCACCCTCTCGCGGAACATCCTGCGGCTCCGAGGAACGCGCAGATTGCGGCTGATTCGTAGGAGGAACGAACGAACGAACGACTTTTCGAGTTGACCGAGCAATATCATCTTGCCAGCGATTGCGTATTTCAAGGGTTGCTTCCAATTTCCGTTTACGCGACCGGCGACAAAACTAATTTCACCGTGGATTTATAATACCTCTGCCCTCTGTCACGCCACCAATCAGCCGGCTTTGGCGCCGCGTCGCTTCAATCACCGACCGTAACCACTTTTTTTTCTTCTCCCGCCCACCGCCCCCTCAGCCAGCCTGTAATTGTTGGTAAATTGAACGTCCGCGCTGACAACGTAGCTTCTCGCGTCGTTCGCGGATTAAATAAGGCCCCGGTTCTTACCGGTTTCATCGCCGAGACGCAGATTCCCTTTCGGTTAGGGAAAAAAATAATCGTTCAGGGTAAAAAGACACGGATACGAGCGAGCGAGTGGTTTACTAAGGCTGTTGCGCTTATTGCTCTTCCAAGACGCATCAACATCCACCATTCCGAGCACGTAGCTCGTGGTATTAACCTCGTCAGTCCTTAATCCTGGACGTATCTTCCCGGAGGTTTCTCTCTCGCAATTAGATAAAGGAATTGGCCGCTAAATCCATCATCTTGGCATCGACGAGTGTCATTAATTATCCGGCGTCGTCCCGGATGCGTCGAGTAACGAGCACAGTCGCGTACCTCGCGAGATTCACCCCTGGATACTCGTATCCTCGTGGGCGACAGGCCGTGTCGTGGAAAATTCCTGGATCGCGGGGAAAATTTCCAATTCGCCGAGCAACCCTTCCGCCGATGGAATCGCGTGAGAAACGATTTTTCAACCGTCTGGGGTAAACAACCAACGGATTGCGTATTTCAGGATTCACCCTCGGTTCCCGGCGACGGCTTCAATCCCATATTTTCCGGAATAACACTCGCCCACCCGGCCACGCGAGCTTTCTTATCGGGCCAGCCACCCTTTCCACACCCGTGGTCCGTTTAACACGTCCAGTCCCAGACGCACACTTTACAAAATTAGCTTTGTCAGCTCTTAACCAGGTATGTACAGCCGTGCTGGGGCCTCCAGATGGCCAAGATACAAGCGAAACCCCGGCTTCAACCCTCTCTCGAACTGACCAACGGGAATTGGGGTTGAATCCGCCGACGAGTTCTCGCGTCACCGGGCCAACACCTTTTTCTCGCTTTCTTAAGCCTTCCTTTTTCCTCTCCCCTTCTTCCCTCTCTTTCTCTCTCTCTCTCTCTCTCTCTCGCTTTCTCATCGCTCTCTAGTCGCCTCTCTCCCCGAAGACGGGTCGGTTAAGACGATATTTGCGGCTGACGATCGAGTTTGCGGAGGAACGTGATTCGAGAAGGAAACGTAGCCGGAGGGAGAAGGGATGAAAGACTTTTCGTGGTACCTTCGTTACGCGGAGGTATTTCGAGCACCTCTTTGTAAATGGTTAATTACCCAGGGCTGAAAATTGAATCGGTTTTAAACAACCACGTGTTTGTCGAGACTTAACAGCCCGCTGAATTAACAAACTACTTGTTGAGTGGAACGCACGGCGATACAGGAAAATTACCATAAAGGATTACGCGCCTATTATTCACAAGTATGTAATTGAATTCGTAATTAAAGCGCTGACTGAATTATCGAACAAAATAACAAGAACACGAGTATCAGGTGTTCAGAATTGATTCCCGTATATCGTAAAACGGCCCCAGTTGAAACATCATCGATAACGATTTACCGAGAGGAAAAACCCTCGCGGACGGTCCTCGTAACTTGGAAAAACTCCCCGATTAAATCGGCTGCGGCAATTTTAATAAAGAATCACCGAAATCGCGCGGCCGATTAGACGTCAAACAATCGTTCCGACTGCCGCCACAGCCGATGGGCTATTCGTTAACGCTGAACAAACTCGTTTCGCGTCCATCCACGAAACATTGCGCGTTCAGCGTTTCCTGGCTGCAGGTTAAAAACATTAACGTCAATTTTAAACGCTTTCCACCGGGCAATTTGAAGGGAACGACAATTGGGTCGTGTGTTCGGCCAACTTTTCCTATTTTTTTCACGCAAACATCCCGACTGTCCTCTAAAAATTACCATTATTTCTCGCCCCCGCGATTAATCCCTGTTCCAGCTCCTATTTACCATGCGGACGCGTCCTTTTTTCCCCTCCCGCGCTTCGCTTCGCCGTTTTAATTCCAATCCGCATGGAAATCGACCGATTTCGTTTACCGACCGACTTAATCTATCTCGGAACTCGATTTTCCGCGCGGAAGACCCGTCGCCGAGCAGAATCCTGGCTCCTCGAGCAGAAATCGCGCAGGACCGTTTAAATCGCGTACGAACGTGAAAAGGAAGACGCGGGGGACGAAGAAAGGGACGAGGAAACACGGCGCATTCACCGGACGTCCTGCGTTTTCGCCGCGCCAGGACATTCCCCGGCTTATTATTTAGAAAACGGATATTTAAAAAAACGCGTGGACGGGGGCAGAGGGAGGAGGAAACAAAGGAAGGAAGAGTGAAAAAGGTTAGCGAGGATATCGTGCCTGGCCCTCCTTTTACGCGCGATTCCGCTGAAAGCCGCGCGATACGATTTTCTGTCAGACGCAAAAACGGGAAAACCGGAAAGAACGAAAAGGAAAAGGGGAAAAAGAGGAGCGTGGCAAAGGTAATTTCTCCCTTTCTCCCTCTGCCTTTTCCTCCTCCCTCTGAGGGGCTAATTTACCGCGAGCATTAACTTACCGAAATGTGTACACACACCTGGCGGGAACCGGGGCGTGATTCTTCCGGTTGAAAGTAATTTCTCTTGATAATAACCTCGTCGGACTGACGCTCGCTCGCGAGAATTACAGCCTCGCGACCAGCTCAGCCGGAATAAACGCTTACGCTACTCTTTTTCCCGGAGATTCGAGGCGTTTCCGACGAGATGCGCCTTCCTCCTATGGAATCGCGTTAACCCTCTGAATAATCCGTGTCCAATCGCACATTCCGACTCGCTCGCGTGTCATCGCGAATTTTCACGCGAGGAACCCCGCGTTTTTCCTGGACAGGAAAAATTCCATTATCAGTACCACGCAGTTTTTGAGCCTCTAGAAAAGAATGTCGCGCGAACGTTACATTGGAAACGAGATTGTAACGAGATCGCAAAATTAATCGAGCCTAAATGCAGGAGAATTTTAAAAGCGACCCGACGTTTATATTCCTACCAGCGAACAGTAAATTTCCAAATAATACGAGGCGAATCTTCCAGCAAACTCTGTATATTCAAATGCCGGATAATGAAATTCAGACCTGGGTCAGAGTGGACCCTGAGTTCACCGCTTGCGTAATCGGTCCATCGCGCGAGGGTTAATGGGAAATAGGGCACTCGGGACAGAGAGTCAATCAATGCCCTACGACGACAATTTGTAACGAGTTCTTCTGCTTCTGCAATAGCTTTTAACTCCTCGTATAATTCGCATTAACCTCTACGAAGGGTACCTGAATTGAAGATTCGGCGCGGTGGATAATTTGCCGGTTTTAACAGGGCCCAAAAGTTTATAACGCATCGGGCCTGGCGATGGCTAAATCCGTCACTGGTAATCCCGAATGTCGACGACTTGGACGGTGTCGTTTCGCCATAAATCGAAGTCACGGCTTAATACGATAATTTACGAGGGTGTTCTATCGTTCTCAGCCATTGCGCGATTTCTTCGGAAGAAAGTCGGGTCTGGATTTTACAGGGTGCAACGAATAAGCCTCGGCCCTTCGTTCGGAACCCTTAAACGATCGGAAAGAACCGATAGGTACGATCCGAAGTTGTTAGGTTTTACGATCGGGTTGCCGAAATGCCAGGTGAAATCGAGGTTCCGTCGCGTCGAGAGTTTTAAACGTAGCGTCTTGGGAATCTTGATGACTCGCCCTCTGTTAGGGGAGCAGATGCGATCATGACACGTTGTAGAATTATCTGCGATCGCTCGAGCAACGCTCCTCGAACGAGGCTGGAGCCTGATTTCATTTGCCGTCCCGGTTACATCTCCCTCTGCCTTCCAATTGACTTTTTAATCGACCAAATGACAGCGGTCAATTTATCGAAATTGAACGAAGCACGCGTTCCATCGTGATTGAACTTTAGCCCGATATGCTCAATCTCGAAATGAGTCCACTCGCGAAGGGTCGGTGTATTTTTAGAATATTAAAAAAAAGGGTCGGGATTTTTTCCCCGCCATCTTTATTGACAATAACGCGTACTCTACGATATCGCCGTGAAATGTGACCTATATCTGCCGGAGAAGCGATCACGGGAGTTAAATCCCTCCGCGATACCCGTCGATCGTCGACGCGCTTGACGTTGAGCAAACTCATAATCGTTCCGATTCGCGAGCCCTCAAAGCAACCCCTCGAACTTCCGACGTGCAAGAGGAGGAACTTGTTTGACAGAGCCTAAGGCGATTTCCAAGTCTCGCGGCACGGATTCTGGCCAGTACTTAATGTTGTTCCACTTGAAACTGCAATAAGTCTCGGAGACGTACTCGGAGAATCAGTGCGGCTTGTAATTAATCACGCTCTAGATCCTTTAGGTATCAACCAATCATTCATTTCCCCTGACAAATATATTTGATGGAATTTTCGTCCCTTCCTCCTCCCGTGGCACGCACCATGCTATTAAAAAGCTCCACGCGCGAGATTTTAGTTGAAATACACGGGCGAAACATTTTTTCGAACGCGTTTTTATATTTATATTTCCAACCCGCTAATTCTTTCTCCATTTTTGTTGTTTTTATTATTATTTTCTTTTATTTCAATCACGGTTAATATATAATCATTTTTATTGTCTTATATAAACACACGGTAATATTTATATACTTTATTTTTATATTTTTTCCAGGTCCCGAGGCCCATATCATTCCCCCCGGTAACTGCAATTTCATTCTCATATATTCTCGTTTCTTCTCACTTCACACACACTACTCGTGCATATTTTTTTTTTTCTCTCTCCGCATTTCCCTCGGTATTTTTTATTACGGTTATGGTGGTCATTTTATTGCCCGGAGATTCTTTGACGCAGACGAATTCCGGGGTATTTCTGTGATTCGTAGTATTCGAAAAAAATCGAAAACAACCCTGCTCGGATTCGAACCCCGAAATTCTGGCCAGAAGTCGAAGACCCGAGTCATTGCTCCAACCACGTCTCTGTGTTATCGTTCTCGCGTTATCGTTATTCGAATCGCGAAAAAAAAGTATCATAAATCCCGGCTTTTATGTTTTTCGATCCGCAGCAGCATCGACTGTACGGTGTATATATTCGCGAATATGTAGTAATTTACAAAATTCTCGAGCGCCTTAACGCGAATGCTCTTCGAGTTTCCCTTCAAATTAACGATCGTGGGCGCCTGGTTATTAGGTTGCCGTAAATTCACGCGGGATAATTTAGTTCTTAGGTTACATTAGCCGTTCCCGTTTTACATATGTTCTCCGCTGCCTCTGTCTTCCGTTCGCGGAATCTCAACTGCAAACAAAAGGATCGTATCCATTTCCGCGGATCCTAACTCGCGACATCCCCGCAGGGATATATTCTGTGTGCGCGCCGGCACACCTTACAAGTACCGCGTAATTCCGTTGTTTGCCAGTCAACCGAAACTCGTCGCTTTATTTAATTAGAAGCGACAGAAACGCTTTTAACGTCCGCGGAAATGATAAATCGCGTTTATTATAACGCCACTAACCACTCGGCCATCGGTGCTCGTCGCTTTAAATGCTCCCGTGGCGTTTAACGCGCGTAAACGTACTCCGGCGGATTTTTAATCGAAACCACCGACCATTCTCCTTCGTTTCCCGTCGTTTCGTTTCGGCAATTTCCGTTCTTCCTCCGCTAACCACCAGAATTAATCCAATTCGAATTTCTCCGCGATCTCTCTCTCGTTTCGGAGACGAATTTCCATGCGCCGCGCAGAGACGCGTCTACGGCCCGCTTCCGCTTCTTATCCTCGCCCTTTCTTCTGGAAAAAACTCGAACCAAGGAATCGATAACTCCGGCTCGCATTGTGCTAAGCGTTCGAAAAAAAGCTGCCCCGAAAGTGAACGTTTCCTATGAATTCCGTTGCTCCGTGTGAGAATTCCAATTAAATCCGCCCCGCGATCTTCGATCGATCGATCGATCCCGATCCTCGTATCGACGTTCCTCTCCTTCTGCTCTCGCCCTTTTCCAATCGCTCGCAGAATTATTCTCTCGTTACGCGTGAGACGACCGACGAAGGTTCTCGGCACGAGGGACCGAATTCCCCTTGGCGTTTTCCTGGGAAATTTTAATCGAAACTCCTGCACCACCACACGACAGTTAACGTACTCCACTGGGTGGTTAATCTTCGAAAATTCCGACCTCTCTGCTCGGCGAAAAGGTTCTTGTTCAAATTAGATGGGCGGGGCTGCAGCTTCTGAATACCAACCATCGGCCGCCATCTGCGAACCGTTGGTCGAACAATCTTGGAAACTGCAGCTCGTGCAGCACAGGCTGCGATCGTTCCAACCCCCGGCACACGGTTCTCTCGCTTCTCCTTTCCCCTTTACTACTCCATCCTGTCCTCTTGATCGATGTCTAACGACCAGCCAACGACTCCACGTCCGTTCGCAAAATCGCCGAACAATCTCCGAAAAGGCTCGACGAAAAATCCCTGTCAACGCTTCCGCTCCGCGGTGATAAATCCTCGAAACGGATTCCGTTACGATTCCCGACCACGTGTCTCTCCCGCGATCCCAAATTTTTCGAACATCCTCAAACACCATCGAACACCGCGATGGAATCGAGTGAAACGAGTCAGGGGGTTGTAAAATCGGCCATCGTCGAGGTAAAGGGGTGTGGTGGCGGCGGAGGTTGCAATTTGGCGAATTTTCACGGGTGTTTTCCGCAGTCTGGCCGCAAAACGCGAGGCCAGACGGACTGCGGGCAAAGTTTAGGATACGGGAGGCGTAGGCGAAATCCGCGAGCGAATTCGCGCGGCCGCTAATCAATGATGTATCTTCGGCCGCGTGTGTGCGCGTTTCCACGAGCAACTTCGTCCTAGATATCCGAAAGCCCCGCGGCGGCACGGTTTCCCGGTATTATTCGGCCATGGGTTGCCAACGAGACGCGCGCAAAGTCCCGGAGAATAATTACAAGTTCCCCATTGAATCTGGAATGCGCTAAACAACGCGGAAACAGCCGCATTGCGATTCAATGATTAATTCAATCTCGGGCTAATGCATACTGATCCGGTCGCGGCCCTGTGTTTGGATTGTTTTAAACGACCCCTCCCGATGATAAACGCGTCTCCAACCCCTTTGCCCCGACCCGGCTAACTCTCGCGAGTTTACCGAGATCCATCGGGGATGAAGATTGAAATTTAACTCGCGCCAAGACGTGATATCGAGATTACACGGTTTAACGCCCTTTTCGTTATATTTGCGCACGAGCATGGCCATCGAGTGTCTCCGGTAGAAAAATATAGCGGTATCGTTAGTTCACGCGTTTGCACGAACACGCGAACACATCTAGTTACGGCTCGTTAACGGTGTACAATTATTAGCCCGATGTCAACATCCACGGTTCCCTTTTTTTCCCGTTTCTCTGCTCCTTTTTCTTCCTCCTTTTTTCCTTCTTTTTTTCGACCGGTCTGTCGCGACAGGTTTATAAATCGTTAAGTCCCCTTCGTCGCCTGAGACGTTACACCGTACCGTGTCGTTTAGGAAACGAGGCAAACAAATCCGGCAAACTCTGGTTGATTAACGCGATGCCGTGTGCTTGGTAAAATTTTTAATGATTTCGCCTGACCCTCTCTTATAAATTATACTGGGAACCGGTCGAACGATAATCTGTACCCCGATGGGATCACGGAAACGACAGGCCGCGTTCGTGTTCCTTCCAGACGGTCAGCCAGGATGTACATCCTCGTAGTGTGCTATCTCGCGTGGGTATCGCAGGTTTCAGGGGTGAAAAACATCACACACGGGGTAGCAAGGCATCTTAGATCTATTGGATTTCCCGAGGGCAGCGGCATGGGGGTGAAGTACAGAATCAATCATTAATTTTTTATCGTCTAATGGCATCGGTGATTCTTTCGATCGATACCGTCACCCGCAATTTCATCTTTCACCCCGGGAACGCTTAAAATACCGCATAAATTTAAGGAAAATATTGCACGTCGCGCGGTGGTCGTTTCACTCTGGTGTAGATCCGTGCAACCGGTTACCGAGAAAGAAATGGCTCTCGCGTTTGCAGATATTCTTCGCCCTCGGAGTACCTATAGATATCCCGGACAAATCGGTGTTATTCTCCGTGTACTTTGAAGCGAATTACGCCCTGCCGGGAGAATGGAACTCCAGCTATTACGTGCACGAGCCGTATCTCAAGAAGCGAAGCCTAGATCGGCGGCTGGCGTACGACATTCTCGTGAACAAATTAGAAAGGTGAAGAAACCGGTGGGAAGCAAAGCGTGAGAAAGATAAAGAGTGAAATGAAACGCGATCAAGTTCGAAAATAACAATGTTCTTTTTTGCAGTTTCGGCTATTCCGGGGAAAATTGTCTACTGAGAATGATCTGCGAAGTGGCGAATTATCCTTTAACCAGCAACGGCGTGCTCGGCAACGTGTTGCAAATTTTATTCACGTGAGTGGTTAAAGCGTCGCGTAAAACGCAGTTTCAACAGAAATTTCGAATTAACTTCTCTACGAGCTTCGAAACATATTTCGTTAAAGCGCGCTTCTTTGCGGAAAAGGGGCTGTAACGTTATTTTTTGTCGCAGGCCATCCTCATCGCGGGATGAGAATCTCCCGAGCGAGATCACCGAGGCTGAGTACGCGAAAGACTGCGATAACCGCTATAAAAAATGCCCAGAAAGTCCATTAGCCTTGATAAGGCACTATGATCTCGGCGATAATAGTTAAAGAAGCCACGGGTATTAAACGCAATCTTCATAATGCTCGATATAGTACACGGACTGTCAGCGAAGAATGAGCCTTTTAAAAATACACGTAACGATCTTTATATCTGCGAGATGAATGATATTTAATATCGTCGAACGATAAACACCATGTTTGTACAATAATATCGTATCGTTTATTGTATGATTTCTCGAATATCGTACGAATCATTAGAAATGAGGAACATTTCGATTACTTGCTAAACATACCAGCTTACCGAAGCAGAAGATATCACGTATACATCGTAGCGGTATTTTCTTAATCACATAAGATGGTCTAATTCGACGTTAAATAGGAATATCATCGAATCTAGATCTCTTCGAATTATCGAGACAATTTATTACAGAGGCGCTACACGCGATACATTTCAAATAAAGGACTAACTTCGATCTAGGATATCGTTATAAATACACAGGACATATGCGTATATAGCTTATTCGAAGAAATTTTATCGTAAGAGTAAGAAAGCATGTCGGTATAAAAGATGTCGTAAAATAAACAGGAACATTTTCTTAACGAGAGCAAATACGTGTAATGTATTCACAGTTGCCTTTCACAATAACAACGTATGCAGAATAACACTTACAATAGCACGGAATCATGGACGCGAAGTAATAAATAACGAAGAAAAAAAGTTTAGTCTAAATTCGACGAACGAAATACTTGTTTACTTACAGATTAATCGAGTAAACGCAATCTCATTTCGCGATTAGTTCGAACAGATAGACCCCTCGATTCGATCGCTTCTAGCGACGCAAGATCTTTTCCCGATATAATTCTTAAGTTAAGCGTTTGATTTGTCTTCGAGTTTCTTCATCCATATGGGCGAAATATTATCTCCAATCCTTGCGTTTCCATTCTGAAGATAGTGAGACATATTTTCGTATACCACGAACGTGATCACGGTCGCTGGAGTTACCCTGGTCAGGTTTGCACACAGACCCTTGTAAAAGCCACGCCACCCTTCATACCTGCAATTAACCACCAGCAATACTCTTTTATTAATTGCTTCCTCTTTCTTGTCGTCGATTGCTTAGGGCTTTTTCAATTATTTACGATGCACGTTCTCATTTGCACTAAACTTGAACCGGCGTACGATTCTTGTCGTGATTCATTCATCAATGTGTCTCTCTAAAGAAGGTCATCGTACGTCACGAACGTTCGAAGCGATAACCGTACAATACAGACGATTACCGTAAACAGTGCACGTACTTTCATTGTTTCCCTTCACCGATGTATACATTATATAATAGTCTCTTGTTAATATTTCTATTTACGTTTTTATCGGTTTTCTAATCGCTGTTGTAAATTTCTTTCCGTAGGTGTAGCAAGAGTGGTTTAGATAAAGCATCGTATATTCACTTGTGCGAAATGAAGAAAAAAAAATGGATAAAGGAGTTTCTTAAAATTTAAACAATTCCAATTCTACATAGTTTATTTCTCATTCAGATGGTTTCATCTCTTTGATATGTTGTACACATACAACGTCATAAATCATACGTAATACGTCCAAAAATCGTACCGCTGGTGGTTTAACAAATGATTCGTCTAATCGCAATTACGTTCCATGTTTCACATGCACGCGACCATACACTAACCACAAACGTAAACACATTGCTCTCTTACATATCGTTCGTGCGTTAACAACTGTGGTCCCGCCACAGTGATTAATTCGTAAAAGTCGTCAAAAAAGAAAAGACAAGTGATCAACACGAAGATGTATTTGGAAACGATCATCCGATTCAAAGAAAAACATCTGAACAATCAATGACTGGTATCAGATAGAGAAACTGATACGCGCCCTCCCAAAAATTTTTGATCGTTTAACAAATATTTTTCTTCCAACAAGTAATATAAACTGTACGCATAATTCGTTAAAAGCTTTGCGCTTGCTATTGCGATAACGAAAAAGCATGTCGATAACTCGTTTCATTAAGTCATTCGTCATTTTTTAAATAATCAGTTCCTGTCACGACTGGAAATATGTATAAATAAATTGAACCTAGTACTTGAAAATTGAAATGACATCGAATTTTATTGCTATATCATCAGTTGTGCCGAGTACCAGACTCTACAACGAACTTTGCAACATTTACCTATTGATGTCTCGAAATGAGGTACTTATATCCATTGCATACAGAAATATAACATAGATAAAAATTAAACCGTAAATAATTATTACATTCCTACGTACATTTCCATTTCAATTATTATTAATCGAAACTTGTGATCAGCATTGTTGCTTACAGATCACACGAGGACCGGAAATTTCTCTATTTATTTCTACACATTCGCATTAAAAAATGGTTTGCAAGTATTGCAGGTATACGCATGATTTGTTATTTACGCAATCACGCGACCTCCATTTTTTTCGTAACACCTTGTACCTTTCGTCAATTATATTTTTACAATGAAGTACAAACTATTTTTTAAATAAAATTGTTCTTAATTCAGTTATAAATAACATTAATTTATAATAAGTAGGACTATTGAAATGTAATTTCATCTTAAAAGAATATTAATACACATGACAGATATCATATATTTGAGTGCCAGCCCAAAGAAACGTTGCTAATAAAAAAAATAATTTAATCCTCTGTAAGCCCTACAAATTTTCCTTCCTTCGTGCCTCGTAGAAGAAAATAAAATTATTCTATATACGCAAAATGTCGAATAAATAAAATATATACTTGATCTGTATAAATTATCGTATGTTCGAAACGTAAATTACCCACCGTTTTATGCGAGAATATCTAGAATATCATTCGTTCTCTAAGCTTTGTGTTTTAAAATAAAGTATTCGATTATTGTACGAAACAGTTATAACGTGATCGATAAACGTTGCAGTCTGCTTCTAATTCATCCTAGTAGAAAAAAAAGGAATCTAGTGGATTGCGCGTTTTTTTAAAATTCTCAAAACTAAGTTTCAATAAGTTAAACGTGTATTTCTAAAATATCAAAACATTTACCGAAAAGTGTAAATTCGATAAAAGTGTTGTTATTAAAAAAAATAAAACTAGCCCCGATAATATCATTCAATATGTACGTTACTGTCCTAAAAAGAGTTCCCAAGAATATTGCCTAAATTAATCGAGTAGCTGTACATACTACAACCACTATATAGCTATCTTTTCATAATTTATTCCTTTGCAGTAAGAAATATTCAACATTAGACAACGCTATTTTCTCAATAAGAAGATACTAATGAAAAATACAACGTGAAAGAACGACAGAAGTTTACCACGTCGAAACTAAGAATGGATGTATTGCTTTAACATTTGTATGAAGATATATACATGAAGAAATAATAGTGTTCCTCTAATAATACTGTTACAAATGTACCTCCGTGTAACGACAAGAAAAAAAAGAGAAAATAAAAGAAAAAGAAATGAGAAAGGAGAAAAAAAGATATAAGAAATTTTAAAATACAACCCACACAAGACGGCCTCAAATAAAAATGATCTCTTGATTACCTCTATCGGTTTATAGATTACATATAGGGCTGAGAAAATTCCAATATCAAAGCGTAATTCTATCTCGAAAAATTATAGAATATTTAAATGAGACTAATATGTTCTCGTTTCCTTCTACGTTTAAAAATTTTAGATTAATGTAACCTCAAGAGTCAATGAGAGTTTGTAGGCACATTAGAAAATGTTTCATAAATTACGATAATTAAACAAATATTTGGTGTAACATGTAAAAGATAGGGTGTTAAGCCTTTATAAAAACCCCTTATTCCTTCTGACCTCCATATCGATTTAATGCAATGAACGCTGCCTCCGTAGTTGTGATGATGGTCTTGAAGTCGTGCTCTAACAACTTGATAAGGATAAGTCGAGGCAGCAGCAATTAATTTCGAAACTGCCGCGAAGAAGATGTATTCCCATGTGGCCTATAAACGAAGATAACATTTTTACAAGATTTTCTCGCAAGTGGTAAACCAATTCAACATATAGAATCGTACACTGAACGTACCAGCTTGGTGTCAATTGGCACATGCAAGTAATTGTTATACCAATTCTTCAATTCTTCGTAAACCATAAATTGAATAGCACCGTGAGAAACGCCAAACATGCCAGGTACAAAACCCTAGGAACATTTCAAGTTACAAATTAAGCAATTACAATTAAACCCGAGCTCGATATAGTTTTTCCATCGACCATAAATTCCACTCACCCGATACAAGCCTCTCACTCCTTCGGTCCTATAAATCTTTTTAATTGCATCTACCATACCATTGTATCTAAGTGTCTCCGGAAGATGTTTATCGTCCATATACTGCAGACATAAACGCGTTTTTACTACCCAAAGCGGGTTTGTCATAACTAAAGTCAAAATCCCGGCGTCAGCTGCGGCGAACATGTGCATTGTCGGACCTAAAGGCTTCCTACTGTTTCCACCTTGGATCCATGTTTTAATGGTATTGTAGCTAAAAACAGAAAGGTTTGCCACATATTATTCGTACAGTTCGATCAGGCTGACAGGCGCGACGACGAAAAGTTTTTCTACTAATTAAAATCGTAGAAGGTTCTTACAAAAAGAAGTAGCAACCCCACGCACCACCAGATCCTAGAACGTTTGGCGTTACACCTCTGTAAAGTCCAGTCACACCTTCAGTCTTAACAATTTGCATAACCGCGCTTTTCAGGCTCTTGTATTGCGGGCCCATGCGAGAATGTCCATCGCTAACTGTAAAAAGAAGAAGATGATGAACATGTTGTTTATTGGATCGAGGGAAGAGCTAGGCAGAGGGCAGCGAGCTGAGATGCAAATTCTTTTAAAGGGTACCATTGTACGGAACGGTCGGTGATTCTCCTCGTTCGACTCCCGGCGATAACGTTGAGGAGCCACAAGGCGATAAGCAAAATCTAATTATTTTTTCTCACGTCACGTGTCACGGTTTATCTAACGAGTTTATTGTAACTTCAGCCTCGTGACACTTTGACTTGCCGTGGAAATATTATTTTATTTTTAATCGTATTGCCCTGACGGATCCGCCTCGAATAAACATCGGCCAACGATGGGCGCGTTCAATTCGTTTGCTCGCAAACAACAAAAGAGACAATTCTTCATTATTATTCGCGTACACGAGATGTTTATTACGATAAGTTATCGACGTGTTACATATTTGTAAACGTGTTGCAGCCAGCCGGATTGCAACATTGGAAAACTTCTCCGAGCGATAATAATAAATTCTTAATAACAACAATAGCGGTATGTTTTCGTGAATAAAGCCCTGTGTCGACGCTTTACGTTGAAACGCGTTACAGTTACACGTTCTACGTATGTGTAGTTACGAGCGAATCGGACGTTTGTTAGTCGGCTTATCCATTTTGGAATTGACAAATATTCCGTACACCAGGGCTCTATACGAATTTCCATACGAAAGTTAAATTTCAAACGCGACAAACGCGAATTACGAATAATGCAATTGTTTAACGTGTTATTACTCGTTGGAAATAAATTTCGAATAGACTCGGCTCGATCCACGTGGACAAGTTTTCGAACGATTAATTCGTCGAATTAATATTTCCTTCGAACGAGGCGCGATTTCAAATTCACGAGAAATACGTTAAAATTTAATCGTTCGAGCTCACGTGTTTCTGACGCAATCCACGGAATTTCTTGCTGTTTGGTATGAAGCCAACGAATTTTACGACGAAAATACGACGGAGTACGAGCCTCCCGATGACATCGCCATCGGCCTTTCAATGATAACGAGATCAAAAGCTATGGTAGATAACTTGTTTTTTAAACCCTTGCCATTTAAAGTTTCCCCGTGGCCAAAAAGCCTCGGGTATGCTTCAACGAGTCCCTGCTCTTGGATCGCACGAGCAAACTGGTTAATTAATACAGATGACGTCAATAAATGACGGTAAACTTTTCGATGGGCAGCGTAATAAACATTTCAATTGCCATTTGCCGGAATGCATATAAATACAAGGAAAAGGAACAATACGAAACAACGATCGTCGTTCACTGTATTGTATCGAATAACATTAGCGATAACCTGAACAATTCCGAGTACTCTTTTAGTAATTCGAGCATAACCCTCGTGTCGAGTGTAACATTAACGATAATTTTCAGCCAGAGATAAAAGAACTTCCTGTCTGCCACTCGAAATCGTCGACACCCTATTAAATTCGAATAATTATTACAAAGCTAATACGATAATGTAATACGTATAAATAAGTGATGTTGAAATAAATAAGAAATATTTTGCAAACCGATATAGCACGGTAGTGCGATTAATTAGCCAGTGAGCTGTCCGCTGAAATGGTCACGAGTTGTTCCCACCATTTCCTGGAGTTCCTCGTACTGACCAGGCTCCGACATTATTTACAATTCGTATCGACGATGAGTCAACTCGTAACATGCTTCGTTGCGAATAGTACTTATAACCGTAGGAATGTCCACTTTCCACTGCTAAATGTGATCGAAAGTTGACCAGAACTTTCCATTTCATTTCGAAACGGGTACTTCGGGATCGCTATAATCGGAATTTCACGTGTTCCTTTTGCCAATTCTTCCTTATTTTTCTCATCTCGCTTGGTATATACATACTCCGGGAACGATCGTTCGATAATGGCCATCGCGAACGTGTCGCGTTTATTTTCATCGATTATAGAAATTTTCTAATAGAATTACAACAAAACGAAGGAAAATTTTTCCATACGAAACGTTACTATTAGATAAGATTACTATTCTCTTTTAGAAAGTCTCGTGTTCGATAAGAGACTTTACGTTTTACCGGAAATTTCACGTAGTAAGTAACTAGAACCGAAAGCGCGGCAAATATAAATAGCGTGGCGGTATTCGATTATCAACCGCCGACACAGGATTAAAATACTAAATGAAAGATAAAATTTTGCTATCGGGATAAAGCAAACGATAAAATCAATACCGATAAACTTCACTTCCGGCCGTATAAAACGTTCAATTCGCGTATTTACAATAGGCTATGTGGAACGAGAAAAGTTAATGGTGACCGCAAATTTTGAAGCCGGTCGAACATACTTCTCGATTCTTCTTGATAACGCCATGTGCTTTCCTCGCTCGACCTTGTCTCGCTTGAAATGATAGGAGCATCGACCGGAAACGTCACTGCTTTTTCTGTTCTACTCTATCCAATTATCACATATCATATATGTTAATGAACCTATGCGACGATTTAAAATACCTGCTCGTGACATATGTTTCAGATTAAATTGACTATCTATTTAGCTTAATATATCCATTGTCAAACTATGACTAATAATCGACATATTATAGCTAGTTCCTAGTTAGATTTCACAACGGGGAAGTTAATAGGAACAAATCCGTTGCGGCAAATGGAGTGTATCATTTGTTTCGAAAATTACATCACGAATATAATTATTATTAAGGTCTCCGCGTTTGCCAATTCCACGTGAGAATTGAAACTAACGAAATAGCGAATCGTTTTTAAGTCAAGCGATGTAGTGTCGCGCGTATGAATCATAGAAAGAAAACAAAAACAGTGAGGACAATTTCGGTGTTTAACACGGATAAATATAGACGCAGCGCGTGCACCACGTGTATATATCGAACAGATCGAATCTGTACCCGCCATTTGCATCCGCAACCGTTATGTCGTCAGCAATGACACACACTCGTATCGTTTACCTGCAAATCTGGTCTTTATCAGGTCCAGCGGATGCAGCATTAACGTGGAAACCACGCCGCCAGATATACCAGCGACGAAATGCTCGTATTTAAAGTGGCTCAGCACGGGTAAAACACGAGCGGTTCCCGGTGAACCACTGGACTTCAATGCCGACATTTTTCCTGTATCAAGCTGCTCGTCGTTCGGTATCGATCCGCCAGCGGAAAATCCAGACGCACCCTTTACAGCGCTAGCAATATTCGCTTCCACTCTGCGGCATATCTCTTGATCCGCGGCAGGCAGTGTTGTTGCGTTTACGGTAGCGCGAGGCACAGTTGAAATCGCCTCGACGGTTTGATGCTTTTCTCTCTCTCGCTTCCTCCTTTTAACCGATTACGCAACCAGCCAAGACGTCACACGCACCGAACACCACGATACTGAATCTCTGACTGCCCGCGTCAACCGCTTTGCGCATTGTCTCTTCTACCTCGGCCATCACCGCCATCTTGCGGCTCACCGGCAACCAGCGCTCTTCCACGCGGGAAATTCGATTCAAATTATCTACACGTCATTCATCGACCCCACTTCGGTAAGATGCTTTTATCTATCAGCTGTTTGTTTTGCAAAATTTCTCATCGCTCGCTACTTTTTAAACAGATCTTTTATCGGCCGTTTTTGATCCCCAATATTATAAAAGTGTAAAATGATAATAATAACGCTGTAAATAATATGTTGTTTCGTAATAAGTGAGAAAAAGTTTTTCGTAAATATTTGTTATTAAATAAATGAATTTTAAGAAACGAAGATGATAAAGAAATATTAAGCGATTAACGTATACCTGTTTAACCGAAAACTTTGAATTATGCGGATATTATTATTTAAGTTTCTGGGCGATTGGAACTTTTAAATAAAATTATAAGTATCGCTCGACAAATTTTACAGGCTAGGTGAACTAGATAAATGTAAAACTTGTTCCGTTACGTTGAAAATTGCTTATCTTTTGAATGCTGATAGGACGAGGCGTGTATTGGCGATTGGCGATGAACGGATAACAAATTTTTTATCTGTTGTCACGATAGAATATCTCAGTTACCGTTCTCCTTTGCTGTTGTATTACCAGTCGGTGAATTGATCAATTCACTTCACTCTATATTTTGCCTAGTGAATTGTTGTAAAGAAAAATCCATCTGGGTAAGTGAAAGACGATAATCGCTGGTGTGTCATCTCTAAATCAACAAGCACGATAATTAGTATTACGTTTGCAACAAATACTTTGGAAGTAATTATCGATGATATTGTTAAAATTTGTGATGTTTATCGTGCACCGACGCAAGTATTTTCTATTGATTAAATAAATTCCGTGTTAAACATTTGATAGTAATGTATAAACGATTCACGAAATCAAATTTTTATATCCTGCGTGATTTGAATGATAGTGAGTGGATGATGGCAGTAGGTGCAACAGATAAATAAAGAAAATACTTGATTCAACTTGAAAAGGAGAAGATTTCTCGCAACAACGGCACCGGTTCCTAAACTCGCATTTATAATGGTAAGCATTTTTCTATCTTCACAGTTTCTGTCGAGCATTTCATAATCAAAGTAAGCGAAATTCCAGGAAACTCGACCCGATATGTAAACGCGTAAATTTCCTTGTCGAATAATCATGTTTCTTATCGATCTTTTACACTTATCGTACGCGTATTTTCTATATAGCGATTACAAAAATAAATTTCAATACAAAGTAGATTCTTATCTAAGATTAATTTGGCGTCGGTTTTTATTCCGGTTGATGAAAAATTTCCAATAGAAATATATGTAACGTTGCTTACGGCAAAATACTGAAGGTCACCCACGTTTAATTGCATCTTGTTAAAAGCCATGAAAGAGAAGATTATGTGAATCGATTATAGCTCGAGTTCCATAATGCATTCTACGCGTCAAAGAAATCTATTTCAATGTTATTTCAAATTGACTATTAATTGCAGTCTCGCGCACATGTATTTATACGCCTGAAGTAGAACAAAGTTCCGTCATCTTACATAAAATAAGAGAGTAATTAGAATAAATGGCCTATATTTATTCTGTATACAAATACAAAATTTGTGTACACAATATCACATTGGGAATTACCACGGACAATGAAATTTTCTCATTCCATATTATACGCGTAAAAAGGATAACAACGATTGACCTAGATGCAGTCTGCACGTGTAGGCTGTGCTGATCATTAGCGTTATTTACCTAGAGGCTTCTCAAGTTCAGTTATACTCGGTTAGTCGTATAGTTGTCTGCCTCACCTGCGATATCTTGGCAATCGTGAACCAGAATAATCACACGGCGAAAAGAAAGTATGACGTGGATTCACCTTAACGGTTGGATTCGTTCGTGTTACAAGAAGACGCGCTATAAGTACTTGTGCCTTTTGGTGAGTGCGAACCAACATCTGTTTGGTAAAGAGGAGATGAAAAGTGGTCGTAAGCGAAGATCAAGGATAGATTCATTACGTAGACGAGTGTGCGTTCGTTTTGATTGTTTGCTCATTTATTCGTACTGTTATCCAGGCATCTTATTTCCTGCTGTATTTTTAGGCAGCTGCGAACAGCGTATGTATCTTCTGTTTGACGTATGATTAACTCTGGCTCAATCCAATTTCATAGCGATTGCCATGATATCATTGAACTCGTTCTGATGAATAACTTTGCTGCCAGTTGCTGGAGCTGACGATGGTGGTCTACCGCCGTATAATATGTCTTCCAAACGCTTCCCCAGGGCTAACGCTATCCTGTCCCTCACGTAGGAGTACGCCCCTTGATTTTTGTGCTCTTCTTGCAACCACATCACCTAAAAACACAGGTATCGCCTGGCTATATTTCAAACTGTCTCGAAAGAAAGAACGCAGGTCGATCTTTACCTTAGCATTCGGGTACTTGGCCATTTCCTCCGCGAAAAGGTGGTACGGGAACGGACAGTATTGTTCCACCCGAATGATTGCTATTTTGTCTTCCAATTTCTTCCCTTGCCGTTCCGAGATTACATCGTAATAAACCTTTCCGCTACAAATCAATACCTTTTCTATGGCACCCGGTTTGACAAAAGGGTCCGGAAGGATAGGCCTAAAAGAGGTACCAGGTTCCATGTCTTTGAAAGACGATAAGGCCATTGGGTGACGCAGGAAAGATTTAGGTGTTATAATGACCTGCTCGAATGGATAAGCAATCATACCTGAATTTCATCGAACAGTGTAGACAATGGATTTAGATAGATTAAGGTGTGACTAACCAACGGTTTCCGGAAGGGCATGTGAATCTGACGGCGAAGGGCGTGGAAAAGGTTCCCCGGTGTCGTTAAGTGGCAGACGATCCAATTTATTTCGAACAATTGCCGTGTCATAATTTGTTCCGTAGTTTCGCCAGGAGGTGCACCTGGTTCCTTTCCCGGAATATGAGTGGTATCGTCGTCGCAAAGCTCGAGAAATCTCTCGATCCTCGCAGACGAATGTTCAGGTCCCTGACCCTCCATTCCATGAGGCATCAGCAGAACTAATCCTATCTGTCTACCCCATTTCGTTTGTCCCGCGCACAAAAGAGTGTCTATCACGACCTAAACGCAAGTAATTTATCAAGACTTGCTAATAACGTGCGCGTTTCTTTCAATGTTTCCAATATCTTAACGCACTGATATAACAAACACCTGCGATAACTGTAAATAAAACTGATTTTCAACTTTCTTTTTACGATGGCAGAGATTGTACCGAATCGCTGTACCATTTATAATTAAATTAAGATAATGCGTGATAACGATCTCCAGAAATGATTAACTAGAATTACATATACCTGACACGTGTTCGCGAAATCGCCAAACTGGGCTTCCCAGATCGCCAGGGTGTTGTGATTATAAGTCGAGTATCCTAATTCGAACCCTATAATCACGATCGATAACAATTTATCGGCTTCTTATCGTGAATAAAATTTTCTTTTTCCACGAATAGACTCACCGCAAACGCCGTATTCGGACAACGACGAGTTGGTAACGGTGTACAACGCTTGCCCTGGGAACACGTCGTGCAGAATATTTTTGTACGTTTTATCTCTGCTCTGATCGTGAATAATGTGAATACGATGAGAGAAGGTGCCTCGTTCGACATCTTCGCCGGATAATCTCACATGGTGGCCTTCTTTTACTAAACTAAGAAATGCCAAGCATTCACCCATCGCCCAGTCTGCCTGTCGAGATTCCATCAACTGTGCCCTCTTATCCATCACTCTTAAAACCTGCAGGAAGACGTTAGATCGTTTTTGTTTTCTAGTCGTTTCGATTGTTCCAGACTCTCGAAATCGTTCTATCTTTTCGGGAAAATTGACGAAATCCTCGACGGTCATTTTCATCGAGGTTACTCTGATACGATATCAGCGCGTTCCCCCTCGAGAAAATCAACGGAAATGTCTCATATGCTGAAACACGGAAACACACTTCCGAAAAGGTACGCCGCACCCTACAGTTTGTTGACACGCTGATCGCATACCTGACTGTGGGCTTCGATATCTTTCGGGGGAGTTGATATCGCTTTACAAATCGCCTGAATAGTTTCTATGTCTATGCCTGTAGGTGGTATTTGATTTTGCGGGCTTTGATTCGCAAAAAAATCGGTCCATGGCACGTCGTGCCAATCGCTCAGTTGCAGCGCGTCTCTCGTTTTTGCCCTTTCGAACTCCTCTTCGCAGTAGGCCCAATATTTGTCGATTTCCTGTAAATACGCAAGAATTCGCATAGGGAAAACATCTGGACACTTATCGATACGCTAAAGTTGTCACATTTCAATGTTGTCTTTACTTCTTTAACATATGCCTCAGTTAACACGCCTTCCTTCAACAGTTTTTCGCTATAAATAGCAAGTACATTCGGATGCTGCTTTATCCGTTTGTACATCAAAGGTTGCGTGAGCATCGGCTCGTCTAATTCGTTATGCCCGAATCTTCGATATCCGACGATGTCTACGACAACGTCGTTGTGAAACTCCGCTCTGTAATATTAATTTATGATCGATAAAATTATTATTTCCGTATTTATAGACAAAAAGTTTCCTACCTATAATCTCCGGTAACTTTGCTACAATATGCCACTAAGTCAGGATCGTCTCCGTGTACATGGAATATGGGAGCGTTTACAACGCGTGCTACATCCGTGCAATGCGCACTGGATCGCGAATATCTCGGATCGGTCGTGAAACCAATCTAAAATTCGACCACATCGTTAGAACGATTCGTTATTCGTTCAAAAGAAACAAGTCTCGAGTTTGTAGATCGAGTTAAAGCGTAGTGATTATTACTTGGTTGTTAGTCACAAGATGGATGACACCGCCAGTCGTGTAATTTGGTAAATTGGTCAAATGCATCGTTTCGTAAACGACACCTTGACCAGAGAATGCTGCATCACCGTGAACCAAAATAGCCACCGACTTTTTGCCCACTGATATAAATAAATTTTTTAAGTTGATGCCGCTCATTAGCAGATCCAAGATTTCCATACGTACACTTTGCGTCGTTCTTTTCTACTTGCTCGGCTCGAACACGACCGACTACGACAGGGTCGATCGCCTCTAAGTGAGAAGGATTGGCCATCACAGCAACGCGAATCTTCTTTTGGGTTCTACAAATCACATCGGCTGAATTATTTTTCAATTGTTTAACTTCGTCGTCTGCGCGATAATTTGACTTTTTTACCTTTCTAATATTCTTTCCGCGTGCGTGCCCAAATGATACTTCACGTCACCAGAGCCAAAGCCTTCCAGAGGAATCGGGTGGAATTGGGTAAGGATCTGATGCAGTGGTTTCAAGCAAACGTTGCTCAAGGTGTTCAGCCGACCTCGATGAGCCATTCCTATCACCACACTTTCTACCCCTGCACACACTCCTTTCTGTGTTTACTCCATATCTCTCTCCTGATACGGATTAGATTAATAATTTTGTAGTTTTTACCGTGTTCCGCTGATGTTTCCAAGCATTCTATCATCGATGGTATGAAAGCTTCTAAACCCTCCAGGCCGAACCTCTTTTCAGTCGGGTACTTTCGTGCCAGGAAGCCCTCGAACGTCACTGCTCTCATGATATTCAACCAAATGTGTTTCCTGTGCTCAGCTGGTAATTCCCAAGCACCAGGAACTTCGAACTTGTCTCTCAACCAATCTAACTGGAAAAGAAATTCGTCAAAATGATTCCATGCCTGTTATCTCGGCAACCGTTTACTTTTATTTTCTTAAACAACCATACCTACCGTAATAAGATCATGGATGTAAGTGTACTCGAGGCCTAAATGTCCGCAATAAACTTGGTTCAAACTAATCAGTATCTCGCGCAAAGGAAGACTCCGTTTAGGCCCGCCGATCACAGTGAATCGTGCAAGAGGAAATTCTTTGTCCATATCAGCCTCTGTCATCCCTTTCAAGTGTTCTCTGACTACGATCGCTGGAGGTAAGTTAGGGGTACCTTGAAGCTTGCGCGATTCTGGATTCTGTATGCCCAGCGGATCAGTATCGGCTATCAAATGGCCACGTGCCTGGAATCAATAAAATCCGATCGATTCTGACGATCTATTAGATTAAACGTATCAAACAGATTTATTCTTAAGGCGAAATTAAGCCTTACACTTTAGCATGTTACATCCAAAACAATGCCAGTGGTCAAAGTAGACATTGGTCCGATGAATCGAATTGCATAAACGGATTAATCGAATAATAAACGAGCAATATATCAGGGGGCTACCTGATTCGTTATCAGGTCTGTCGATATTTTAAAATCCAGCGATATGAGTTCGATCGTCGAAGTAACAAAAATTCATTTTTTCTCTTTCGTATTCACCGTGATTGAATCGCGATGCAACGCGCGTCCAAAGTGCAGAAGTGTATATTCACCTTTAATAATATGTTATGAATACCTGGTAAGCTCGAATCGTGGCATTGATATCAAGAGCCCCATTTATGAAGCTTTCACCTCCGTCTCCGTCCGACTTCGATCTTGTACTTTGTTGAGGAAATCCAGGTGCTGTACAGAAGCAAAGCACTGACTCATTATTTTATGACGCGTATACCTTTCGTTAGACAAACGTATTACGATATTCTAAACACATCAAAGTCTATAAAAAGGGGCACCTGTGGGTTGTAAACCACTAAGGTTCCCGGGTACCATCGTTATCGATGATTCAACCCGGACAACCATTGGTTCCGGGGATGGATTGATGGATGGATTCGACGGCACTAGATCATCGGAGTAAATTAATTTGAAATAGGAATCCCAGGAAGGACTCACAGACTTTGGGTCCTTCTTCCACGATTGATAGATATGATCCAAGTATTGACTGTTGGTCATATTTAATACGTAGTCGTACTTATGGCTCCTACGACCACTTTTCTCATCGTCGTGATTGAAACGAGCGACATTCTTTTGCGGATCGTATACCGTGTACGGGAAGCGTCTGAATAATTCGTCTTCATTGCGATACTTGCACGTGCGATATACATGCGAGATGAGAAACCGAATGCTACGATACGATTGTGAATTCGTGAACATGTCCCATGCGAGATATAGATACGGCAACTGGATGAATTTACGCGACCACTCTCGAAATTTCGGAATTAATAGCCAAACCTACTGAATTTCATTTGTACCAGGGGTCATGTCATCGTGACACTTGATTGTTTCGGCGCTTGCACCTTCGACCAGCTTCAGCTGATATTCCGTAGCTTGACATACGAAGTTGCTCGTTTCTCGAGGCTAATATTTGATACTTTGCTTATTATCGGGCTAGCTTAAAAGATAAAACTGCCATGTTGCGGTCATCATCGGTTGCGTTCGATATTAGCTACGCAAATGTCCCTCGCGAAGGAGTGTATCGCATCGTCGAAATTTTCCCAAAATTCCTACCCCGTAACGATCATGCGAGGGCGGGGAAAAAAAGGAAATAATCGAATCGATCGTCACAGCAGACAACTTCTCTCGCATTCCACGATACAGCCTCGATATGGCATCGAACTTTTCCCGATTCACCGCTTCACGCGGAAACGCTTGGGATAGGGATCGGTAATTTGGCATTACGGAACAAAGTGGAATGAAATAATGAGATGATGCACCATGTTACTCAACCCATAGATGATTTAATTAACCTGCCTTACACAGACATACAGCTCGATCTAGGATCGTTTACCAAAAGAATATTGCTGTTTATCCGGCGAAAATGGTTTAAATCGAAGAAATGGCTACGCGTGCCAGTGTTCCTAAGAACCCCGTATACTTTTTCCCACGTGGTACTATTTGTGCAAGCAAGTCACGAAATACTCTTCAGCCATTCGCCCAGCGAACCTTATTATTCTCCGCAATCGAATTAATTACAGAATATCTTGGTGCAGGGTAGCGCGACATCGATATACACGGATCATAGGGTTGTAACTATCAGTCCGAGTAATGACCCGAAGGAAACAATTTATCCAGACAATCGTATCATCTCTCAAAAAGTGAGTATCGCGAGTTAATTACCGGCAAACATGCTTCTACAGAGGATGATTCATCTCCGGATTGTTTCGTTTACAGTACACGATATGGAACTTCATACCAAAGAATCTCTTTGAGCAATTCAGACGGATTGCGAATTTCTATTTTCTCGTAATGACAGTAATATCTGTGCTGATATCGTCCCCGATATCTTCGTTAACCAGCATCCTGCCACTAAGTTTCGTCATATTGGTAACCGCCTGCAAGCAGGGTTACGAGGATTATCTTCGCTACATAGGAGACCAACGAGTGAACAAAACACTCGTCACCGTTATTCGCAACAAGTGCATACAGGTGAGCACACTTGCATCGGCATATCGAAAAGCGTTTAATTTCGCGTAATTATTTCGTAATATTTATCTGGCCTACCTAAAGTGAAATCATAGAACTTACGATTCGCGTGACAGAGCTTATTATAGTTTTACGATAAGTTATCAAAGTATATATAACCCAAGTTTCACCTTCTTTGTGCTATCGCGTTCGTCCTACTCGACGATAAAGAAAAGAAGGTAACACGGTTACGTCACAGTCAAGGTAACGTAGAATGAAAGGAAGATGAACGCGAATCGCTAAATGTTACTCGCGATTTGATGTAACGCGTTTCGCTACCGTATTTCCTAATTCTTTATTTCACTTTTCAGAGCATCCAGTGCCAACAAGTGGTAGTAGGAGATTTGGTGAAAGTGTATCGGGAGGAAGACATTCCTTGCGATCTCTTGCTTCTTTTTAGCACCGAAGATTCGGAACGTTGCTACGTGACCACGTCGAATCTCGATGGCGAAACCAACTTAAAGGTAGTTCTATCCTAATCGAATACCGAGCCACAAGTTTTAACCACTTCGTAACCGAATTTTAATTTGATCGCGTTGGTGATAGCTATTAAGTTGTTGCTTGTTTAGAGCGTGATGATTCCAAAGGTAGCCTCAAAAATGACCTTGGCGCAAATAGCATCCATGGAAGCAACTGTCACCTGCCAGCATCCTTCATCCGATCTCTACAGCTACCATGGGAAACTGGAAATCAATAAAGAGAACGATATTAAGAGCGGACACTTAACGATCAATAATTTGTTGCTACGTGGATCGAGATTGAAAGACACGGATCATATCATAGGCTGTGCGATATACACGGGCCACGACACAAAGCTGTCTCTCAATTCCAAGATCAGAAGCAACAAATTCTCCACGGCTGAAAAGTAATTGCATCAATGTACAGAGTTCGCGCGTGGAAACGAAAATTGGTGTCTATCGTGCCCGAATTCAAAGGTTATCATAGTCTGCGTTTATTTACAGATCCATTAACAAACACATCACTACATTCGTAGTGTTATTGGTAGTGGAGGTGCTGGAATCCTGTATGATGAAGATCGTAATGGAAGAAACAACGCAATGGAGCTCGTATCTTGGCGAGAACAACGAAATTACTTTCTTCTCGGTGATTACCGACTTCCTCAACTTCACCGTTCTGTACAATTACATTGTGCCCATATCACTGTACGTGACCATAGGTAAAAATTATTTTCTTCGTCTTCATTTCGTCCCAGAAAAAAAATGACTATCCCGCCTATACCGAATCACCGTCGCTCGAAAATAGCGAATTTTACCGATCAAACTTTACATGGCTCATCTTAATACGACCATGATTAAAGTAAGGACACCTGACAAGCTCTGATCACTTCTTCTCGTTACAGAATTACAAAAATTCCTCAGTTCGTTTTTCTTCAGCTGGGACATCGACATGTACGACGAAGCCACGGATCAACCAGCGTTGGCCAACACGTCGGATTTGAACGAAGAGCTTGGCCAAGTGGAATACTTGTTCGCTGACAAGACCGGCACGCTCACCGAAAATCTGATGGTGTTTAGACGTTGCTCGATCAATGGGAAATCCTATATGGAGAAAGATTGCGACGGATCGCTGTATCTGTTGCCTCCTAGCGGGGACGAGAACGCGGCTGTCAAATTAACCAGCTGGGAGGTATTACCGCGTATCGAATTAAACCGGTCTACCGTTTATCTTTAAGTCGGCTTTCGATGAGTTTACTGATTGAATTTCAGCCGGAAATTTGGCATTTTATGATAAGCCTGGCCGTGTGTCATTCGGTCCAAATCTCACCACCGAGTCAAAGACCGTTAATCACCGCGAAACGCAGAGAATTCCGAGAGAGCTTCAGACAAAAGAAGGTCACGCACGTGCACAGCTCTCTGCTGATGCACCCGGATTTGCCGGAGTATCAGGTAAAAATATTTATCTTTCGTACGAATACCACGGCGGGTCTGTGGTATGGAACTTTGAAAAATACCGGATCACTTTGCGGCAGGCAACATCGGCAGACGAGAAGGCTTTGGTCGAGGCCTCTGCCAGGTGCGGAGTAATCTTCTACAGGAGCACCAGCGACACCATCGATTTAAAAATTAACGAGAAAATTCTCACTTATGGCAAGCTCGAGGTCTTGGAATTTACATCTGGTTAGTATTCGAAGGTTCGCAGAAGGTTTAATTTAACACTAGATTTACGGGACCCATCAATTTAACGGATGGATTGCTTCAGTTATACGATATTAACAGATTTAATTAACTTATATTAAGTCTGTTAATATTACGATTGTTTTCAAATTAAACCCATCGTTTATTTTTTAAAGAAAATATGTGGTTTTCTTTACCTTAAATCTGACGGGTGTCCGTAGAAATAGGTATACAAAATACCCCCGTAAACCTAGCGTTAAGGAGCGCGGATCCCGAAAGTCAACGATTTTTCTGTCAACAGAACGCAAGAGGATGTCGATAATAGTGAGAGACTCGGCTGGAGATTTTTGGCTGTATTGTAAAGGGGCGGATTCAGCTATGATGCCACTGATAGTCTCAGGCAGGATTAACGAAACTATCAACCACGTTGCTGATTTCTCTATGGTTAGTCGACTGGACTATCGAAAATTTCATCGTCTTCTCTAACTCTTAAAATAAACCACTTTCCTTTCAGAGGGGTTTTCGAACTTTGGTTATTGGGTTTAAAAAGATGAACCAGGAGGAATACGACCAGCTGGTACAGAAAGTAGAGCACGCCAGACAGATAATTGGAATCGAACGGGCAATATATATGGAACGAGCTTACAACGCGATGGAAAGCGGTCTCACTTTAATAGGTGTGACCGCGGTCGAGGATCGTCTTCAAGACGGTGTGCCAGAAACGCTCGAGTGCTTGCATGTAGCTGGAATTAAAGTTAGTAGCGTCAATGCATCGAATAATAAAGCCGAATAAAACACGTATCTGTTAGCATTTCTCTCTTCGTTTAGATATGGGTGTTGACCGGCGACAAAGCGGAAACCGCAGAAAATATAGCGTTTCTCTGTGGTCACTTCAAGAGTGGTACAGACGTGCTGAGAATATTAGAAGCATCCGTGGAAGCAACTTGTCTTCTCAAACTTACAGATTTTGAGTAGGTACAACTTCGCTGTTTCTCGTACAACCGTTCAAACTTTGATCCACTTTTATCCTGTTCGTTTCCGTGCGATTTCAGGCAAAGGATGAAGATCGAACCTCATAAACAGTACGGGTTACTAATCGATGGATGCAGCATCAGAGTTGCATTGAAGAACCATGCGGAGAAGTTCAGAGCAATCGCAATGGCTTGTAACTCGGTTGTTTGCTGCAGGTTAACGCCGTTACAAAAGAGCGAAGTAAGTTTCTCACGGAAGAAAACCAAGTGTGTTTCTCTGTTATTTTCTATGCAGTCCTTTCCTTAAATTCGACAGATCGTAACTTTGATAAAAAGATCAGCGTATCGGCCGCACACTGCTGCGATCGGCGACGGAGGAAACGACGTGTCGATGATACAAGAAGCACACGTCGGAATCGGGATAATGGGCAAGGAGGGCCGACAAGCAACCATGTGCTCCGATTTTGCAATAGCCAAGTTTAAATTTTTAAAAAAGGCTTTACTAGTGCATGGCCATTGGTATTACATGAGGGTCAGCATATTGACGCAATATTTTTTTTACAAGAATTTTATTTTCATCACGCCGCAGTTACTGTTTAACGTGTATTGTGGCTTTTCCGCACAGGTACACTCAAATTCACTGTTACTTTCTTTTCTCGTAATAAGTTAATTCACTCACCTCATTCTATCTGCAGGCATTTTACGACGCCTTGTTCCTAATGCTTTTCAACGTACTGTTCACATCTCTACCGATATTGATATATGGATTGTTCGAACAGAATTACAGTGCTGACGAACTATTGCGTAAACCGTACTTATACAAACTACATCGACACAATTATTTATTATCCAGGTGGCAATTTTCTTTATGGACAGGTCTAGGTAAAAAAAAAAACGAATTATTCATTAGTAATTATTATTAGTATTAAACCGAATATTTCTCGAATCATACGTAATATATTCTTTCAGCTCTTTGGCATACTCTTATCATATATTTTATGTCCCACGTGTACATATCCATCAATCCTGTTACTTTGTATAATAATACACCGGTAGACCAATGGACGTTCAGTACATTTGTCTTTCATTTAGTTATATTAGTGGCCAATCTACAGGTATGTTGAACAAGATACTCCGATTTTATACCGAAATTCATTTTAAGCGATATTCTTTATAATTTCCATCTTTTAGGTACTATTTCGTAGTTCCTACTGGACAGTGCCACTCGTATTAACAGTATTATTTTCAGAATTAACGTTTATCATATTTACTTTTATTTATTCATTTATACACAGGTAAGCAGAAATTTCAATTTCATGATTTCAATTTCATGACTCCGAGAGACCTTGCACTTTATTACGCGGCTCTGACGTATTATTTTCTACTGTTCCACAGACGATACGACGGCGACATGCTGAAAGTTTTTCACATATCTATATCGTCGTTCACATTCTGGTTCCTCACCATTATCATCGTTATCGTTTGCCTGATTCCGGACTGTTTAGTCATTATATACAACAATTCTAGGCCCACGCATATATTGAGGAGGAACGAAGAACCGCCCCAGTACATTGATAATAACAATGACAACGATAACGCAAGAAATGTATTTATAAGCCTGTAATATATTTAGATAAGCTATTATTGCGAAACCAGTGATAATTGACCACCACATTTTCACTTGCAGCATCGCTTTTATAACATAATACCATGGAAGTACAGTTTTAAACTACAGAAAGCCGAATGAGGTACAATCGCATCGAACAACTTCAATTCTAATCAAGTTAGTAAAGTGTTCTTCATACCGCACGGAGTGCAGATCGTTTATTAATTTATCATTCATTCATCGAAGAGAGTATATATAGATAGGTTCATTATTATACTCCCGGCTGGTAACGAGCAAGTGCCTTTACACGTGATCCGTAGCTTTTATTTGGGAACACAAATTTGCCGTTGCAGCTCGGTATGTAGATATCGTAATCGCAGTAGGCGTAGAATAATATAGAAATAACACACTTGACCCAATAATAAATGTAAATCGTGTTTTAACAATTTACATTTTAAACTAACCAAAGTAAGAAGCTAAGAAATTACATTCTTAAACTGTTTATATCGTAATGTATTAGACACAGTTCTTTAATTATCTCGAATATTACAATTTACTTACAGCAATACTTACACCATTGCAAAATTCATAGTGTGTTATGCCGTTTGAAAATATTGTAAATTTGTTCTCATTCGTCTCAGAAATGATCGATTACACGTTAATGTACGATCTAATAGTAGAGTTGCTTTCGTACTTTGTGACTGAAATACGTGCATTTTATTTTTTACTCTTTAAACGACAGAATTTCATAATAAAAATTTTCACCAATCCATGGAACGTTTATTATAAATAATTTTATACGGAGAAACAGCCGATCAATTCTGCCAAGACTGTACAATATGCGCTATAAGTTTAAAGTTCAAGAAAATCAGTCAATGACCATGTCTAGCAAAGATAATGATGAATGTGTCATAAGTCATTAAACATTCGATTCGCTCTTTCTTTCTTTCTCGCATGTAAATTCACTGCATACACGAAAAACAATGTTAACGGAATAACAACCATAACAGTGTGAATCTATCATCTTTGAATTAACGAAAATATGTTTAAAAAATGTTTTTTCTTTTTTTATCGTATTTTACTCATCGTGAGAAAAAAATGTCTGAAAAGAGCTATAAAAAGAAAAAATTTTGCGTGCAGAAAAGAGACCGAGAGGATTTATGGGACGCGTTGCTGCATACCTGTTTTTGAGAACGCCGTCCTTCGTTTTAAACTAAATTCGAAGACTTTATTACGGCATTCGTTGCTGCCCTTCGAATTTGTTAGTCAGTCCGGGCTTCAATACCAGTTTATACCATAAAGTACCATAAAGCCTCGAGGTGTTCTCCGAAGGCACCAAGGAACTACAAGCAAACTGATCGCGCCGCGAACATTATCAAAATTTCCGCAACCGCTCAGGCTTTTCCAAAAAAGCGCGCCAAGGGCGCAAGGAATAGGGGGCGCAATTAGTTGCACGGAAAATACCTGATTGGTTAACGAGCCAGATTCGGCGTTAACCAATCAGATTGTCTCCCGCGATTTTAGGAAGACTCCTAAAATCAAAGGAGAACTAGAGCAGTATCTTCCGAGTAACGATGGAGTTAGCATCTCTTGCCCTGTATTGATAAAAAATAAACCAAGAAAAGTGTGAACGCTACCTGCACAAGTGTGTTGTTTCTTACCCATTACCAAGCATCCTACAGAACCATAGATCGGGCTATATCCTTCCAATGTTACGCAGTCTGCTCCACAATGTATCGAGTATAAAATTTTAAAAATTACCAAATTCGGTACGGAATCGAACCTTGAAAAGCATGCCCGAAAATAATTTTAGAATTATCTTTTTTTATCAGCCAGAAGGTGTAAGCTCAAGCTGTAATGATCATGATAATTGATTTTCATACGCTCTGTATATACGTATAATATTAAGAGTCGAAATAACCTGAATCTTGCGACAGGTACAGAGAGAGCTGTCAGTCGTGCGCTATATTCCTGCACTTTTAAGGGATAGATCGAGGAGAAGGAGTGGGGAATGACGTAGCGTCGGTCTGGGGATGGTGACGTCGCGAAGCAAGGGCGAGGGCAACACAACGTGTTTGGCGTTGTTCAGTACGGTTCACACGGTTGCATCCATACCAAAGCAACGCATCCCCACCTTGATGGTCCATACGCAGCAGCGACCGCCGCGAGATGTGAGCTCAGCTCTGTGTCATTTCCCACTCCTAGTCCTTTTCTCCTATTTCCACATTCAAAGTAGGGGAATGTAGCGCACGCCTGGCAGCTCTGTACAGAAATATGTCATTAACAGATATTCTATTTTTGACATTGCAATATCTTAGTGTGATAAAACAAAAAATAATTCTGAATGAAAGAAAATGTTCAATAAAATAGCGAATATAAAAAGCGATAGTCATTAAAGAAAACTTTGACCTATTGTACTGAACATGCTTGTTTCTCTTATCAGTCATATTTTATCAACGTACTCGTGACTTTTTATGATTGCAAAACAATTGCTCTAATCTGATAATTATTTTAGAGAGTAATCGACTAAGCTTCCGTTAGAAAAAAAAAAATACTGCCATAATTCAAAGAGTTATTTGTTCAGTTATCGAATTGTGTCTTTTACGTATACTTACGCTAATAGAAATTTGACAGCTAAATTTTTCAGAGAAACTTTTCAGCTATAAAATTTTCATAATTACATAATAAATTTATGTAAGAAAGAGGTTGAGTTCTAAATCCTAAAAATTAATTTCTTTGTCTGCAAAGAAAATATAAAAGTATGTAGTTTAAAAATGTTGCATGATACAATTTTAAACAATTGTATTAAAAGAATTTAAATTATAAACTGCTGAATTAATTTATTGTTTTTTGATCCTGTGTTTGGACTATTTTGTTCGACTACTATGTTATTCTTTTAACCCTGAACTTTTGTACTTACATATTTATTCTGTAATATCCTTATCCTTAATATTTTTGTTATTTAAGTTAATATTTAACTTCAATGCTAATGATAAATCTTTTAACATTGTTGGGAAGCAAAATACTTGTGTTGTCATTGTGGTATAAAAATATATATTTTACCTTTCAGGTATGATAAACAGAAGAAGAATGAAAATTATATCATGTTATTTTCAATGTCTCATAATAACAGCATTATTTGTTTTATTGCTGTTTTGTATTGTTCAAGTTTTTCGTTCAGAGTTCAGATTCAACAATAATGATTTGCCAAATCTAGATAAACTGTGAGCAATTGTGTAATTCTTTGTAATATAAGAATGTGGTATTTTTAATTGTGATAATTTCTGTTATTTCAGAATACATATATCCCAATTAATTGAAGAATCTGAACAACCTGATGTTGGGTATATATAATTTTATTACAAAAATTATATTTTAATGAAAAAGAAGCAAACAGGTGTATATGACTTTAGGGAAGGAATTGTGGCTTGCAAACTACCTCAATTAGATGTTTCTAATCCAGATATTATGAAATTCATCCATGATGTTCCTCCTTTGCAATGTACACCAGAAGACTGGGTTGTTCTCCATGGATCAAGGCTGGTTATACCTAATAAAATAAAGAAAAAATATGGTCCTATAACTTGTTTTTTCAGTGGTGAGTTTTATGAAATATCTGATATTATATGCAAATGTTTATTATATATAACTATTTCAATTGTCTCTATAGAAATTCTTAGAGATAATGATTATAATATATCATTCATGACTCCTGTTGAGTCTAATGATTCCTATGTTCTCAAACACAGTGATTTTGTTGATGTTAAGTGTGAATCAAAAACAGAGACTGAGTAAGAGGAACATATTAAAAAGAATAATCAATTAACAAACTAGATGAACTTTATTTTCTACAAAATTTTTTAGATGGCACAGTATTATGGTTGGAGTGAGAGATGATCCTACTGTAAAGGAGAAAAGTAAATGGGAAAAAGTTGGAAAGAAGGCTCTCAAATTAAATGTTCTTATGATTGGTTTTGATTCCTTATCCAGAAATACATTTATACGTAAATTACCAAAGACATATAAGTATTTGAAAGAATATTTAGGTGCTTTAATATTGGAAGGCTATAATATAGTAGGTGATGGGACCCCACAAGCTCTTATTCCTATTCTTACTGGAAAGGTTGAACTTGAACTCCCAGATACTAGAAAACGCATGGGATCAAAAGCAAACTATGTTAATGTATATCCAATGATATGGAATCAGTACAAAGAGAAAGGTTACATAACAGGATTTATGGAAGATGTCCATCATATTGGGACTTTCACATATCGTTTGAAGGGTTTTAAAGAACAACCAACTGATCATTACATGAGGACATATTATTTAGCTGCTACACCGTATTTTAGATACTACAATAAATTTTGCATAGGAAGCATCCCAAGACATATGGTATATACAGTTTAAATTCTCTTTATATTGCAATTATAAAATTATTATTTTTATCAAAAACTATAATGTTATGAATTTTTTAATTAAATAACATAATAAAAATGTTAAAGGTTTGCAGAAATTCGCAATACTTTACAAGGTAAACAAGAGGAAAGGCTACCATATTTTTCATTTCTTTTTCCTCCTTGGTTTAAAAAAGTTCATCCAAAAGCTTATGAAAACTTTGTACATAATACACATTATTTAACAACACCATTTGACATACACAAAACATTAGAAAATATACTAAATTTTGAAGAACCAAAAATGGGAGATCGTCACCAAAGAGCCATTAGCTTATTTGATAAGGTAATTTAAGAATTATATCTAATATCTAATATAAATTTAATATCTACTTTTATTATAATTTTTCACAATTGTATGTCTTATTTTCCATGACGTTAATATAAAATCGTCGAAACGTATTGAGTTTTACTATATGTTTACTTAATTTTTAAATTTTAATATAAATTTTCTTAATTAATTATATACATTTACAATCCAATTTAAGAAATAATAATCATATTGATTAATGATTCAGATACCATTAGATAGGACGTGCGCCAATGCATTTATAGAACCACATTGGTGTGCATGCCTCAATTGGCAACAAATTTCAGTCAATAATGATAACGTGATTGCTGCAGCCAAATATTTTATTGAATTTCTTAATAATTTTCTGGAAAATCATCAAGATATATGTGAACAACTGAAATTAAAAGAAGTATTGTGGGCTGCCAAACTTATACCTAATAAAGGTGTTGTAAATAACTATGTTTTATGTTTATAGTTACTTACAATTATTAAAATGTAAAATTTCAGGTTTATTAAAATTTCGAAAAACTGAAGATCAAGATGGGTTTATAGGGGATTTTAGCGCAAAAACGCAATTAACTACTGAAATTTATCAATTGAAAGTAAAAACAGAACCAGGGGATGGTTTATTTGAAGTCAGTATTATTTATGATATACATAAGAACGTTTTTTCAACCAAAGTAAGTTTATGTTATATTATTATTAATATAATATTATAATAAATATAAAATAAAGAATAATATTTGTACAATAAGAAGAAAGATATATCAAAATATTTAATTAGATTTCAGATATTAGTAGAATTAATATGTATAGATCTCAAGCAGCATGTGTAGAAAATCCTTTCTATTCTCATTTACGAAAATATTGTTACTGCAAGAATTAAACAGTTAACATGTACAATATCTCATGCAAATGAATTTAAATATACTTAAAATGAAAGATGATTGAAGTGAGTAACTTTACAAGATCAATAGATTGTGTTAAAGTATCCTTATAAATTATCTAACCAAAATGTTTATTATCAAATTTAAAGTTATCATATGTTAATATATTTCAATAAACTAGTAAGTATGTAGTAAGTATACACAGTAAATATATAATGTAAATAATGCACAATATAATGTACTAGCTAATAAGTAACATTTTCACTTAAATAATAAATAATGTCTTCTTCATAAAATATATTTGTGATATAATTTTCTTCAATTTCTTTTATTTTTATTATGAGGGACAGTATCCTCCAAACTGATGCAACAATGTTATGATTTCGTGTGTAATACTGTCAATTAACAAAAATCCTATATTTTGTTTATGACATGGATCATATGGAAAATATGGTTGTCCTTTACCATCTTTCACCACTACTTGCAAAACCATTGTACTAATTGACAGATCTGCATTGTTATTCTTTTGTACTCTAAAATAGTAAAAATATATTTATTGCCTTCAAACTGAATATTCGCAATATTATATAATATTATTATACAACTTTATTAAATCTTTATAAATAGCTTTTGTCACTTCTAAGTATGGATCTAAAATATCTTCATATTGACACAAAACTCCCCCAAGAACAAGCATTTGAAAAATACGAAATATAAATTCTTCACGTTCATCTTTCAAATATAAATTATATTCTGAGCATTCTTCATCTAATAACATCTATAAATTTAAGATATAAATAAATATATTCTGTTAATAGGTTAATTATAATCAAAATTCATACCCCTCTAAGATTATCAGAGACTAAAAAATTTTCTATTTCTATATCATATCTTTTGCAAATAGTTCCAGATTTATGTACAATTCCATTTTTAGGATCTTTCAATTTATTAAAAAATGTCATGTTTAAAACAGAACAAGGAATAGGGTTTACTTCAATGCTTGATGCCATTATACCTATTAGATAAAATAAAAATTAGTCACAGATAATATTATATCTAACAGATAAATATTTTTGTTACCTTGTTTTGTCCAATAATCTCCTTGCTTTGTTAATAATTCTTTAGCTACAGTACTATCTTTAAAAAAAGCCTTGAATAAAAAAATAATATTAGAAATCATATCATTAAACTGATAGTTTGAAGTATATAATTATATTATAAATAACTAACTTCAGCCAAATGATACTTATGATATTGTTGAAAAGATTCATTGAATGCGAAATGTTGGATCACAAAATTACCCTTTACACCCCTGTGGAATTAAAAGAAAAGTTTGTTATTGTGTTCAACTTTCAAATAGAAAATTGCATGTATATATAAATCAGAAAAAAATAATATTATTACCATTTAGATAGAAATTCCTGTACTGTTTTATCATTAATTCCAATGAAATTCTTTTCTGTAAGTGGTACAAATGTATAACTCGGTTCAATCTCCATTTTTAAACAATTATTGTTACTATGGAGATAAAAATATGTGAAAAATACGTAATTTTATAACAATTGAAATGTCAATTATATAGGTTTGTACGAAATGTTTAGTAATATAAAAATTGATCCGAAACATTGTAAAAAATATACATACTGTCGGACAAAATTATAATCACAATAAATGTGAAACTCTGAAAAATCAAATTTAAATAAATTATTATAATGTAATTTTTGCTATAGAGATATTCATTTTTATTATTAATAAAATAAATGAAAAATATTTTATTAGTATTAATTTCAACGTTAACAAAAAGATTAATGTAATCGAACAGTTAAACAAATACTTAGATAAGCTTCAAAGGCTTTAAGAAACCATGGCGCCGAATCAACGTCAACGTCAGCTTTTTATTTCCAAGAAAGAACTGAAAAAGTTGTATGGCAGAAGATTTTCAAAGTAGACATAATATTTTTTTCTTTTTTATTAGTACAAAATGGCTCGAAAATTATTTTATTATTTCATGTTTAATAAGTTAATCATATTGTATGCCGGTTAACCTTTTTCGGCAATTTAAAATTGAACTTTTTTAATAAGAAATTATATATAATTTGAGCGTTGTATAATTATCAATTGTTGAATTTTATTTTTCTGTTTAATGTAACATTAATGGATAACTTAGAATAATAATGTTATCAATTGTAAAGTAAAAGCATAAAATTGCACATAAATTTTAAGAAAAATTAAGAATATATATTTCAGACCAGAAGAATCTTCTGATACTGGTCTTATTTATCCTGGTGTGGATACAGCATTTAAACTGCTTTTATCAGCTAGATTTTGTTCTGCTATATGGAGTCACATAACAGATTGTGATGAAACCTATAATTATTGGGAACCAGTAAGAAGTAGTTAATAATTTCACTAATTCTGAATGATTTGTATGAATTTTTACTATATTATTCTGTTTTAATAAATGGGTTATTTATTTTATAAAAATATACTATTTTTTTTATTACATTTTGTGTCTTAGAGTCATTATCTGCTTTATGGCAATGGTCAACAGACATGGGAATATAGCCCACAATATGCATTAAGATCTTATATGTATTTATTGATTCATATGGTACCAGCAAAACTTTATCATTATTTACTGGAACCAAATCCTGTTCTAGTCTTCTATTTTGTAAGATGTTTATTATCTGTGGGTTGTGCATTGTCTGAAGTATACTTCTATAAGTATGTATATTTTAAATTATATTGGAAGATCACTGATAATAAATTTCATCTTAAAATAATAAATAAATTTTATTATTTTCTGAATAGAAATGTATGCAGAGAATTTGGGATTCATATAGGAAGACTAACATTAGTATTTCTTATTCTAAGCTCTGGTATTACTTTATATATATAGAGTTAAAAATTCAAAGTTTAGGCTATAAAAATCTAATAATGCTAATTTTTGTTATATTTTCTGCAGATTACCAATTGCAATGGAAATGTTAATACATAAACAAGAATGGAGTAAATTTATAAAATGGGTAATCATATCTGGTACTGTGGTTCTAGTACCAATGATTTGGATTGATTCAATGTATTATGGCAAATTAGTAATAGCACCACTAAATATTGTATTATACAATGTTTTTACTCACCATGGACCAAATATCTATGGAACAGAACCTTTCAGTTATTATATTTATAATGGATTTTTGAATTTTAATTTTGTTTTTATTGGTGCACTTTGGGCTCCACTTGGACTGGTAATATTCATGAAATTTATCATGTTTAGAATTTCATAGCTGTTAATATATTAATGAACCTTACAGTTTTTGGTGTGGTTAATTGTACCAGCTAGACCAAGAGATCATCTGTGTTTGTCTTACTGGTATTCATTAGCACCATTATATCTTTGGTTTTTGGTGTTTTTCTTACAACCTCATAAGGTAAGTCAAATTGTGTTATTTATTAACTAAGAGTATATAAGCATATATATATAATATATATAATATATATAAGCATATTTTGATTATAGGAAGAACGATTTTTGTTTCCTGTATATCCAATGATTTGCTTGGCTGGAGGTATTGCTGTGAATACTATCCAAAAGCTATATTTTTTTATCAGGACAAAGCTTAGTTTCCTGCATATTGCTTATCACTACTTACAATATACTGTTCATATTACATTTTTGGCTATCTTAATATGCGGTTTTCTTGGAATATCCAGATCGTTAGCAATATATAAAGGTAAAAAATTTGCTTGGTTAAAAGTACTTCAATAAAGATAAAATGAGATTTGTTTTATTCCATATTAGGCTATTATGCGCCAATGGAAGTAATGATTGATGCTAATAAACTTAGTTTAGAAAGGGAAATATCTGAGGATGTTAATATTAATTTTTGTATTGGTAAAGAGTGGCACCGATTTCCAAGTAGTTTTTTCTTTCCATCAAATAAGTAAGTATCACATTTCTTCAACAAGTATAATTTGAAGCAATTTTTCTAATTTTAAATGTAAACATTTTAGTTGGAAACTACAATATCTAAGATCAGAATTTAAGGGTCAGCTACCTCAATCTTATTTAGACCACGAAAATGCAACTAGTATTATACAACCATATTTTAATGATATGAATAGAGAAGAACCCACACGCTATGTAAGTTCCTATTCATAATGTAATATAAGGACATCAAGTGAGGTGAATTCAATGCATTTATACATTGCTTAATCTAATCATTTTGTATTCAAATTGCATTCTAGTTTAGTTTAGACAAATGCCATTTTGTGTTAGACTTGGACATTGGTACCGAAACAAATTTAGAGCCGAATTATTCTCGATTAAACGATAGTTTCACGATAATAAAATCGTCCAAGTTTTTAAATTCTGCAAAGTGAGTAAATTAGATATATTTGTTTGAATTACATTATGTTACTTATAATATTTATTATATTAAAATAAAACTTAACTGGATTTTTTATTCATTTTTTAGANAGTCTTCTTGAATAAAAATTTTAAAATACGTGTATAATTTTAATAAACAGGGTCTTTATCAGGGAAATTACAGGTCTGATGTTGTATTTCAAATGTGTTTTGTACTTTATAATAAAGAGTAAAAGAAATACGTTTGAAAAAATGGTGAAAAAAGACCTAAAAGAAAATATGTTGTTTAGTTTTGTTAAAAATTAAAAAACTTTGTATTCAGATTTCTGATTGATCAAAATTTTTTGCTTTGGTACATAATTGTTAATATACGAAGCAATATATAAACTCATAATAAATATATAATTGGTGTCTTTAAATATATCAATGATTTTACGCGATTGATATAATTTAATTCATTGAATAATATACAAATTTTAATAAAAGTTATATACATAAATATATAACAAACTAAGTAACAATTTTTATCATGTCTTTTGTATAAAAAATTTTTAGTTACAACGATTATTTGCATAGAAAAATTTACGTATTAAGCAATACAAAGTATATTAATTTAATTATTACATTTTTTAGCTTGTCATTTATATATGAATTTCAATGAATTCTTAACGATCTTTATCACCAGTCTATATATACATTATATATACTGACACATGCGCGCGCGCACACACACTCACACACACATATGCATATGCATATACCATATACCCATATAAACTTAAAAGTAGTCTATTAATAGTATTGTTTTTTACTACACAAACAGTGTTTGATAATAATATTTAGATATGATTAGATGATGGTAATTATTTTATAATCAACGAATTTTTGTACATAATTGTGAAACAACAAGTATATTTGTGAAAGTGTAATATAATTAATTTTAATTGCAAATGTACCATAAATTACTGTATTATATGTTATAAATATTACGATAAAAATTAGCATAATCGTTCTTTCTATGGATATGTATAAAATCTAAGTTATTGAATATATTTTAATTGTTATGAAATATAATTCGATTTATTTTCCACAAATCATATTTGAGTGGTTTGCGTGAAATTTTATATTTAATTATTGTGATGTGTACTGAGTAAAGAAAAGAATATGACATTTAATCAATATATATTGAATAAATCCTTATAATTGTTAGGTTGATAAAGAAAATTATCTTCGCAAATGATAAGATAAACATATTGTTACCTAAATTAAATATGCATAAAAAGAATTAGTTTTATATCAGATTTTTTTACTATTACTGAAAAAACATTGGAGCATCGTAAAGTTTTTTATTATTACATTGCATGAAAAATCGAAGTACGTTATCTGATTCCTTTAATTTATACATGATTTGCACTTTATGTAGTACTTGAACACAATCAAATTTTTAGCGCCACGTGTATCGGGTAGAGCGCTTCCATCTGTCTACTGTTAATAGCCATTTTTAAATCAACGCGATAAGTTTGGGGTAAACAAGGATTTAATTCATGTGCGTTTATGTATATTCTAGCGACAGGAAAATTTCTGTCAACGTATGTACATGATATTTACTGACGAATGTTTAAAGAATGATAAAATTACTATTTAACGTGATGTAGTTCTTATATCGTCTACTAGTCGTGAAATCACCTACGTGTTTCGAAGAATACAGTGCTTTGTTAAAGTTAATGTAAAATGGAAACGTTGGAAATCGACAATGAACAAACTCATTCCATAAAATTGCCAAGTGCGGTCGAAGTGTTTGCAAATTTAAAAAATGCTCAAAAGTTTGCGATTGATATTGGTACGTATTATGTTACATACACTATTAACGTTTTTTGAAAGCATTTATTTATACCTAAATTTAATTACTACAGGGTTATCTTTTAAACATTTTTCGCGGATTATATGTATATATATATATGTTTATTATACTTCTTAAAAATCATAAATGAACAGCTGTGATTTTGTAATAATGCAATTAAAGATTGCTTTGGCTTTAATTTAATTGCAGGCTTATCTTTGACAAAAATAGCTTACTATTCAACAATTAGTTACCGTAAAGCATTATATGAGGATGCAGGCTTAGGAAATAGTGGAGAACGTGCATACAAAGTACATGAAGGCAATAGACTTCACTTTGTTAAGTTTGAAACAAGATACATTGAAAATTGTTTGGATTTTGTGAAAGAGAATTTAGTAAATGTTGAAAGATTTCATGGTAAAAACATTAAAGTGACAGGTGGTGGAGCATACAAATATAATTCTTTGCTAAAAGAAAAATTAGGTTTAATGTAAGCACTTTAAAATATAGGAATAATGTTTAGGTTTTGTTATACATCTATCTGATAAAATCTATACAATTTAATAGAAAATATTTTTAACATGAAAATAAAAACATTTAAAACATTATTTTAGAGTTGATAAAGAAGATGAAATTGCATGTCTAATAAAAGGTTGTAATTTTTTACTTAAAAATATATCATGTGAAGCATTTGAATTTGAAAGACATGGAAATCCTGAATATAAATTTCAAAAAGCTGGTCCTAATATATTTCCATATATGTTAGTGAATATTGGTAGTGGTGTCAGTATTCTTAAAGTAAGTTATAAACAAAGTGATTAGTCGCTGTGAATAATTTTCATTATTAAATTTAAGTTTAAATATAAATCTATATAATATTTTCAGGTTGAATCTGATAGAGTATTTGAAAGAGTTGGTGGTACGGCTACAGGTGGAGGAACATTTTGGGGATTAGGTTCTTTACTTACGAAAAGAAAGGTATCAGCACTAATTATATTTTAATATGTATTCGTGTCTTTATATATTTGATTTAGTGTCTTTTATATATGTATAATGTTACTGAAACACTGAAGTATATATTTAAAAAAATGACTGAAAATACCCTACTAGGGCTTTGATGAATTACTGCAACTTGCAGAAAGAGGAGATCATCGTAATGTTGATATGTTAGTAAAAGATATTTATGGAGGTGATTATGCCTCACAAGGTTTACCTGGAGACCTTATTGCAGCTTCTTTTGGCAAGGCTACTTCTTGTAATAATGAAGGTGAGAAGGGGAGTAATTTATGAAGTGACTAAATGAATTGGATTACTTCAAAAATAAGATGCTTTATGTATATTTTAGGAGAACCAAAATTTTCTGAGGCAGATCTTGTTAGAAGTCTCCTGTTTACTGTAAGCAATGATATTGGACAAATAGCAAGTTTGTATGCAACTGTGCATAATATAAATAAAGTTTATTTTGGTGGTTATTTTCTTCGTAACCACCCTTTGTCAATGCATACTATTTCATATTCCATCAAATATTGGTCTAATGTTAGTTTTGAATTTCCTATTGTATTATGTATCTGTATATCTGTAAACAAAAATAAAATTTTTCCCTTTAAACCGACATTTTTCATAAAAATTTGTTAAATTTTACATAGGGTAAAGTAAAGCCTCTTTTCCTTCGTCATGAAGGCTATCTTGGTGCAATTGGAGCATTTTTGTATGGTGCTGAACAATCTGATGAATATAACTGGTTGGAAAATTATGCAGGATCTTCAGGATTTAAAGATTCAATACCTACAGATCTTGGAATTAAAGTAGATCAATTAGAAATTGATCAAGCAGAGACTGCTGTTACATTTTGCCCACTTTTGAAAGACCCTGCATCTTACAATCCTGATACAACTGATCTTGCAGAGGACAAAGAAGCTAGGTGAGTTATGAATGAAATATTTTTGTACTGATATACAACAATGTATAATATTTGTAGAGATTATTGGCTTCAATGTTTTGAAGAATCTGTGGATAAATTTGTGGCTAGAGCCATTCACAGTCAGCCACATAGTCCAACTGCAAAACATAGAGCAACGAAATTAAAGGAAAAATATGTTAACAGACTGCATTATCTACATCTTCAACCATTGTAAGCTCTGGTCAAGAATAAAATTGTAATATTTTACAAAGATATGTTACTATTTTATATCTTATAACATAATTTTCAACCATAACATATTGCAGTGCCTATGGAACACTTACAGTAAGAGTATTATTGGATACTATTGAACATTGTATGAAGGAGTTTGATTTCCCTGATCCCTACTTACATGTAAGTTTCTTAAATATATTTTTTTATATTGTCAATATTATGATTCTTTTCAAGAATACATGTTTAATCAATTTCTACATTTTGTAATGTTTCCTTCATATATAGCAAAAGAAAAAGGAGAACGAAGAAGCTTTAAAACATTTGAAAAATCGGATAATTGCTATCGATAAATTGGAAGAAGCGGAAAAAATAAAAGCTTTAATATTGGGAGTTTTAAGTGGTAATATGTTCGATTGGGGTGCACAAGCTGTTGCAACTTTAATGGAAACAACAGATTTTGGTTTCGCTGAAGCACAATCAAAAATACCGGGTACTGCTACATACTTGCAACATTCATGACACTAATTAACATACTGATATAGACAGTGTCGATAAAATTAATGTGATATTTTTCTTAAACTTAGGTAGGCCTTGGTTACAAGATGATTTAGAGGATTGGATAGAGCGATTAAAAACTGGTCTACCTCATAAATGTGCAGCTATTTTCGTTGACAATAGTGGTGTTGACATTGTATTGGGAATTTTACCGTTTGCTCGTGATTTATTGTTACGTGGAACAAAAGTTGGTTGCATTTTATATTTCTTTATTCAACTATAACATATTAATTAAATTAAAATAACAATTACTTTAGGTTATTCTATGCGCTAATTCCATGCCAGCATTAAATGATGTTACATATCCGGAGTTGGTTGTAACATTACGGGATGCGGCAAAAATATGTAAAGTTATTAGACATGCTCTAAAAGAAAATCGTTTGATTGCCATGGAAACAGCACAAGCTGGCCCCTGCCTTGATTTAAGGTAATTAATATGGTGTAAAAATAAGATTTTAAGTTTTATAGATTTTAACAGATTATTTTATACTTAAAATAGCCGACTGAGTTTAGACTTATGTCTCGCAATGGTGAAACATAATGTCGATCTTATAGTATTAGAGGGAATGGGTAGGACACTCCACACGAATCTTCATGCAAAATTGACTTGTGAATGTTTAAAATTAGCAGTTGTTAAAAATCGATGGTTAGCACTTCGATTAGGCGGTGATATCTATTCTGTAATATGTAAATATGAACGGCCGCAAGCAAAACGGAAAATTTATGATATAGAACTAAAAATGAAAGAAGAATGCCCAACAGAGTGTGTGGAGAATGTAACAAATGTTTGCACATGCGATATGAAGAAATAGTAATAAAATCGTAAGTAAACATATTAGATAATTTATGTTTGAATATGATACATTTGAAATTTTATTTTATTACAGGTGTTGAAAGATCCTATTAAAGTATTTCGTTATTTATATTTAGGTATGTATATAAAAAAGAGCGAAATTTTGAGTATATTTATAGTTTCAAGTGAAAATATATGTTATTCTAAATAATTTTATTTAAATACTTTTTATAAAATTTATCGTTATTAATTTCCAACATTGTAATTGTTATAAAATTTATCTTAGGAATATTTACGAATGAAGCTTGGTTTACTAAAGATTCGTTTTTAATATGATGGAATTAACCAAGCTTCATGATTTAGCCTATACTATACAAATGTGGAAATTAGTATTGACACGAGACATTGGTAAATAGCGATTAACACCTAGTCACAGAAAACAAAATTATTTTCTCTGTAACTTAAAGAGATTATTCTAGTTCAAAAAAATGAATGGCGACCAATTACAACAGCTACAGGCATGTATCATATACTTCTGTATGTAACATTTAAGCGGGAAGTTATATATTCGTGTAAATTAAAGCAGTTAATCGATAGACAATATAATAGACTAATACGTAAAAGGTGAAGCAGTTTAAGATATTACCATCGTCTGACCTTGAAATTCTTTGTGAGGAGATTCGTTGCTTTGCATCGAGTAAAATATTTTTTTCAGAACATATTTTCTTTTTTTTTTCATCTTCTCTTTTGTAAAAGATCCAAAGAATACGTATTGATTGTATAAAATTAATACTCAAGATATATGTCTTTAAAAATGACCAATTCGTTAAAATAACTTTTTGAGAGTTTATAGAATGACACGAATAAAAGACGAGAATAAAATATAGAATAAATTGTTAAAATTTAAAACAACGTTAGCATAGTTTTCAAGATTTCTATACAAACTATTTGTTAATACTCAATATAAATATATGCGTATGTGATATTGAACTTGCTTTATAAAATGTAAATAAAACATGAACTTTTTTGCTACAGGGTATTTTAATGATCAAGTAAACTGATTTTTTTAAATTTGTAATTTACAGAAAATTTTAACGACTAACAATAATAATTAAGCCAGAAAGTTCTTTTTTTAACAGTAATTTCATTCTCGTGTATACTGACCAAACACACTACACTTCTCTAACAAGTATTAAGTTTTGCTGTATTACATGTTTAAGACGTTAATCTTTTGCTAATGTATAATATTTCAACTTGCAAATAAAACGCAAATGTATTTTTTAATAATAAATTTCGTACAATATACATTATGTTCTTTCCATACCTTTCATATTTCTTTTCTAAACAATAATATTAGGAATTTTTGTTTACCGACAAAATTTGCAAATTAGTTACGTTCATTATCAAAGACAGAAACTAGTTGCTTCGCAGTGAATAAATCGGAAAGTTTAATCACGTAGGTGCAATTTGTATCATTCTGCGAATTGTGTACCTGTATAGATTCGATAAAGAAATAAAGGAGAGAAATCTTCGGATCATTTTTTGAAAGGAAATACGAAAAAGGAAAATGAGCTAACTGTTGCAAGGGGAAAAAAGAAAAATTAGAAGAAAAGAAAAAAAAACAGAAAATCGAAGAGAAAATAGAGAAACGGCTTATGTGCATGCGGAGCACGCACCACGTTCATTTCTTTTAGCCACATCTTACGCAATGTTCCAACGTTCACCTTTATTAAATTCCCGTTGTGTGATATTGTCCGATGGTCTGCTTAGCAAGCTTAGTTCATGCCACGAACGTGATCTACAAGATCATCTAGCCACTTTTATAGTTCATTCTCATCACGAATCTCCCTTTGGATAGCAAGACATTTTCCGTCACCGGGTGCCTATTCCATTCATCTTGCATAAAATTTCGTGATTTTTGGAAACCGTGTAATTCTTAAATAGCTTTTAATCGTCCAAGAATCGAATTGCTATTATGATAAATAAAAACCACGTTACTATGGTATGCCATAATTAATAAAAGGATTTCTTTCGAGCTTTATCGATTTCTATTAATAATACCATTTTACGAGATTTTAAATCATCGTGATAATAATGTAGAACGGGTGATAAGAAAAGAGGAAAAGCAGAATTACCGATAACGAGCCAGAGAGCCGCGGGAGTATATGCTCGATACGCGGAAACACGAAGAAGCAAAGGAACAAAGATAACATTTCGAATGACACGACGAGTTAATTACAAGAGTAATTTGCAATTTATTTCCATCTGGTTGAGCCGTATCTTTTTAATATTTCCCCACCATCCGGCCAGGTCCGCGTTTCATTCGAAATCCTGGTGAGCTGACGATGCTTGGAGCCTCAGTCAGATTGATTTGCTCGCAGGATGCATAATCGTTTGCAAGGGAAATAATAGGTCAACGAGATATCGACTCTGCTTTAACAAGGAATCGGCTTAAGAGCCAGCCAGAATGATACGTCGATCGAAAATTGCCGGTGTTCGTAGCAGATGCTTATCTCTCTTGAAAAAGTTCGAGACTCGTTAACATCTTCAGACGCGACTAACGTTAAGACTTTCGGCCTTAATTTTCGTACCGAATCTTGGCCCTGCTCTGTTCGAAGCTGCAAGCATATCTTTAACACCAGCTCTCTAATTACGCGTCATTCCGTAATTTCATGCAGATTACGCGAGCGAGGATACGCGTGTGCGCTTATTTGTAGCCACACGAACACGGCCGTGCCGTTGTGCAGGCAGATATTTTGAGAGCTCTTCGTGTCAGCTTTAATTCCTACCCAGGGATTCCTTCGCGATTGCGGATTGCAGTTGCACCCATGTATCCGACGAGGAACGGTTCCGTAGAAATTGCACTCGCAGCTTTCGAGCATCGCCAGCGTTACTGAATAGTCGCTAGAGCATGGGGATGAAGGATGGAGCGAGATAAGAGGCACACGGGATCTTCGGTTTTTTCCACGGTCACGGGAAAACGTGGTCGAGCCTAATCCGAAAGGCAAAATTTTCGTCCACCAAGTTCGCTTGAAATTCTCCTTGAGTTCGTTCCGCGGGATTTCAGAAGGAAAAAAGGCTCGTGGGAGAAGAATGAAGAGGGGTCGGGACGAAACACATTTACGAGCAAAGTTCCTCAATCCTCTTGCACGATGTAGCCGAAGAAGGGTAGGTTCTACGTTCGATCCTGAGCCGCCCATCACGCGTAAGCTCCATCGGGTCCCGTGCACCGAGCATGCAATCCCAAAATGCGCTTGTCATTTTGGCCCAGAGGTGCAACCGTGATCCGTATACGCGCTGGAAATCAAGTAGATGTTATAACCGAGGAAATTATAGTCTCAACAGGCAGCTGTAAGCAATTAAACAGAGGAATCGAGATAAGGCCACGAATATTCTCATCGGGGATTAGACAATTCTTATAACAGTATAACGATTAGCTGGATGAAGTACCTGCTAACGAGAATTTCTATTCCTGTACTTTTATTTACTTTTTGTACTTACTTATTTTTACTTAATACTCGAGGAATACCGAATAATGGCCGAATAATACCGAATAATTGGATTAAAGAAACGTTTGATCAATTTGACAGAAACGCACGCGAATTATTTAGATCGTGCTGAAAAATTACATTTACATAACATGATACATGATAAATCGATGCTTTGACGTCCTCCACGTGGACGACGTACTGTGGCGCCAATTTTTTTCCAATAGTTAATTAGAACTATGGAGGATGATATAGAACAATTTCTTTTAACATTCTATTTTTAACATCGTTACACGACTTTGAAGCAGTCGAATTCCAAATTATGTGGATTACCATCTTCTCTTATAAATGTCCATTATTATTGAACTGCGAATGATACAAAGAAATTTACTTAGTATAATCTTAAATCGTATAAAGTTGCAAAATTTTTTTAACAATATTTCTTTAGTTATACCGATATAAATATTTTTAATATTCGTTATACCTTACCGTTATACATTCAGTACTCTTCAGCGTCCATTCTTATGACATTTTGAAGTTTGAAGCCTCCTTTTTATTTTACGAAAAGAATTAGTTGCAACTAGCTTGAACTCTGAAAGATATGTAAGTAAAAAATTGTCCCGCCACTGGTCGGTATATAATTATACAGTATCACTATAAGATTTATACTCACGTCGCTTTACGTCGCACGTTGCACGACAAAATCGAAGAAGATTTCGAGAACTATTAGAAAACGGTTGTTCCGGCGCAATGTGAATTAAATATCGTCAACAATGTTAATTTTGAATCTATGGCCGATATTAGATAACCACATAATATCGTTATACCACATGATACTTTGAAATGGAAGTTAAATTGGCAGAAGGATAAATGCATTCCGGTGATTAAATACTGTATTGAAATATGCAATCAAAGTATTTATAGAAATAAATAGACATTATATCGTAATGTTTCTTTATAGACCGACAAAGCTCAACTCACTCTGGTGACGGTTTCTTTCGTCACGTGACTGAACTCTCTGGAAAATCCCTCGCACCTCATAAGGCCTTTACCAGCGAACAATTCATGTGCAGTTCGGATAGTCCGTGCGAAGGCACGTTCTGACACGTCTAACGTCACCACGACGTTCTAACGCGGCGACGCGACGCATCGTTACTACTAGACAGTTCGTTGGTTGGCCGAGAAGCGGTTTCCTCCCGACTTCCAATGCGCGGTAGGCTCAGTGATTTCAAACGGTTCAAGTATACGCGGGCAACGAACTACTCTGGCTAGTAACAAAACCATAACAAACTCTCAATGTTTCGATAAACCCTGTTACGCCTGTTTGCACCGGCGACATCCTGGAAAGCCTGTGTCGAAGAAATGTTCTGAAATGTAACGCTGTGCTCAGTGAAGCGAACTCCCTTCCTACTGTATTCGTCGAATTTTACGGTCAGCTAGAGTTGGGAAGTGTTTCGGCGTTATCGTCGTGATCTTCTCGATCTAGTCGTTCGCGCAGATACCGCAAAAGTCCACTTTTCAAAAAAATACTTTTCATATTTCTTTTTCTTAGGTTGGCAACACAGGAAAAAAAAGTTTTCCATTCTCCGTGTCTCGGCGTTACCGTCGTGTCTCCTCGACCCAGCGATCACGCAGATACCCGAGAAGTCCATTTTTCGAGAAAAAAAATTTTCATATTTTTTTTTGTTAGGTTGGCAACACTGAAAAAAA
>NIJG01000147.1:22427-34137 GCA_002201625.1 Euglossa dilemma
AAGTCATACATGAAGTTAAGGTGCCCGTGACTGAAATGAATACAAATTTCTTGCCTGAATGTGAAATTATACTGTTGATGTAACGGGTTAGCTTCTTGGAAGGTAAAGCCTTCGGTAAAAAGCTTGTCTTTATACAAATTGGAAACGCTCTCAAACGGTTTGATGCTCTACTTTGACATGAAATCCGTGAGTTAAGGTGTCTAGTGCCATTACTGTTCAGCCGACTTTACGTCTGGAATAGCTGGATTGATTCTCGGAATCATAGAATAGGTGAAGCCATTAACAAAGCGATTCGATTCTCAAATAAGGTGATAGTGTTCTCGAACGATGTGTCACTTGATGTTCAATTTCAGACATGAAGTTAATGTGCCCGCCTCTAAAGTTTATACCAGTACCTACCTTTGAACATGCTGTTATACTGTAGATTGAGGTGGTTCGTTTTTCGAAGTGTAAGGCATTCTGTAAGAAGTTTAACTCTACACGAATAGGTAATGTTATGCAACGACTTGACGGACTGCTTTAATATTCAAACCGATAATTAAGGTGTCTATTGCCCACACTTTTCAGCGGATTTACTCCCGGAATACCTGATCTGACTATCGGCATCACAAGAAAAGGTGAAGATATTGACGCTGCCGTTCAAGTCTCAAATAGGTTGGTAACGTTCCCAAAAGTTTTGACACCTGATTTTCTAATTTGTGCATGAAACTAATGTGCTCGGATGTAAAACGCATACTAATTCGTCCCTCTGAGCACGGTGTTATATTCCAGATGCAGTGTATTAGTTTTTCAGAGGTTAAGGTCTTCGGAGAAACGTTTGACTTTACAGCAATTGTTAACGTTCTCAAACGGTTTGGCGCTCTATATTTAATTTTGACACCGCGAATTAAGGTGACTATTACTAATACTGTTCTGCGTATTTACACCCGGAATATCTGGTTTGACTTTCGAGACCTCACATTAGCTGAAGCTATTGACTTAGCCGTTCGGCTCTAACAGATAGTGGAAACGTTCTCGAACGGTTTGTCTCTCGATTATTCTATTCACACATAAAAATAATGTGCCCGTCTCTTTAAAATGGCTACTAGTTTGATTTCATGAGGTACTAAGCATGACACCAGCTACAACTGGTTAGGTTTTGGAATGCACGATATTCAGTAAAAAGTTTGACTTTATACGAATTGGTAATGTTCTCCAACATCTTGACTCACTATATTAATATTCATGCCGTGAATTAGGGTGTCAATTGCCAATATCACAGAGCGGATTTACGCCAGGAATACCTGATAAGATTCTCGGAGTCACAGGATGCGTGAAGCTATTGACTTAGCAGTTCGGCTAGCAAACAAGGTGGTAACGATGTCGAAGGGTATGACCCTTGATCTTCTAATTCATACTCGAAATTGCGGTGCCGTCACTAAAATGTGTACTCATTTAGTTTCCCGAACACGATGATATTCTCTCGATACAGCAGGATTGGTTCTCGAAAGGTAAGGTATTCCGTAAAAAGAATGTCTTCATACAAATTGGTAACGTTCTCAAGCTGTTTGACTCCCTACTTTAATATTCAATTCGTCAAATATGGTGTCTAGGGCCAAAACTGTTTTGCGCACTTACTAGCGGAATAGTTTGACTCCCGCAATTACAGGATAGGTAAACTATTGACTTAGATGTTTGACTTTCAAACAAGGTGAGATCGTTCTCCAAAGGTTGCACTCTCGGTTTTGCTATTCACAAATCATGGATAGCCATCCGTATGCTATAATGACTCCGAATTTGTTTCCGTGGCACTAAGCATGGCACTCGACACAGCGGGTAAAATTCTAGAAAGATTAACTATTCGGTAAGAGGGATGACTTTATACCAAAGCTATCGCTCACAAACGCTTTGACGCTTTACTTTAAAATTCATACAGTGGTTTAAGGTGTATATTGCCAATTATTTTCATGGTATTTACTTCTGGAATTCGTGATTTGCATCTTGGAATCACAGGGCAGTTGCAGCTATTTACTTAGATGTGTGAATTCCATGTATGGTGATAAGGTTCTCGAACGGTTTGACCCTCGATATTCCAATTCATGGATGAAATTAAGGTCACAGTCACTAAAATGTTTACTAATTTGATCCTCTAAACACGAAGATATACTTTCGAAGCTGCGGGTTAACTTCTCCGAAGGTAAGGCTAACTGCAAATTGTTTAACATTATATAAATAGGTAACGTTCTACAATGGTTTTGCGGGTCTGTTTTAATATTTAACCCGTGAATTAAGGTGTTTAATGCCCATACTCGTCAGCGGACTTACTCACAGAATACCTAGCATGCCTCCCCGAATCACAGGATGGGTGAAGCTATTGGCTTAGTTCTTCAAATATCAAAGAAGGTGGTAACGGTCTCAAATTCGATCCCGAACCTTCGATCTTCTAATTCATAGTAAAGATAAGGAGCCCGTCACAAAAATGTTCTCAAATTTCCTCCTCTGGACACGAAGCTATGCTCTCCGTTCAGCTTGATACCGTCTCCGGCGGTTGCGCTATCGGTAAAATGTTTGACTATATACCAATTGCTAACGCTCGAACCGAAGAACGTCAAACCGTTTGAGAACAATGCCTATTGCTATAAAGACAAACGTTATACCGGAAACCTTACCCTCTGAAATACTAACCAGCTCTATCGAGAGTATAACTTCCTGTTCTGGGAAAGAAATTAGTATTTATTTCAGTGTCGGGAACTGTATCTTCGTGTTTGAATTAGAATATCGATGGTCAATCCTTTCGAGATCGTTACCACCATGTGTGAGAGTCGATCGACAAATTCAATAGCGTAACCTATTGAGAAAATCCCAGATTCAAATTGGGTATTCCAGAAGTAAATTCGCTGAGCAGTGTTAGGAAGGGAAACCTTAACTCTCGGTTTCAATGTAACAGTAGAGCGTCAAAACGTTTGAGAACGTTACCAATTCCTACAAAGACAATCATTTTACCACCCGAGAAGCTAGCCCGCCATATCGAGAGTATAACTTCGTGTTCAGAGAAAGAAATTAATATTAATTTCAGTGGCGGGACGTTCACTTCATGCATGCATTGGAAGATCGATGGTCAAACCGTTCGAGGACGTTAACAATATCTGTGAGAGACGAAGGGCTAAGTCAATGGCTTCACCTACGCAGTAGTCACGAGATACAAACGAGGCATTCCGGTAGTAAATGGGATGATCAGTATTGGCAATAGTTACTATCATTCAGTGTTCGAATATTAATGTAGGACGTCGAACCGTTGTAGAATGTCACCCATATTTATACTGTCAAAACTTTACCAAAGGCCGTAATTTCACATATCCTAACGCCGTTGTAGAGAGTGCCTTGCTTATTGTTCGTGGAAACAAATTTGTAGGCACTTTACCTAACGGAGACCTTATTTTTATGTATGACTAGATAGATCGAGAGTCAAACCGATGTAGAACGGTACCACCATCTTTTAGTGTCGAACGGCTAAGTCAGTAGCGTCACCTATCCTGTGATTCCAAGAGTCAAACCAGGTATTTCTGGAGTCTATCCGTTGTACACTATTGGCAATGCACACGTTAATTCACAGTAGGATTATTAAAGAAGAGAGTGAAACATTTGTAGACCATTACATAATTGAATGATGTCAAATGTTTTACAGAAAACCTTTCCCTCCGAGAACATAACACGATGTATGTAGAGTATTACTTCGTACACAGGGATACAAATTAGTACACATAACTGTGAATGGCACCGTAATTTCGTGTATGATTGAGAAGATCGAGGATCAAACCGTTCGAGGACGATACCACATTCTTCGTGAAATCGCACATGTAACACAATAACTTCACCTATCCTGTGGTTCAGAGGGACACACTAGGTATTCCAGGAGGATATCCGCTGAAGGATACTGGCAATGGACACCTTAGTTCTCGCTTTTAATGTTAAAGTAGAGCGTCAATCCGTTTTAGAACGTTACCGATTGCTATGTAGTCAAACGTTCTACAGTAGGATGTACTTTCCGTGAACCTCACCCGCATCATCGAGAGTATAAATTCGTGGTGAGAAGATCAAAGAAGTAAACATTTTAGCGACTGGAACCTTAATTTCATTATGAATAAAAAGATCAAGTGTCAACCCGTTTGAGGACCTTGCCACCATCTTTGAGAGGCGAATGGTTATGACAATAGCTTCCAGCACCATTGCGATACCGAGAAACAAGCCAGGTATTCCGGGTGTAAATCCGCTGAAGAGTCTTGTTAACAAACACCTTCATTCACGGTTCGAGTATTAAAACAGGCCATCAAGCCGATGTGGGCCATTACATATATGTGTAGGGTCAAACGACTTATACAATGCCCTTCGCTCGGAAAAAATCTCCCGCTGTGTCGGGAGTATAACACCGTGTTCGGAGGTCCGAACTAGTATATATTTTGGTGACGAGAACCATAATTTCGTGCATGAATTAGAAGATGTACGCTCAAACCATTTGAGAACATTTCCACCCTCTTAGATGTTCGAACATTTAAGTGAATAGCATCACACATTCTGTGTTTCAGAGAGTGATACTAGGAATTCTTTGAGACAATCAGCTGAAAGGTATAGAAAATAGGCACCTTAATTCACGGTTTGAATATAAAAGCGGAACGTCGAACCACTGTAGACCGTTAGGAATTGGATTAAAGTCAAACGTTTTACCGGAGGCATTACCTTCCGCGAACCACACCAACTTCACCGAGAGTGTAACTTCGTGTTCAGAAAAAGAAATTAATATTCATTTCAGTGACGGGCACCTTAACGTTATGTATGGGCTAGAAAATCGAGGGTCACTCCACTCGAGAACGTTGCCACCTTCTGTGGGAAAATAACGGCTAAATCAATAGCTTCATCTACCCTGTGATTCCGATAGTCAAACCAGGTATTCCGGGAGTAGGTCCGCTATACAGGACTGGCATCAGACTGCTAACTTCACGGTATATATATTGCAGTGCAGAATCAAACCGTTGCTGAACGGTAGTTATTGGTATAGAACGAGTAGGTAATGTTCTACAGCGGCTTGTCGACCTGCTTTAATATTCGAACCGAGCATTGAGTTGTCTATTGCCAATAGCTTTCAGCGGACATATTACCGGAATACCAGGCTTGAATTTCGGAATCACAGGATAGGTGAAGCTATTGAGTTAACAGTTCGACTCTCAACGAAGATAGTAACGTACGCGAACGGTTTGACATTAGATCTTGTAAATCATACATGAAGTTAAGGTGCGCGACACGATGATGCAAACACAATAATATGTTTCTCTGCACGCGTAGTTATACTCTCGATACAGCGAGTTAGATTGATAGAAGGCAAGGCCTTAGTTAGGAAGTTTATACCTATACCTTGTATAATAAGTAAAGTTCTACAACTGTATGACGGTCTCCTTTAATATTCGAACCGTGAATTAATGTGTCTATTGCCAATACACTACAGCGGATTGGCTGCCGGAATACCTGACTTGGCGATCGGAATCACAGGCTATGTGGCGCTATTGACTTAGCTGTGCGAATCTAACTGAAAGTTGTAACGTTCTGGAACAGCATGCATATCGATTTCCTGATTCATACATGAGAAGAAGGTGCCCGACTCTATAAGGAAAAATAGGCTGTTTGCTTGAACAGGAATTTAGACAATCGATACAGTAGGTTAGGGTATCGGAGGGTGAGGTCTTCGGTAAAAGGTTTGACGCTGTACCAACGTGTACCGTTCGACAAAGATTTGACTATCCACTTTAACATTCGTACCGCGAATTAACGCGACCATTGGTAATACTGCACTCCCGGAGTACGAGTACGTGGTCTGACTCTCGGAATGACAGGATATGTGTGACTTTTGATTTACCAGATGGACTATAGAAAAATGTACTAACGATCTCTCGCCGTTTTTCCCCCGATCATTCTATTCATATATGCAAGTACGGTGTCCTTGTGCCAAAATGTCTACTAATTTGTTCCGGTAAACACTAAGCAAGCCTATCACTACAGCGGGATGGGTTCGCGGAAGGTAAGGCCTGAAGTAAAATGCTTGACTCTATGCCCATTCGTTACCTTCTACGACAGTTTCACCCTGCACTTTGTATTCATATCGTGAATTATGGTGTTGGTTGCAAAACCGTTCTGCGGATTTACGCGCGGAATACTTAGTTTGACTCTCGGAATCACGGGACTGGTTTAGCTATTGACTTAGGCGTTCAATTCTCAGAGGAGGAAGTAACGTTCTCGAACTGTCTGACGCTAGATCGTCTATTTGATGCATGAAGTTACAGTGCCATCACTAATGTGTGTACTGTATCGTTCCTTTGATCACGGCTTCATACTCTCGAAGCGATGGGTTAACTTCTCCGAAGGTAAGGCCATCGATGAAATGTCTGACTTTATACCAATTGCCAACGATCTAAAGCGGTTTGTCGCCGTACATTAACATTGTAACCGTGCATTATGGAGTCTATTGCCATAAATCTTCAGCGTATTTACGCAGGAATACCTAGTTTGACTTTTCGAATCGCTGGCTAGGTGAAGCCATTGACTTATCCGTTCGTCTCTCACAGATGGTGGCAACGTTCTCGAGCTATGCGACCCTCGTTCTATTATTTCATATATGATGTAAAGGTGACCGTCACTGAAATGAATACTAATTTCTTTCTCTGAACACGAACTTATACTCTCTATGAAGACCCTGAGGTTCGCGGAAGGTTGCCCCTTCGGTAAAATGTTTGACTTTATACCAATTGGTACCGCTCTCAAACGGTTGGACGTTCGACGGTGATATTCATACCGTGAATTATGGTGTCTACTCCCAAAACACATCAGCTGACTTACCCCCAGAACACCTGGTTTCACACTCCGAATCACAGGATAGGTGAAGCTATTGACATTGCCGTTCGTCTCTCACAGAAGTTGGTAACGATCTCGATCGGTTAGGAACTCGATCTCCTAATTCATACATGAAATAAGGGTGCCCGTCACTAAAATTTCTACCTGTTTGTTTCCATGAACACTAATCAAGGCTCCCCCCGCAGAGGGTTGGTCTTCACGGAAGGTAAGGCCTTCGGATAAAAGTTTGATTCTGTGCGAAGAGGTAAAGATCTACAACGGTTTGACTGAGTGCTTTAACATTAAAACCATGAATTAAGTTGTCCATGTCCAACACTCCTCAGCGGATATACTCCTGGTATACCTAGCGTAACTCTCGGAACCACAGGATAGGTGAATCTACTGTGATATATGTGCGATTTCACGACGAAGGTGGCAAAGTTCTCGAACCGTTTGACCCTCGACCTTCTAATTCATACATGATGTTACGGTGCTCGTCGCTAATATACCTACAATTTTGTTTCAGTGAAGACGAATTTATACGCTGGATACAGCGGATTATGTTCACGGAGGATAATGTCTTAGGTAAAACGTTTGACTTCATACCATTTCTCACTCTTCTTTAATGTTCAATCCGCGAATTAAGGTGTCCATTGTCAGTACTCTTCAGCGGACTTACTCGTTAAATACCAAAGCTGACCCTCGGAATCGTAGAAATGGTGAAGCTACTGACTCAGCCGTTCAAGTCACAAAGAAGTTGGTTAAGTTCTCGAACGGCTTGACTCTTGGTCTTCTAGCATATCCGTGAAATTAAGGTGCCCGTTACTAAAATGTATAGTAGCCTATGTTTCTGATTACGAAGTAACTCTCTCGATACCGTGGATTAGGTAGTCGTAGGGTAAGTTCCTCGGTAAATCTTTTGACATTATACAAATTGGTAACGTTCTACAAAAGGTTAGACTCTGTAGTTTAATATTCAAATCGTGAATTAAGATGTACATCGCCTCTATTGTACACCGGATTGGCTCCCGGAATACCTGGTTTGACTATCGGAAAAGCAGGATAGGTGATGCTATTGTCTTAGCCGTTCCATTCTCAGAGAATATGGGCTCGTTCTCAAACGGTTTGACACACAACCTTCTAATTAATTCCTGAAATTAAGGTGCTCGTCAATGAAATGTATAGTAATTTACTTGATTCGTGGCATCACCGGATGGGTCAAGCTGTTGACGTAACAGCCCGAATTATGGAGGCGGTAGGCACGATCTCGATTTCTTTTGCACCAGTTTTGTAATTCATACATGAAATTGTGATGCGCATAACTAATAACGGTGTCTGCTGCCAAAACTGTTCAGCGCACTTGTGCCTGGAATACGTGGTCTGACGCTCGCAATCACAGGATAGGAGAACAATCGGCCTAGATGTGGGGATTTCTATGAAGGTGGAATTGTTCTGCAACGGTTCGACTCTCGACTTTTCTATTCATTCATGAAACAAAGCTGTGCGTCTGCTAAAAGGACTATTAATTGTTTTCCGTGGGCGCTAAGCATGATACTCGATACAGCGGGATAGGTTATAGGAAGGTAAGGTATTCCGTAAATAGTACTGCCTTATAAAAATTGGTTATGTTCCCCAACTTGTTGATTCTCTGATTTAATATTCAAATTGTGAATCAAGGTTTCTATTGCCAATACTGACCAGCAAATTTACTCCAAGAGTACCAGGCTTGACTCCTGGAATCACAACTATAAGTGAAGCTGTTTACTCAGCCGTTCGACTCTCAAAAGAGGTGGTATCTTTCTGGAATGGTATTGCCAATAGACATCTTAATTCACGGTTTGAATAGTAAAGTAGAACGTCAAACCGTTTGAGAACGATACCTATTCCTATAAAGACAAACGTTTTACCGGAGACCTTACTCTCCGAAAAACTAACCAGCTCTATCTAGAATTCAACATCGTGTCCAGAGGGACGAATTAGTATGCCTTTTAGTGACGAGTACCTTGGTTTCATGCTTGAATTAGAAGGTCGAGAGTCAATCGCTTCGGCAAGGTCAGCACCTTCATTTGGAGACGAGACGCTAAGTTAATAACTACACCTATCCTGTGATTCCGAGAGTCGAACCTGGTATTCCGGGAGTCCACCCGCTGTACAGTATTGGCAATGGAGACCCTAGTTCTCGGTTAGAATATTAAAGTACAGAGTCAAACATTTGTAGACCGTTACATATTGGGATGTTGTGAATAGCTTTACAGAAAACCGTACCATCCGGGAACTTAACCCGATGTTTGTAGAGCATTACTTCGTATTCAGAGATACTAACTAGTATACATTGCTGTGAATGGCAATGTAATTTCACGTATGAATGAGAAGATAGAGGATGAAATCGTTCGCGAACGTTCTCCACCTTCTTCGTGAAATGGCTCGTGTAGCACAATAGTTTCACCTATACTGTGGTTCGGAGAGTCACAGTAGGTATACCAGGAAAATATCCGCTGAAGAGTATTGGCAATGGACACCATAATTCTCGGATTTTATGTTAAAGTAGAGCCACTATCCGTTTGAGAACGTTACCAATTGCTACAGTCACAAACATTTTACAGTGGGATGTGCCTTCCGCGAACTTCACCCACTTCATCGAGAGTCTAAGTTCGTGTAAAGAGAAATAAATTAGTATTGATTTCAGTGACGGACACGTTAACTTCATATACAAATTAGAAGACCTAGTGTCAAATCTTTTGAGAACATTACCATCCAAATTGAGACTTGAACGGCAGAGTCTGTATCTTCACCTTTACTTGAGATACCGGTAGTCAAATCAGGCATTTCAGGAGAAAATCCACTGAACAGTATAGGCAATAGGCACCTTAATTCAGGGACTGAATAGTAAAGTAGAGAGTCGAGCCGTGGTAGAACGTTACGTATTTGTATAGAGTCAAACTGTTTATGAAGGCCTTACCTTGCGTGAAGTTAGCCCTCTGTATCGAGAGTATACCTTCATGTTCAGAGAACCAAATTGTTATACATTTTAGAGACCGGAACCTTAATTTCATTTATCAATGAGAAGGTAGGAGGAGAACCATTCCAGGATTTTACACCCTTCTTTATGAAATAGCACATATGACGTATCCTGTGGTTCCGTGAGTCAAACAAGGTACTCCAGGAGTAAGCCTGCTGAAGAGTTTTGGCAATACACATCTTCATTCACGGCTTGAATATTAAAATAGAGCGTCAAACCGTTCGAGAAATTTACCAATTGTCATGAAGTCAATCGCTTTACGAAACACATTACCTTCCGCGCACATCACCCGCTTCATCTAGAGTATATCATCGTGATCGGATGGCGAACAAGTGTACATTTCAGTGACGAGCACATTAGTTTCACGTATGAACAAGAAGGTCGACGGTCAAACCGTTCGAGACCGTTACCACCTTCTATGAGAGTCGAATGGCTAAGTCAGTAGCTGCACATATCCTTTGCATCCGAGAGTCGTAGCAGATACTCCTGAAGTCAATCCGATGAACAGCATTGTCAATACACACCTTAATTCACGGTATAAACACTAAGGTATTGAGTCAAACCGTCGGAGAACAATACCAATTTAAATAAAGTCATCCTTCTTACCAAATACCAAATCTTCCGCGAAACGAACCAGCTGAATCGAGAGTTTAATTTCGTGTCCCGAAACACACATTATATACATTTTAGCGATGGGCACCATAATTTCGTACGTGAATTAGGAGATCGTGGTACAAACCGTTTCATAGCTTTACCACGTTCGCTGAAAGTCGAACGGCTAAGGCAACAACAGTCTGCTAACCTGTGATTCCTAAAGTACTCGGGGAATAAATCCGCTGATCAGTATTGGCAATAGACAGCGAAAATTACCGTTTAATATTAAAAGAGTTAGTCAAACCGATTGAGAGCGTTACCAATTGCTGCAAAGGCACACGCCTTACTTACAAGACTCTGTTACAGTTATGTCAGTAGACACCTTAATTCGCGGAGTGAATATTAAAATAGAGCGTCAAACCGTTTGAGATAGTTACCAATTGGTATAAAGTCAAATGTTATACCGAAGACCATAACCTCCGAAAAATTAGTCCGCGGTATCGAGAGTATAACTTCGTATTCAGAGTAGGAAATTAGTATTCATTTCAGGCACGGGCACCTTAACTTCATGTATGAGTCAGAAGATCGAGGGTCAAATAAATCCTGAACTTTGCCGCCTTCTGAGATAGACGAGCACGGCTAAGTCATTAGCTTCACATATGCTGTGATTAGCAGAATCAAACGAGGAACACGGGGAGTAAATCCTCTGAGCATTATTGGCAATAAACACCTTAATTCAAGATATGAATATTCAAGTAGAAAGTCAGTCCGTCGGAGATCATTACAAATTGGTATAGACACGATCTTCTTACCGAATACATTACCTTCCTAGATCATATCCCGCTGTAGCATGTGATATGCTAATTTCTCATGGAAGCCAATCGGTAGACATTATAGCAGCGGCACACCTTATTTTCATATATGAATTAGCCAATCGAATGTCATACCGTTCGAGATCAATCACACTTTGAGAGTGAAAGGCTGAGTCAATAGCTGCGCCATTAGTTGTGATTCCGAGAGTCAAGACTGTTATTCCAGGCGTACATCCGCTGAACATTACTGACAATAGACACCTTAATTCACGGTATGAATATTAAAGTAGAGCGACAAACCGTTTGAGAATGCCACCAATTGGTATAACGTCATACTCTTTAACGGATACCTTACCTTCCGGGAATATAACCTGCCGTATCGTGGGTATAACTTCGTGTTCAGAGAAACAAATTAGTAAACATTTAATGA
>NIJG01000147.1:57952-67975 GCA_002201625.1 Euglossa dilemma
TAGAACCTTAGGTATTGGCATAGGGTCAAAAATTCTCCAGATTGCCCTACCATCGGAAAAGCTAACCCGCGGTATCGAGAGTGTAACTTCATGTTCAGAGAAAGAAATTAGTCTTCCTGTCTGTGACGGGCACCTTAATTTCATGTACCAATTAAATGATCGAGGTTCAAACCGCTCGAAAACGTTGCCACCTTCTATACGAGACGAACGGCTGTGTCAACAGCTTCACCCATCTTGTGATTCCGAGAGTGAAGCCTGGTATTCCAGGAGTAAATCTGCTGAAAAGTATTGGCAATAGTCACCATAATTCACGTGTTGAGTATTATAGTAGGACGCCAAACCGGTCATGAACGTTACATGCTTGTATACAGTCAATCTACTTACCGAAAGCCTTACCATCCGTGAAACACATTCCGATGTAGGGAGTGCCCTGCTCAGTGTTCATGAAAACATATAAGTCGACATTTTAGCAGACGGGATCTTTATTTGCATGTAGATATAGCAATATGGGAGTCGATTTGTTCGAGAACGATCCCGCCTTCTTAGAGAATCGAAAAGCTGAGTCAATAGCGTCACCTTTCCTGTTATTCCGGTAGTCAAACCAGGCATATCAGGAGTAAACGAGCTGAACACTATTGGCAATAGAGACCTTACGTCGCGATGTGAATAATAAAGAACATAGTCATACACCTGTAGAACTTTACGAAATCTTATAATATCATACTCCTTACCGGATACCATACCTTCCCTGAACCTTGCCCGCTATATCGAGGGTATAACTTTGTGTTCAGCGAAACAAATTAGTAAACATGATAGTGACGGACACCTTAATTTCGTGTATGAATAAGAAGATAGAGTGTCTAACCGTTCGAGAACGTTACCACATTCTATGAGAGTAGAACGGCTAAGTCAACCGCTTGTCATATCCTTGTAGTCAGATAGTCAAATCTGGTATTCCGGTAGTAAATGCGCGGTACAGTATTCGCAATAGACACCTTGATTCTCTGTATGTATGTTAAAGTTGAGCGTCAAACTGTTCGAGAACGTTACAAACTCGTATAAAGCCAAACGTTTATCGACTAACTTATCTTCCTATAACAAACCCCAAGCTAGCGATTGTCTACCTTAGTGTTGAAGAAGAAAATTAGTTGATATTTCAGCAGACGGACAACATATTTGATTGTATAAATATGATGGTCCAGAGTCAACCCGTTCGAGAACGATAGCATCTTCCTTCAGAACCGAACGGCTGAGTCAATAGCGCTTCACCGATCCTGCGATTCCGAGAGTCAAATCAGGTATTCCGCAAGTAAACCTGCAGTTCAGTATGGGCATTAGGCTCCATACTTCGCGCTATAAATATTAAAGAACACAGTCAAAACTTTTCGGAAGGTTACAAGTTCCTATAAAGTCAATCGTTTTACAGAAGACCCTGCCCTCCGAAAAACTGACCCGCTGTGTCGATAGTATGACTTCGTGTTCAGAGAATGAAATCAGTCTTCATTTCTGTGACGGGCACCGGAACTTCATGTATGAATTAGAAAATCGAGTGTCAAGTCGTTCGTGGAGGTTACGACCATCTTTGAGAGTCGAGCGGCTTAGTCAATACCTTCTCCTATCCTCTGATTCCGAATTTCAACCCAGTCATTCCGAGAGTAATCCCGGTGAACAGTTTTGGCAATAGACACCTTAATTCGCGGTATGAATAAGAAAGTAAGGTGCCAAACCGCGGATGAACGATACGTATTGGTACAGAATCAAACTCTTTACCTAAAGCCTTACCTTCCGCGAAGCTAACCCGATGTATCTAGAGTATATCTTCGTGTTCCGAGATGCAAATTATTATACATCTGAGTAACGGTCACTTTAATTTCATGAATCTGTTGGAAGATTGAGTGTCAAACCTAGCGAGAACGTTTCATCCTTCATTGAGAATAGAATGGCTAAGTCAATACCTACACTTTTCTTGACATTCCGAAAGCCAAAGCAGGTATTCCGGCAGTACAGCAGTTTAACGGTATTGCCAATAGTCGTCTTATTTCACGGTTTTAATTTTAATGTAGAACGTCAATCCGTTTGAGAATGCAATCAATTTGCATAGACTCAAACGATTTACTGGGGACCTTACCCTCCGAAAGTCTAACGCGCTGAACCAAGAGTATAACATAGAGATCTGAGGAGCAAATTAGTATTCTATTTAGTGATGGGTAGCCTAATTTCATGCATGAATTAAAAGATCGATGGCAAACCGTTCTAGAACTTTGTCGCCTTCTGTGAGTGACCATTGTGTAACTCAATAGCTTCATCTATCCAGTGATTCGGAGGCCCAATCCAAGTATTCCGGGAGACCATCTGCTGTGCATTATTGGCATCATACACCCTATTTTACGGTTTAAATATTAATGTCCCGAGTTAAACCTTCGTAGAACGTTACGAATTAGTTTAGAATCAAACTTTTTGCCGAAGGCCTTATCTTCCGAGATGATAGCACGCAGTATAGAGGGTATAACTTCGCGTTCAGAGAAGTCAAGTAGTATCCATTTTAACTATGGGCATCTTAACTTCATGTACGAATTAGACGACCGCAGGGCACACCGCTCGGGAACGATGCCACCTTCATTGAGACTTGTACGACTGATTTAACGTCTTCACCTTTTCTTTTGATTCCGATAGTCAAATCTGGTTTTACAGGAGTAAATCCGCTGAACAGTATCGGCAGTAGGCACCATAGTTCACGGTAAGGGTTATATTGAAGAAAGTCAAACCGACTGAGAACGTTACCAATTGCTGTAAAGTCGAAGGCTTTACCGAAGACAGTACCCTCGGTGAAGCAGCCTCGGCGTTTCAGGGGTGTAACTTCGTATTCAGAAATAGAAATTCGTGTTCTTTTCAGTGACATGTACTTTAACTTTACGTATGTATTAGGAGGTCGAGGGTCAAACCGTACGAGAAGGATACTAGCTTCTGTGAGACACGAACGGCTAAGTCAATAGCTTCACATATCTGTGCTTCCGAAAGCTAAACCAGATATTCCGGGAGTTAATGCACGGTACTGTAATGGCAAGAGAGAGCTCAATTCACGGTTGGAATATTAAATAAGTCCGTGAAGCCATTGTCGAACATTTCCTGTACTTGTAGGTTTAAACTTCTTACAGAATGCCTTACACTCCGAAAAACTGACCAGCTGTATCGAGAGTATAACACCGTGTGCAGAGGTAACACCTAGTATACATTTTAGTGCCGAGTTCCTTCATTTCATGCATGACTGAGAAGATCTAGTGCCAAACCGTTCGAGAACGATACTATCTTCTGTGAGAGACGAAGGGCTAAGTAAATAGATTCACATATCCTGTGATTCCGAAAGTCAAACCAGATATTCCGGGAGCAAATACCCTGAAGAGTATTGGCAATAGACACCTTAATTCAAAGTTTCAATATTACAGTACAGCGACAATCCGCTTGTGAACGATACCAATGATTATAAAGTCAAAGGTTTTATCGTAAGGCCGTACATCCCGCGAACGTCAGCACCTTCATCTAGAGTATAAGTTCGTGCTCAGAGAAAGAAATTAGTACTCATTTTCCGCGACGGGCTCCATGCCTTCATGTATAAATTAGAAGATCGATGGTCAAACCAATCGAGAACGATTCAGTCTTCTGAGGGAGACGAGCGGCTAAGTCAATAGCTTTACGTATCCTGCGATTCCGTGAGTCAAACCAGGTCCACGGAACTAAGTGCACTGTACAGTACTGGTAACGGAACCATAATTCACGGTATGAATATTAAAGCAGACCGTCATACTGTTGCTGAACGTTATTTATTGTTATAGAGTTAAACCCTCTACCGAACGCATTACCTTCCAAGGAACTGACCCGCTGTGCCGAAATTAGAACTTCTTGTCGAGAGAAGCAAATTGGTACACAAATGTGTGACGGGCACCTTAATTACGTGTATCAAATGGAATATCTTGAGGCAAACTGATCCAGAACGTTACCACATTCTATGAGAGTTGAACGGCTAAGTCAATAGCTTCACCCGCCCTGCGATTCTGACAAGCCATCCAGATATTCCCAGAGTATATCCGCTGAACAGAACTGGCCAAAGGCACCTTAATATAGTTTATGAATATTAAAGAACTTTGTCAACCCGTTGTAGATCGTTACATATTTGTATGAAGACACCATTTTGACCGATTGCCTCACCTTCCGAGAAGCTAACCCGCTCTTTCTAGAGTATAGCTTCATGGGTGGAGAAACACATTCCTATAAACTTTATTTACCGCGTCATATATTCATGTATGAATTAGAATATCGATGGACAAAGCGCTTGAGAGCATTACCACTTTCTTTGACAGTCGCACAGATACGCCAATAGCTTTCACCTATCCTGGGAATCCCTGATTAAAACCAGGAACTGTAGGATTAAGTCCGCTGAAAGGTATTGGCAATATGCATATTAATTCACGGTTGAAGTACTACAGTCGCCCGACAAATCTTTGTACATCGTAACCTACTCGCATGGCGTCAAACTTTTTACCGAATGCCATATCTTCCGAGAAGCCCATCCCGCTTCACCAAGTGTCTTGCTCAGTGTTCAAGGTAGCAAATAGGTAGCATTTACTCCGGGAATACACGGTTTGACTCATAGAATATTGGAATACGTCAATCTATGGACTTAGCCGTTCTTCTCTCAAAGAAAGTGGTAAAATTCTCGAACGGTTTGACCCTCGATCTTCTAAATAATACATGAAATTATGGTGTCTATCACTAAAATTCATACTAACTTGCTTGTCTGAACACGAAGCCACACTATCTATGCAGCTGGATAATTTCTAGGAAGGTAAGACCATCGATAAAATATTTGACTCTATACCAACAGGTAACTTTCTTCAGCGGCCTGACTCTGTATATTAATATCAATACCATAATGTCGGGTGTCTAATACCAATACTGCACGGCGTATTTATTCACGGTATATCCGGTTTGATTCTCGGAATCACAGGGGGTATGTGAATCTATTGACTTAGCCGATCGAATCTCAAGGAAGGTGGTATCGTTCTCGAACGCAAACCCTCGAACTACTAAGTCATTCATGAAATTATGGTTTACATTATCACTAAAATGTAAAGTAATTTTCTTGTATATATGCGAAGTTATACTGTCGTTACGGCGGGTTGGCTTCTCTGAAAGGTATGGCCTTCGGTGAAAAGTTATACTCCATCCCAACGGGTAACGTTGTAAAACTGTGTCACCCTGTACTTTTAAATTGATACCGTCATTCTAATGCCTATACTGTACAGCGGATTTAATCCTGGAATACCTAGTTTGAATCTCGGAATCATAGGATAGGTGAGGCTATTGACTTAGCTGTTCGACTCTCAAAGAATGTGAAAACGTTATCGGATGGTTTGACACTCAATCTTCAATATCATACATGAAATTAAGGTGGCCGTAAATAAAATGTAGACCAATTTGTTTCTCTGCGCACGAAGATATGCCCACGATACCGCGGGTTGTGTTCCCGGAAGGTAAGGTATGCGATAAAGCGTATGACGTTATTCAAATTGACATCGTTCTCAAACGGTTTGACTCTCTGCATCTAATATTCGTACCGTGATATAAGGTGTCTAGTGCCAATACAGTTCCGCGGATTTGTTCCAGGAATAACAGGATTGACTTTCGGAATCACAGGGTAGGTGTAGCTACTAACATAAACGTCCGACTCTAAAAGAAGGTGGTATCGTTCTCGAAAGGTTTGACACTCTATCTTTATTGCATACATGATATTATGGTGCCCGTCTGTAAAAAGGGGAACCAATTGGTTGCTCTGATCACCATGTTATACTCTCGGTACAGCGCGCTATTCACTCGAAGGGTAAAGTCTTCAGTAAGACGTTTGACTTTATAACAATTTGTAGCGTTCTCAGACGGATTGACGCTCTGCTTTAGTATTCAAACGCTGCCTTAAGGTGTCAATTGGCAACGCTGCAAAGGGTATTTACTCCCGAAATGACTGGCTTGGCTCTCGGTACCATTGAACAGGCGAAGCTACCGACCTTGCCGTACGATTCTCAAGGAAGGTGGTAATGTTCTCGGACGGTTTGGCACTCGATCTTCTAATTCATACAGGAAGGTAAGGTGCCCGTCATCAAAATGTATACTAACTTCCATCTCTGATTGCGAAGTAATACTCTCGATTCGGCGGACACATTCTAGGAATGTAAAGACTTCGGTAAAAATTTGACACTATAGCAAAAGGTGTCGGTCTTGAACGGTTGAACCCTTTACTTCCAAATGTATATCGTGGAACAGTCTGTCTAGTACCAATACTGTACAGGGCATTTACTCCCGGATTACCTGGTTTGAGTATCGGCTTCGTAGGATAGGTTAAGCTATTGTCTTAGCCTTTGGTCCCTCAAAGAAGGTGTTAACGTTTTCGATCGATTTGACACTCGATCTCCTAACCTATACATGAAAGTATGGTGCCGGTCACTAATATGTGTGCTAATTTGATTCGCTGATCACGAGGTAATATTCTCTAAACGATGGGTATGTTCACGGAGGGTAAGGCCTTCGGTAAAAGATTTCGCTCTATACGAATATGTAAAGCTCTACAACGGTTTGATGCTCTGCTTTAAAATTCTTACCGTGAAGTAAGCTGTCACTTGCCAATACTGTTCAGCGGATTAGTCCTGAAATACCTGGTATGACTCTCGGAATCACAGGACAGGAGAAGCTAATAAATTAGCCGCGCGATTCTCCAAGTAGGTGGTACCACTCTGAAACGGTTTGACCCTCGATCTTTTAATTCGTACATGAAATTAATGTGCCCGTCCCTAAAACTTGAACTAATTTGTTTCCCTGATCCCAATGCTATACATTCGATACGGCGCGTTAAGTTCTCGGAAGGTAAGGCATTCGGTAAAGAGAGTGACTCTATACCAATTGATAATGATCTCCGACAGTTTGACTCGCAACTTTATTGTACATACCGTGAGTTGTAGTGTCAATTGCCAATGTAGTTCAGCGGATTTTCTCCCGTAATGACTTGTTTGCATCTCGGAATCACTGAATACGTGAAGCAATTGCCTAAGCAGTGCGACTCCCAATGGAGGTGGCAACGTTGTCGATCGGTGTAACTTTCGATCTTCTTGTTCATACATAAAGTTGCGTACAACAGATTGGAGCGGCGTACTGCACGTTCTCGATAACATCATTAACCACGATTTTGAAACGTATCCATCTTTTCATACTTTTTCTATTTATTTGTATATTCTGTAATTTACTGTCATGAATGTTCCAATTTTTTTTCGAAATTTCAGTTTTTGGTTGAAGAAGTTGAATTTCATAGAAAAATTGTCCTTGCATCTAGTTGAGTTTACATTTATGGCAATATCTTCTTAAATTGTTTGCTACTTAATATGATTGCCTCTATATGTACTTGCGTTGTCAGAGCGAGACGGCTAGAGTGGACTTGTAGTTGCGTATGGTACATCGGAGCAACGCTAATTGATGGTCTACGTTAATTTCTTTAATGTTGAACTTGTACCATTTGCATTTCCTCCCAGGTTTCTATATATTTCTACATACTGTAATTTATTGATGTGATTTCTTCAATTCTTTCCTCAATCTTTATTTACTAATATTAAAAATTCGATTTTTTATTAAGAGCGCCTTTGGTATTAGTTGAGTCTATGTTTATGGCTATATCTTGAAATGCTTGTTGTTACATTATATAATTGTGCGTATACGTACCTATGCTCCCAGAATGACACGTCTGGAGCAGAATAGTAGTTCATTACGGTATATCGTATTGTCGCGTTTCGGTACTACACCGAATCCGTACCAGCGCACTGGTGTGACACGAAGGGAGTGGAATTGTAGTTGCATACGGTACATCGGAACGACACTACTGGATGATCCACGTTAATTTCATTAACCTTCATATTTTACCGTAAGCATGTTTTCCCCTGCTTTCAATTTGTTTATGCAATCTGTAATTTACTGTCATGTTATTTTCGATTTCTTTCGAAATTTTCAATCTCCATTTTAAGAAATTGAACTTCTAAGCGTAAGTGCTTTTGTTTTCAGTTGGGTGTACCTTAGTCACATTATTCTGTTAAACATGCTGTTATTTTATATGATTGTCTGTAAATGTACTTACGATTCTGGAGTGACACGTCTGGACTGGTCTTCCAGGTGCGATAGACAGAACGGAGCGAAACTACTGGATGGTCTTCGATAATGTTTTTAACCATCATTGTACAGTAAGAATTTTTTCCCAGTTTTTCATTTATTTGTGCATACTGTATGTGACTGCTATGTTGTTTCCACTTCTCCTAAAAAATACAATTTCTGATATAAAAAATTGGAGGGTTTAAATAAAATCGGAAATATCATAACAGTAGATAGCAGAATGTAGAAATAAATAGTAATTATCGATAGAATGTAGTCGGCACAATATCAAGGTTAGAGAAATTGACGATGATAATACCGTAGTGACGGTGCCATATGCCGAACACAACAGCAAGACCGTCACAGTCGTGTCGCTCCGGAAGCGTACGTACGTATAAAGACAGATATGTAAAATAAAAATAAGTTTCGTCATAATATTGTCGTATGCGTACACTGAACTAATTCCGAACACAATTTTCATAAGAAATAAAAATTTCCATAATTAATAATTGAAAACATTGACAGAAATTGAAAATATCATAAGCGTAAACTACAGCTTGCGTAAATAAATAGGACAATGGGGATAATGCATACGGTACAAAACCAAGGTTAATGAAATTAACAAACGCCATTCAGTAGTGTCGCTCCGAAGTAACGTACGTAACATCAAGTAAAATCCAATCGTGAGGATCCTGTGCGCTGATATGATACGGTCAAGTACGGTATCCCGACAGTCCGATACAACGTAACGAACTACTATCCCACTCCAGTCGTGTCGCTCCGGGATAGTAGGCACGTATAGAGACAATCACACAATGTAATAACAAATTATACAAGGTTTGGTCATAAACGTACACTCAAGTAATTCCAAAGGCGCTCTTAAAAAAAATACAATTTTTAAAATTAGTAAATAAAAATTGAGACAAAATCGATGAAGTCACAGCAATATATTAAAGTACGTTGAAATAAATTGCAAACATGGGGGGAACTGCATATGGCACAAGGTTAAAGAAATTAACGAAGACCATTCATTAGTGTTGCTCCGATGTTCCATACGCATCTTCAAGTCCACCACAGTCCTGTCGCTCCGGAATCGTAGGTGTGAACACAGACAATCATATGAAATAAAAACAAGTTTAACAAAATATTGTCATAAACATAAACTCACCTATTTCTAAGAACACTTTTTCTAAGAAATAGAATTTTTTTTTAATCAAAATTGAAATTTCGAAAAAAAATCGTAAACATCAAGGCAGTAAATTACAGTATGTGTTAATAAATGGATGGCTTGATAAAATGCATACAGAACAATATTAAGGTTAAAGAAGATAACGTAGAGCATACCCTAGTTTCGCTCCGACCTACCGAACGCAAATACAGAATCACTCCGTAGGTGCTTATGCAGACAATCATAAAATAGCAATATTTTTAACAAAGTAATGTCATAAATGCATACTCAACTAATTTTAAAGGCACTTATACTAAGAAATACAATTTTCTTTATATATCAATTCAAAATTTCGAAGAAGATCGAAAATATAATGACAGTAAATTTCAGTATTTACAAATAAATAAAAAACTGCGGCAGAATGTATATGGTGCAAAACCATGGTTAAGGAATTAACTGAAACCATACAGTTCTGACGCTTCGACATGCCGTATACAACTACAAAACCTCGACAGTCGTCTGATGGTCGATTATGGCTGGGTTGGTAAGCTCAACTAATTCAAAAGGATGTTTTACAATGATATAAAATTTTTATAAATAAAAAGTTAGAGTTTTGTAATATATTGAAAATATCATGATATTAAATTACAGTATGTATAAAATTTTACACTGAAACCTTA
>NIJG01000147.1:77863-99818 GCA_002201625.1 Euglossa dilemma
AGTTTGAATATTAACATAGAGCGTCAAACTGTTTGAGAGCGTTACCAATTGGTATAATGTGAAACGATTTAGGAACGGCCTTACCCTCCGAAAAACTAACCCGCTGCATCGAGAGTATAACTTCGTGTTCACACGTACAAATAACTATACACTTTAGTGGGGGGCAACTTAATGTCATGTATGAATAAGAAGATCGAGCGTCAATCCGTCGGAGAACGATACCAATTGGTATAGAGTCAAACGCTTCACGGAAGACCTTACCCTCCGAAAACCTAGATCGCTGTATCGCGTGTATAGCAGCGTGTTCAAAGGAACGAATTAGCATATGTTTTATTGACGGTTACCTCAATTTCCTGTATAAAACAGAAGATCGAGTGTGCGAAGGTTACCATCATCTTTGAAGGTCGAACGCTAAGTCTATAGCATCACTTCTACTATGATTCCGAGAGCCAAACCTTGTATTCCGGGAGTAAATACGCTGTACTGTACTGGTAATAAACACCTTAGTTCACGGTATGAAGAATAACGAACAGGTTCATACCAGTGTAGATCGCTAAATATTGGCATATAGTCCAACTATTTACCGAATGCCTTACCTTCCGAGATCCTATCCCGCTCCATCGAGAGTGTATGTTCGTGACCAGAGAAACAAATTAGTACACACATTCGTGTAAGGCACCTGAATAACAGATATGAGATAGAAGATCCAGGGACATACCGTTTGAGAACTTTGCCACCTTCTTTGTCGGCTGATGGGCAAAGTCACTAGCTTCTCCTATCCTGTCATTACGAAAGTCAAGCCAGGTATTCCAGCAGTGAATCCGCTGCACAGTATTGGCAATAGAAACGTTAATTCACGATATGAGTATTAAAGTAGAGAGTCAAATTGTTTGAAAACGATACGGGTTGGTATAAAGTCATATTCCTTACCTGATTCCCTACCTTCGGAGGACATGACCATTATATCGTGGGTATAACTTCATGTTCAGAACAGCAAATTAGTGGACATTTTAGCGGGCGGACGGCGTTACTAGGACATAGCCTTTCAATCGTCAATGAAGGTGGTAACGTTCTCGAACGGATTGACAATCGATCTCCAAGTTGAGCCAATAAGTCAACCACTTAATCAATAAGTCAATAACCCCGCCTATCCTGTGATTCCGAATGTCATGCCAGGTATTTCGCGAGTTAATAGACACCATAGTTCACGGTTTGCATATTAAAATAGAGCGTCACAACCTTTGAGATGGTTACCAATTGCTATAAAGTCAGACGTTTTACTGAAGGCGCTATCCGTCGCGAATACCACACGCCTCATCGAGAATATAACTTCGTGTTCAGAGAAGGAAGATAGTATCCATTTCAGTGGCGGGCACTTTGACTTCATGTATGATTCAGAAGATCGGGCGTTAAACCGCTCGACAACGTTCCCACCTTTTGTGAGAGACGAACGGCTAAGAGAATAGCTTCACCTATCCAGTGATTCCGAGTGTCAAACCAGGTATTCCGGGAGCAAATGCACTGTGCAATATTGGCAATAGACACCTTAATTCACGGTTTGAATATTAATGTGGAGCGTTAGACCGTTTTGTGTCGGGCACCTAAACTTGNTGTGAGAGACGAACGGCTAAGAGAATACTTTCACCTATCCAGAGACACCGAGTGTCAAACCAGGTATTCCGGGAGAAAATGCACTGAGCAATATTTGCAATAGACAACTTAATTGACGGTTTGAATATTGAAGCGTGCCGTCAAGCCGTTGTGGAACATTACCTGCTCGTAAAGGGATAAACTCCTTACAGAATGCCTGACTCTCCGACAAACTGACCTGCTGCATCGAGAATGTAAAACCGTATTCAGACGTACGAACTGGTATACATTTACTGACGTGCGCCTTAACTTCATGCATAAATTGGAAGATAGATGGTCAAACCGTTCGAGAACGTCAACACATTCCTTGAGATCCGTACGGCTAAGTCAATAGCATCATATATCCTGTGATATTGAGAGTCAAACCAGGAATTCTGAGAGTCCATCCGCAGAACAGTATTGGTAATTGACACTTTAATTTCCGGTATAAATAGTAATATAAAGATGCCAACAATCGTTGTACGTTAATTACTGGTATAGGGTCGAACTTTTTGCGGGATACCTTACCCTCCGAGAACATATCTCGCTGCAGCAAGTGTCTTCCTTAGTGTTTAAGGACACAAATTAGTAGACACTTTAGCAGGCGGACAAGTTAATTGCATGTATCAATAGGAAGATGGAGAATCAAGTATTCCGAGTGCGCTACCACCTCTTTTGGCAGTCGCATGTGTAATGCAATAGCTTCACCTATCCTGTGATTTCGAGAGACAAACCATGTATTCCGGGAGAAAATCTGCTGAACTGTATTGGTAACAGTCACCTCAATTTACGGTTCGAATATTAACGTAGATCGTCAAAATGCTTGAGTGTGTTGCCAATTCGTATAAAGCCAAATACATTACTGGAGACCTCCTACGCCGAAAGCCAATCTCGCTGTATCGAGAGTATAACTACGTGCTCAGAGAATCAAATTACTATATATTTTATTGACGGACACCCTAATTGCATGTATGAATAAGAAGATCGCGTGTCAAACCGATCGAGAACGTTACCACCTTCTGTTAGACACGACCGGCTAAGTCAGTAGTTTCACCAATCCTGTAATCCTGAGATTCAAACCAGGTATTCCGAGAGTAAACCCGCTGAACGGTATTGGAAATAGACGCCTTACTTCACGTTGTCATTATTAAAATAGGGCGTCAAACAGTTCGAGAGCTTTACCAATTGGTATTGAGTCAATCGTTTTACCGATGGCCTTACGTTCCGCGAACCTGACCAGCTTCATCGAAGGTGTAACTTCGTGATCAGTGGAAGAAGTTAGTGTTAATTTCGGGGAGGGGCACCTTAACATCATGTAGGAATTAGAATATCGAGAGATAAACCACTAGAGAACGTTGCCACCTTCTTTGTGAATCGAACGACTGACTCAATATCATCACCTATCCTACGATTCCGAGGGCCAAAGCAATTATTCCGGGAGTACATCCGCTGGTAAGTATTGGCAATTGTCGCCATAATTCACGGCTTGAATATAAAAGTAGAGTGTCAACCCGTCGCAGGTCATAACCAATTCGTATAAAGTCATTCTTTTTACCGAAATCCTTACCTGCAGATTATATTAACCCGCTGTTGGGAGTGTCTTGCTCGTAGTTGACGGAAACAAATTGGTGTTCATTTTAGCTGGCGGACACTGCATATTCATGCATGAAGAGCGAAATTAAAAGTCAAACCGTTCGAGAAAGATACCACCTTTTTAGAGAATAGAACACCTGAGACAATGACTTCACCCATCCTGTGATACGGAGAGCCAAACGAGGTATTCCGGGAGAAGTCTGCTGATCAGTATGGGCATTATATACACAATTTCGGGGAGTAAATATTAGATTACTGGGTCGATCCTTTGTAGAACGTTACTAATTGGAATATCGTCAATCTTTTTACCGAAAGGCTTACCGCCTGAGTAGATAACCCGCCGTTTCGAGGATATAACATCATGTTCAGAGAAAGAAATTAGTCTACGATTCAGTGACAGGAACCTTAACGTCCTGCATCAATTAAAATATCGAGGGTGAAACTGTTCGAGAACGTCACAACCTTGAGACGAACGGCTACCCAAATAGAATCACATATATAGTGATTCGGAGAGTCAAAGCAGGTATTCCTGGTCGTTAATAATTGCTATAAAGTCGAACGCTTTACGGAAGACCTTTCCCTCCAAAGAACTAACACGCTGTATCGAGAGTATAGCATCGAGTTCAGTGGAACGAATTAGTATAAGTTTTAGCGACAAGAACATCACTTTCATGTTTGAGTTGAAGATCGAGGGTCAAACATCTCTAGGCCGTTAGTTCCTTCTCTTAGATTCGAACGGCTATGTCAATAGCTTCACCTATTCTGTGATTCCGAGAGTCGAGTCAGGTATCCCTGGAGTAAGTCCGCTGAATAGTATTGGCAATAGACTCCTTCATTCGCGATTTGAATATAAAAGCAGTCATCCAAACCGTTGCAGAACATTACCAACTGGTATAAAGTCAAACACTTTGCCGAAGGCCGTATCATCCCCGAACCTCGCCGGCTTCCTCAAGATTTCAACTTCATGTTCTGAATATCAAATTAGTGAACATTTTAGTGACGGGAACCTTAATTTCATGTATGAATTGGAAGATCGAATGTCAATACTTCCGAGAACGTTACTACCTGCAAAGAGTGTCTAGCATCTTAGTCAGTAGCTGCAACTATCATGCGGTTCCGAGGGTTAGGCCAGGTATTCCTGATGTCAATCCACAGTGCAGTATTACAAATAGACACGTTCACGGTATGAATATTAGATTATAGCGTCAAACCTTTGTAGAACATTACCTACTGTTCTAGTGTCAAACTCTTTCGCAAACCCTTAGCTTCCTAGAACTAATCCCGCTGCATCTAGGGTATAACTACGTGTTTATAGAAGAAAATTTGTATTCATTTTAGTGACGGGCACGTTTATTTCATGGATGAATAAGGATATCGGGAGGCAACCTGGTCCAGATCGTAATCACCATCTTTGAGAGTCGCACAGTTCAGTCAATACCTTCACCTATCCTGCAATTCCGAGAGTCAAGCCTGGTTCGCCGGAAGTAAACCGCTGAACAGTACTGACAGTAATCAACATAACTCACGGTTTGAATATTGTTGTTGAGTGTCACTTCGTCGGAGATCATTACTTATTCTTATAAAGTCCTTCTTCTTTCCGAATACATTACCATCATAGAACATATCCCGCTGTATTTAGTATCTAGCTGTGTGTTCACAGAAACAAATGAGTAGACGTTTCAGTAGACGGACACCTCAGATTTACGTATGAATAGCAAAATCGAGGGTCAAGCTGTTCCAGTTCGTTAGCACCCTTCTTGAGAGTCGTACTTCTAAGTCAATAGTTTCACCCACCCTGTAATTCCGAGAGTCAGACCAGGAATTCCGAGCGTCAGTCCGCTACTTAGTGTTGGCAGTAGACACCTTAGTTCACAGTGTAAATAGTAAAGTACAGGGTCATAGCGTTGTAGAACGATACCTACTGACATGGAGTCAAACTATTTACACAAGGTCTTACATACCGTGGATATAACCCGCTATGGCGAGAGTATAGCTGCGTGTTCCGAGAAGCAAATTAGTATACATTTTATGTCGGGCACCATATTTTGATTTATGAGTTTGGAGACAGGTGGTCAAACCGTTCGAGAACGTGGCTACATTCTGTGAGAGATGATTCGCTAAGCCAACTGTTCCACGTAACCTGCAATGCGGAGAGTCAAACCGGTTATTCCGGGATAAATCCGCTGAACAGTTTTGGCAATACCATAATTCACGGTCCGAATATTGAAATTGCGCTTCAATCCGTTAGTAAACGTTATCAATTGTTGTAAATTCAAACGATTTACCGAAGGCAGTACTATCCGCGAACCTCACCCTTTTCATCGAGGTTATAACTTCGTCTTCAGGCGATCATTCTGGTATAGAATTTAGTGACGGCACCTTAAATTCATGCATGAATTAGAAGATCGATGGTCAACCCGTTCGGGAGCGTAGCCACCTTCTCTGAGAGATTAACGCCTAAGTTAATAGCTTCACCAACCAGTTATTCGGAGATTCAAGCTAGGTATACCGGTAGTAAATCCGCTGAACAGTATTGGTAATTGACACATTAATTCATGGTTTGAATAAAAAGATAATGCATCAAACCATTTGATAGCATTGCCTAGTGCTATAAGGTCAAACACTTTACCGATGGCTTTAACGTCCGAGAAGCTATTCCCCCGCATCGTGACTATAGCTACGTGTTAAGGGCAACACATTAGTATACAATTCAGCGATGGCCACCTTAACTTCATGTACGAGTCAGAAGATCGAGGGTCAATCCGCTCGAGAACGTGGCCACCTTCTGTGAGGGACAAACGGCTACGTCAATACCTTCAGCTATCCTGCGATTCCGAGAGTCGAGCAAGTTATTACGGCAATAGATTCGCTGAAAAGTATTGGCAATGAACACATTAATTCGCGGTATGTACATTAAAGTAGATATACAAATCGTAGGAGAACTTTCCCAAACGGTATGACGCTAAACTTCTTTCAGGACACCTTACATTCCGCGAATCCAACCAGCTGTGTCGAGGGTACAACTTCGTGGTCAGAGAAGTAAATTAATATACATTTTAATGACGGGATCCGTAGTGACATGTATGAATTAGGAGATCAAGTGTCGAGTCATTCGAGAACGTAACCACCCTCTATTGAAGTCGAATGGCTAAGTCAATACTTTCACATATCCTTTCATTCCGAGAGTCAAACCAGGTAATCCAGGAGTAAATGCGCTGCACGGCATGGGCTACAGACACCTTAATTATTAGCTTGCATTTTAAAGTTAGGCGTCAAACCGTTTGAGTGCGTTACCAATTGCCATAAGGTCAAACGTTTTACCGAAGGCGTTAGCTACCACGTGCCTCACCTGCTACATCGAGAGTATAACGTCGTGTTCAGAGAAAGATATTAGTATTCGCTTCAGTGATGGACACCTTAACTTCATATGTAAGTCAGAATATCGCGTGTCGGACCGCTCGGTAACGTTACTACCATCCATGAGGATCGACCGGCTATGTCAATAGCTTCTCCTATCCTGCGATTCCGAGAGGCAAATGAAGTATTCCGGGAATAAATCCCACGAACAGTATTGGCAATGGACATCTTAATTCACTGTATGAATATGAATGTACATTGTCAAGCCGTTGAAGAACGTTGCACATTTGTATGAAAACACCCTCATGAATGATGGACACACCTTGCGTGAAGCTGACCCGCTGCATCTAGCTTCGTGGTTAGGGAAACACGTTCGTGTGAATTTTAGTGACAGCACCTTACGTTCACGTGTGAATAAGAATATCGATACACAAACCGTTTGAGAACATTGCCACATTCTTTGTGACTCGCTCCGCTACGGCAATAGCTTCACCTATCCTGTGATTCTGAGAGACAAGCCAGGTACTTCACGACTAAATCCGCAGCACAGTATCATAATTACACACGCTATAACACGTTATAAGTATTAAGGAACAGAATCAAGCCATTGTTTATCGCTACCTATTGCTATAAAGCCAACCAATTTACCGAAGGCCTTACGATCCAAGAACGTATCCCGCTGTATCGAGAGTATAACTCTGAGTTTAGAATAAGAAATTTATACACAGTTTTGTCAGGGGTACCTTCACTTTCATGTCTGAATAAGAAGTTCGAGGGTTACGCCGTTCGACAACGGTACCACCTCCATTAAGGATTGCAATAGCTAAGGCAATGTCTACACCTATCCTGTGATTCCGAGAGTAATACCAGGTATTTCGTAAGTAACTCCGCTGAACTGTATTAGGAACAAACACCTGTGTCATGCTTTGTATATTAAAGTAGTACGTCAAACCGCTCGAAAACGGTCCCACATTCTGTTAGAGACGAACGGCTATGTCAATAGCGTCATCTGTCCCGTGGGTCCAAAGGACAATCCAGGGATACGGTGAGTGAATTCGCTGAATATAGTTGACAATAGAACTTAACTCATGGTATCAATACTAAGGTACAGAGTCAAATCGATGTAGATCGTTTCCTATTCGGATAGAGTCAAACATTTTGCCGAAGGCCTTACCTTCGGAGATCCATACTCGCTGCATCGAGAGTATAACTTCGTGTTCTAAAAAGGAAATTACTATGCATTTCAGTGATGGGCACGTAATCATCGAGTATGAATTAGAAGATCTAGGGTCAAACCGTTCGGCAACATTACCACCATGTGTGCGAGACGAACGCTCAAGTCAACTGCTTCACACATCCTGTGATTCGGAGTGTCAAATCAGGAATTCCGTGAGTAACTCCGCTGAAGAGTATTGGCAACAGACACTTTTATTCACAGATTGAATATTAAAATAGAGGGTCAAGCCGTTTGCGAACGTAACTAGTTCCTGTGATCTGAAACGCTTGACCGAAGAACTTACCCTCCGAAAAAATAGCCCACTGTATCAAGAATATAACTTCATGTTCAGAGAAAGGAATTACTCCTTACTTCTGTCACGAGTGCCATAATCCCATGAATGAATTACAAGATCTAGGTTCAAACCGTTCGAGGACGTTACCACCTTCAGTGAAAGACGAACTGCTAAGTAAAGTATATTGTAACTCCGAACGTCAAACCAGATATGTCGGCAGAAAGTGCCCTGTACAGCATTGGCAATAGACACCTCAGTTAACTGCTTGCATACTAAAGCAGGGTGTTATACTAAAGCCGTTTTAGAACATTGCCTATTCGTGTAGTGTGATACTTCTTACAGAATGCCTTAATCCCCGGAAAACCATACGGCTGTATCGAGAGAATAACTTCGTGTTAAGAGTTTCGCATTAGTATACATTATAGTGATGGCATCTTAATTTCAAGTATGAATTAGAAGGTGGGTGGTTATATAGCTCGGGACAGTTACCACATTCTATGATATTCGAGCAACTAAGTGAATAGCTTCACATATACTGAGTTTCCGAGTGTCATACCGGGTATTCCTTGGTTAAATACGCTGAACTGTATTGGCAATAGAAATCTCATTCCACGATTTGAATATTAAAGCAGGGCTCCAAACCATTGTAGAACGTTACCAATTGCTGCAAAGTCAAACGCTGTACCGAAGGGCATACACTCCGAAGAAACTGACCCGCAGTATCGAGAGTATAACCTCGTGTTCAGAGAAAGAAATTAGTAATCATTTGATTGACGGGCTCCTTAGTTTCATGTATGAATTAGAAGATCACGTGTTAAACCGTTTGAGAACGGCACGATCATCTTTGCGTTTGGAACGTCTAAATCAATAGTTTCAACTATCCTGTGATGACGAGAGTCAAACCAGTCATTGCGGGAATATATCAGCTGAATTATATCGGCAATTGACATCATAATTCACGGTATGAACATTAAAGTACGGAGTCAATCCGTCCGAGATCATTATCAATTGGTATAGAGTCACTCTTTTACCCATGGCCTTACCTTCCCAGAACACGTCTCACTGTATGGTGATGATAATTTCGTGTCGAAGTAAACAAATTAGTACGCATTTTAGTGACGTACAACTTAATTTCATGCACGAATTAGAAAAGCGACCGTCAAATCGATCTACAACGTTACAACCTCCTTCGAGAGCCGTACCTCTAGATCAATAGCAGCACCTACCATGTTATTCCAAATATCAAACAAGGTATTCAGGGAGACAGTCCACTGTATGGTACTGGCAGCGGACATCTTAACACAAGGTATGAATTCTAAAGCTGATCGTCAAACCGTTGAAGAACATTACCTACTCCCACAGTGTCAAACCTGTTACCGAAAGCCTTCCCTTCCGTGAAGCTATCCCGCCGCATCGATAGTATAACTTCGTGACGAGAGAATCACATATGTATACATTTTAATATTACCATAGCTTCATGTATGAATTACAAAATCAGGAGACAATCCGCTCGAGAACGATTCCTCCTTCTGTGAGTATCGAACGGCTTAGTCAAATGCTTCACGCATCCTGTGGTTTCGGCCAATAAATGATAAATAATGAAGCAGATTATCATTCGGTTGTAGAACCTAATGCTATAGAGTCAAACTCTATCCCGAAGTGTTAAGGTGCCCGTCACTAAAATGTATATGAATTTGTATCTCTGATTACGAAGTCATGCTTTCGATACCGCGGGTCAGGTACTCGGAGGGTACGGTCTTCGGAAAAACTTTTGGCACTATACAAATTGGTAACGTTCTATAATGCCTGGACTCTCAGTTTAATATTCAAACCGTGAATTAAGATGTCCACCGCCTATATTGTACACCGGATTGCCTACCGGAATACCAGGTTTGACTATCGGAATAGCAGGATAGGTGAAGCTTCTGATTTAACCGATCGACTGTGAAATATGGTGGTAATGTTCTCGCACGTTTTGACTATCGCTCTTCTTATTAATACATAAAACTAGGTTGCCCGTCAAAAAAATGAATTCTAATTTGCTTCTTGAAACTAGAAGTTATACTCTGGCTGCAGAGGGTTAGGCTCTTGGACGGTAGGGGTGTTCGTAAGTGATCGGCCATATTCCAATTGGTAATACTCACCGACTGATGGACCCACTACCTTAATATTTATACGGTGAAAAAGCGTGTCTAATGCCAATACTGCACAGCAGGATTAGTCGCGGATTGCCTACTCTCGGAATCACAGAATAGGTGATGCTACTGACTTAGCTCTACGAATCTCAATGAAGGTGGTAACGATCTTGAAGAGTTTGATACTTGATCTTCTTGTTCATGCATGAAATGAAAGTGCCCGTCACTAGAATGGACAGTAATTTGTTTCTGTGAACACGAAGTTGTACCCACTATACAGCGGCTTACGTTCTTGGAAGATCATGTATCCGGAAAAGAGTATGACGTTAAGCCAATTGGTAACGTTCTCAAACTGTTTTACGCTCTACTTTAATATTCATATAGTGAATTATGCTGTCTATTCCCAATAATGTTCCGCGAATTTACTCTCGGAATATCTGGTTTGTCTATCGGAATAACATGAGAGGTGAAGCTATTGAAAAGGCCGTTCGTCTCTCAAGGAATGTGGGATGCTTCTAGAATGGTTTGACCGCCGATCTTTCTATTCCTACACGAAAATAAGTAGTTTGTCTGCTGAAATGTATACTAATTTGTATCTCTGAAAAGGAAGCTATATTCTCGATACAGTAGGTTTTGATATCAGTGGTATGGTCTTCGGTAGGACGCGTAACTCTATGCCAACTAGTACTGATCTCTGACAGCTTGACTTTCTACTTAAATGTTCATTTTGTAGATTATGGTGTCAAATGCCTACATAATTCAGCGGATTTACTACCGTAATGACTGGTTTGACTCTCAGAATTCCAGGGTAAGAGAATCTATTGCCTTAGCTATGCGACGTTTTCGAACGTTGTAACTCTCAACCTTCTTATTCATACATGAAATTAAGACCACCGTCACAGAATTGAAGACTAATTTTTTTCTCTCAGTACGAAGTTATACACGCGAAACGGTGGGTTATCTTCTCCGATGGTAAAGCCATCAGTAAGCTGTTTGACTTTATACCAATCGGCTACCCTCTAAAGCGATTTCACGATCAACATTAATATTCAAACCTTGAACTAAGGTGACAAGTGCCAATACCCCTCAGCGGACTTACTCTCGGTTTTCCCGGGTTTCCTTTCCGATTCACGGGATATATGAAGCTATTGACTTCGTCGTTCGTCTCTCACAGAAGATGGTAACGTTGTCGAATGGTTTGACCGTCGTTCATCTAATTCATGCATGAAGTTATGGTGCTCGTCACTAAACGTATACTACTTCGTACGTCTGAACACGGTGTAGTACTCCCGATTCAGCGCGTTAGTGTTTTGCACGTAATGCATTCCGTAAGAACGTTGGTCCTACAACTATAGGTAATGTTCTAAAGCGGCATGAGGGCCTGCATTAGCTTTCAAACTGTGAATTGAGGTGTCTATGGCCAATACTGTTCAGCGGATTTACTCCCGGTATACCAGGCTTAACTCTCGCAATCGCAGGATAGCTGAAGCTGTTGACTTATCCGATCGAACCTCAAAGATAGCGGTACGTTTGGGAAATGTTTGACACTCGATCATTAGTTAATTCTTGAAGTTAAGTTGCCCGTCGCTAAAATGTATACTAATGCGTTTCTCTAAACACGAAGATATACTCTCGATACGGCGAGTTATGTTCTCCGAACGTAAGGCCCATGGTAGAAATAGAGACTCTATACCACCAGGTAGCAATCTACAGCCGTTTGACACTATACTTTCATTTTTGAGCAGCGAATTGAGGTGTCAATTACCAATACTGTACTGCAGATTTACTCGCAGGAAACCTGGTGTCATTCTCGGAATCAAAGTATAGGTGAAGCTATTGACTTAGCCGTTCGACTCTCAAAGAAGGTGGTATCGATCCCGAACGTTTTTCCATCTGTCCTCTAACTCAAAAATTAAAATAAGGTGCCCGTCGTAAAACGTATACCAACTTGCTTCTCTGAACACGGAGCTATACTCTCGATACAGCGGATTAGCTTCACGGACGGTAAGGCCTTCTGTAAAATGTTTGACTCTATACCAGTAGGTAAAGTTTTACAACGGTATGATTCAGTACTGTACTATTTATACTGTGAACTGATATGTCTATTTCCAATACTATACAGCGGATGGACAGTCGGAATTCCTGGTCAATATGAAGGTCTGTGAAGCAATTGGCTTAGCACTACAACACTAAAAAAAGATGATAAAGTTCTCGAACAGCTTGACTCTCGATTTTGCTATTCATACGTGAAACTGAGGTGTCTGTCTGCTGAAGTGCCTACTCATTTGTTTCGGTGAAAACTAATGTAGACTTTCGCTGCAGCGGATAGGTCCTCGGAAGGTAACGCACTGGTTAAAAAGAATTACTGTACTTTAATTGAGAATGTTGTCTGGCGGTTTGACTCCATGTATGTATTAAACGATCGAGTGCAAAACCATTCGAAAACATTACCACATTCCTTAAAATCGAACGCCGAAGAGAGTAGGTTCACCTATCGTGTGATTCCGTGAGTCAATCCAGGTATTCCGGGATTAAATCGGCTGTATATAATTGGCATCATCCACCATATATCACGGTATAAATATTAAACTCCAGAGTCAAACCGCTGTAGAACGTTACGAATTGTCATAGTGTCGAACTTTTTAGCGAAGGCGTTACCGTCCGTGAACCCATTTTGCTGTTGCGATTGGCTGGCTTAGTGTTCACCGGAACGAATTAGTAGACATTTAAGAAGACGAAAACCTTATTTTTAGCGGTGAATAGATTAATCTAAAGCCAAATCGTTCAAGAACAATCCCAACTTCTCTGAGATTGGAACGGCGAAGTCAGTGCTGTAATTCCTAGTGTTAAGCCAGGTACTCGTAGAGTGAATGCCCCGAACGGTATTGACAATAGACAATTAATTCACGGTATGAATATTAATGTAGAGCGTCATGCCATTTGGGAGCGCTACCGATTGGTATAAAGTCAAACGTTCGACCCAAGGCCACATCTTCTGCGAACCTCAACTGCTTCATCGAGAGTATAATTACGTGTTAAGAGAACAAAATCAGTATTGATTTCAGTGACGGGCACCTTAATGTCATGCATGAATTGGTAGATCGAGGGTCAAGCTGTTCGAGAACGATAACCCCATCCTTGAGATTCGAACGGCTAAGCCAATAACCATACCCTCCCTGTGATCCCGAGAGTCAAACCACGTATTCCTGGAGTAAATCTGCTGTACCGTATTGGCATTAAAAACCCTACATCCCGCTATAAATATTAATGTACGGAGTCTCACTGTTGTACAACATTACCTATTGATATAGGCACTAAAATTTCACCGAAGTACGTACCTTCCGACAAATTAACCCGATGTATCGAGTGTATATCTTCGTGCTCAAGGAAGCAAAATGGCATAAATTTTAGTGACGGGCGCCATAAATTCATCTATGCAAAGAAAGGTCGAGGGTCAATCCGTTCAAGAACATTAGCACCTACTTTGAGAGTTGAACGGCTAAGTCAACAGCTTTTCATATCATGTGCTCCCGAGTGTCAAACCTGGTATTCCGGGAGTAATTCCGCTGTGCATAGTTGGCATCATGCACCCTATTTCAGTGTACAAATATTAATCTCCAGAGTCAAACCATTGTAGAATGTTACGAATTGGTTATGAGTCAAACTTTTTACAGAAGACCTTACCTGCCGAGAAGTTAACCCGCCTTGTGGTCAGTATAACATCGTGAACAGCGAAGCTAATTAGTACCCATTTGATTGACAAGTACCTTAATTTCTTGCATGAATTAGAAGATCGAGCGTGAATCTTTTCGGGAGCGGTACTGCCGTCCTTGAGAACCGAAGGGCAAAGTCAATAGCTTCACCTATCCTGCGAGTTCGAGAGTCCAACCAGGCATTCCGGTAGTTGATCAGATGATGAGTCTTGGCATTATACACCTTAATTTTCGGTTTCAATATAAATGTAAATCGACAAACCGTATGAGAGCGTATCCAATGGCTATAAAGACTAACGTTTTACTGAAGATCTCACCCTCCGAAGAACTGACTCAGTTCATCGGTGGTGTAACACCAGGTTCAGAGGTACGAGCTAGACGACATTTTATTGACGATACCTTTAACTTCATGCATGCATTAGCAGACCGAGTGTCAAACCGTTCGGGAACGTTACCACCATCTCTGAGAGACAAACTGCTATGCCAATAGCTTCACCTACACTGTGATTCCGAAAGTCAAACAGGACGTTCCGGCTACAAATGCACTGTACTGCCATAGCAACGGATACATCAGTTTGCGGATTTAATATTGATATAGAGCGTCACCCCGTTTACGAGCGTTACCAATTTGTATAATGCCAAACGTTTTACCGAAGACCTTATCATCCGAAGAACTAACCCGCTGTAACGAGGGAATATCTTCGTGTTCGTAGATGGAAATTAGTCTTCATTTCAGTGACGGGCACCATATCTTCATGCATGCATTAAACAGTATTTTTAATGGACACCCCAATTCACGGTTTGAATATTAAAGTAGACCGTCACACCATTTGAGATCCCTACTAATTACTATGGAGTCAAACGCCCTACCGAATGCCTTACCGTCCGAGAAGCTAACCCTCCATATCGTGAATATATCTACGTGCTTTGGGAAACACATTAGTATACGATTTAGTGGCGTCACCATAAATTCATGTATGAATTAGAAGATCGTTTCGAGAGCGATGCCACCTTCTGTGAGAGACGAACTCCTAAGTCAATAGTTTCAATTGTCCTGTGGTTGCGGGAGTTAGACCACGTATTCTACGAGTAAATGCGCTGGACAATATTGGCAATAGACACGTTAATTCACTGCATGCATATTAAGGTTGAGAGTTAAACCGTCGGGGAGTATAACCAATTGGTAAAAAGTGATTCTTTCTAAGCTATACCTTGCGTTTCGAAAAGGCAAACCGCCGTAGCGATTGTCTTTCAGCCGGTTCACAGGAACGCATCAGCATACATTTTAGAAGACCGACACTTTATTTTCACGTATGAAACGAATAATCGGGAGTCTAACCCTTCCAGATCGTAACCACCCTCCTCGATTTTCAGAGGGCTAGGTCAATAGCTTCAGCTATCCTGCGATAGGGAGATTAAAACCGGTATTCCGGGAGTGAGTCCGCTGAAGAGTTTTGGCAACAGACACCTTAACTCACAGTTTCAATATTAGAGTACAGATTCATACCGTCGCAGAACATTACTAAGTCCTATAAAGTCATTCCCTTACCTGATACCATACCTTCCGAGAAGCTGACGCGCCGTATCGCGAGTACAGCTTCGTGTTTAGAGAAACACATCAGTATACTATTAACTGGCGGCGCCTCAAATTCATGTATGAATTAGAACATCGTAGGTCAAACCGTCCATGATCGTTAGCACCGTCTGTAAGAGACGAACGGCTAGGCAATTAGCATCACATCTCCTGTGATTCCGAGAGTCAATCCAGATATCCTGGGAGTGAAAGCGCTGAACGGTATTGGCAGTGGACACCTCAATTCAGGGTTTGAACATTGAAACAGGCCGTCAAGCCGTTGTAGAACAGTACCTATTCGTGTAGGGCCAAACTACTTATAATATGCCTTACCCTTCGAGAAACTAAACCACAGTACCGGGAGCATAACACTGTGTTCAGTGGTACGAATTGGTATACAACTTAGTGACGAGTACCTTAATTTCGTGCATGAATTAGAAGATAGAGAGACGATCCGTTCGAGAACGTTACCTCCTTCTGTATGACATGAACGGATAAGTCAATAACTTCACCTATACTGTGATTGGGAGATTCAAACCGGTATTCCGGGAGTGAGTCCGCTGAAGAGTTTTAGCAGCAGACACCTTAATTCGCGATTTCAATATTACAGTACAGATTCAAACCGTCGCAGAACATTACTAATTGGTATAATGTCTTTCTTTTTACCAAATACCTTGCCTTCCGTGGTCCTATTCTGCTGTATGTAGTGTCTTGCCGAGTGTTCACGCAACCAAATTAGTAGACATTTTAGCAGATGGGCACCTTAGTTTCATGTATGAGTAGGTCAACCGAGAGTCATACCATTCGGAAACGTAACCACCATCTTTGAGAGTGGCATATGTAGATCAATAGCTTCACCTATCCTGTGATTCCGGTAGTCAAACCAGGTATACCTCGAGTAAATCCGATGTACAGTATTGGCAATAGGTACCTTAATTCCCGGATTGAATTTTAAAATTTAGCGACACACCGTTTGAGAACGATATGAACTGCCATAAAGTCAAACGTTGTACCGATAGCCTTACATACGGAGTAGCCAACCCGACGGATCGAGAGTATAACCTCATGTTCCGAGAAAGAAATTAGCCACCGATTCTGTTACGCGCGCCTTAATTTCATGTATGAATTAGAAGGTCGAGCGTCAATCGGTTCGCGAACGTTGCCACCATGTGTGAGAGACGAACCGCGAAGTGAAGAGCTTCAACTATCCTGAGATTCCGAGAGTCAAACCAGGTATTCTGGGAGTAATTCCGCTGTACAGTACTAGCAATCGATACCTCAGTTGGCGCTATGAATGTTAAAGTTCACAGACAAAACTTTGTACATTGTATCCTATTGGTATATAGTCAAACTATGTACCGAAGGCCTTACCTTTTGGGAGCATATCCCGCTGTATCGAGAGCATAACTTCGTGTTCAGAGATACTATTAACAATACATTTTAGTGAGGGGCACCTTAATTTAATGAATGAATAAGAAGGTCAAGCGACAAGCCGTTGGTGAACGTTACCAATTGGTACAGAGTCAAACGCTTCACCGATGGCCTTAACTTCCGAAAACCTAGCCCGCTGTATCGAGATTACAGCACCGTATTGGCAGGAAGGAATTAGCATATATTTTCGGGATGGAAACCATAATATCGTAAATGAATATGAAGATCGAGTGTCAACCGTTCCGGAACATTATCACATTCTTTGAGAGTAGAAGGGCTATGTCAACAGCTTGACCCATCCTGCGAACCAGTGTGTCAATCCTGTTACTCCGGGAGTATCTGCGCCTAAATTATTGGCAATAGGCACCTTGATCCACGGTCTGAGTGCTAAAGTTCTGCGTCAAATCGTTGTAGTTCATTACCAACTGTTGTAGGGTCAATCTTCTTACAGAATGCCTTGCCCGCCGAATAACTAACCCGCACTATTGAGAGTATAACACCGTATTGAGAGGTACGAACTAGGGTACATTTATTGACGAGCACCTTAATTTCATGCATAAATTAGAAGATCGATGGCCAAACCGCATGAGAACGTTGCCACCTTCTCTGAGACACGAGCGCCTATGTCAATAGTTTCACGTATCCTGCGATTCCGAGAATCAAATCAGGTATTCCGGGAGTAAATACGCTAATCAGTTTTGGCAATGGACACCTTAATTCACGCTATGACTAATGAAGCAGACCGTCATACCGTTGTCAAACGATACCTAATGCTATAGAGTCAGACTGTATCCCGGAGTGTTAAGGTGCCCGTAACTAAAATGTATACTAATTCGTATTGCTGAACACGAAGTTATACCCTCAATACAGCGGATTATGTTCTCCAAAGGTAAGGTATGAGATAAATATAATGTCCTTATGGCAATTGGCAATGTTCTCAAACGGTTTTACGTTCTAATTTGATACTCAAATCGTGAAGGTGTCAATTGCCAATACTGTTCAGCGGATTTACTCCAGGAATACTTTGTATGCCTATCGGAAGCACAAGGCATCTGAAGCTACTGACTTATCAGTTCAAATCTCATAGACGGTCGTAACGGACTCGAACGGTTTCACCATCGATCTCCATATTCATACGTGAACTTAAGGTGACGTGACTAAATTGCATACCAATGTGTATCCCTAAACTCCAATCTATACTCTCGATACGGCGGGTTAGTATCTCGGTCGCCAAGGCATTCGGTAAAACGATTGAATTTATAGCAATTGCTATGTTCTCACAGGGTTGTGACGCTCTATTTTAATATTCAATCCGCGAATTAAGGTATTTTTTACCAATACTGTAGAGCGCATTTATACGCGGAATATCTGGTTTGACTTTCGGAGTCACATGAAGCTATTGGCATAGCAGTTCGATTCACAAAGATGGTTGTATCTTTCTCGAATTGTTTTACCCCCGATTTTGTTATTCTTACATGAAAACTACTAGTCCGCCTAATAAAATGTATACTAATTTCTACAACTGAACACAATATCATACTCTCGATCGTGGGCGTTTGGCTTTCGGAGGGTATGACCTTACGTAAGGCGTCTGACTTTGTACTATTGATAACATTATCAAACAGATTGGTTGCACTATATTAATATGTAAACCGCGATCAATGGATTACATTAAAAATAGTGTACATCCCATTGAATTCAGGAATACTCGGTCTGTCCCTCGGAATCACGCGATAAGTTTGGCTTAGTAGTTGGGCTCTCAAATGAGGTGGGGTCGTACTCCAAAGGTTCGACTCTCGACTTTGCCATTCGTTCATGAAAAACAGTTGTCCGTCTGTCAAAATGTCTACTAATTTGTTTCCATGGATACAATGCAAGGCACTCCCTAGGGCGGGTTGTGCTTCTCGGAAGGATAGGCGTTCTGTAAAATGATTGTTCCTATACGAATGCGTAACTTTATACAATGATTTGACGTGTAATTTTTATATAAAAATCGTGAATTAATTTGTCTTCTGACACTACCATTCAGCGGATGTGCTCTTGGCATTCCTGGATTGACGCTCGGAATCACAGGATAGGTGAAGCTGTTGAATTAATCGTTCCACTCTCAAATAAAATGCTAACGTTCTCGAACGGTATGACCCCGGTCTACTTGTTAGTAATGAAATCAATGAGCTCATCTCTAAAATTTATATCATTTTACTTCTTTGACCACGAATTAATACTCTCGACACGGCAGGGTATCATCTACGAAGGTTGGGATATCAGTAAAATGTTTTACTCTCAACCAATAGGTCACTTTCTACAACTGTGTGACCCTCTACTTTATTATTAATACAGAGAAGTAGGGTTTTCAATGCCGATAATGTAAATCGGATTTACACGAAGAATACCTCATTTCAGTCTGGGAATCACAGGATAGGTGACGCTATAGACATAGCCGATCGACACTAAAAAATGGTGATAACGTTCATGAACTGTATGAACCTGGATCATCTAATTCATTCATAAAATTAAGGTGCCCGTCACTAAAATGTATACTCATTTCTTTCTTTGAACACGAAGTTATGCCCACAATACAGCGGGATATGTCCAGGAAAGGTGAGGTTTCCGGTAGTGAGTATGATGTTATACCAATTCGTAACGTTCTCCAGCGGTCAGACACTGTTCTATAATATTCATACCGGTGGTAATGGTGTGTATTACCAACACCGTTCAGCGCATTTATTCTTGCAATACCTGATTTACCTCTCGGAATCGCAGGACAGGTTCACCTACTGACTTAGGTCTGCGACTTTCAAAGTTGGTGATAACTTTCTCGAACGGTTTGACCCTCGATCTCGTAATTCTTACATGAAATAACGGTTCTCGTCACTAAAATTTATACCAGTTCGTACCCCTGAACACGGTGTTATACTCCCGATACAGCGAGTTAATCTTTCGTAGGGGAAGGCATTCTGTAACAAGTTTGACCCCACACCTATTGGTAATACACTACAACAGCTTGACGGCCTGCTTTTAATTAAGCTGCCTATTTATCATACTGTTCAGCGGATTTACTTCCGGAATTCCTGGTTTGCCTCCCCGAATAACTGGATAGCTGCAACTATTGACTTAGCCGTTCGTCTCTCACAGAACATTATTTGTTTTAAGATTTAAGATTTAGTTCATACATGAAGTTAACGTGCCCGTCACTGATATGAATACTGATTTCTTTCTCTGAACTCGAAGTTATACTCTCGATACTGCAGATTAGTTATTCAGTGGTTATGATCTTTTTTAATGCGTCTGACTTTAAATCAATTGGTAACGTTCTCAAAAAGTTTGACGGTCTATTTTAATATTCAAATCGTGAATTAAGGTGTCTATTGCCAGTACTATTCAGCGGATTTTCTCCCGGAATATCAGGTATGACTCTCGGAATCACAGGATAAGTGAAGCTGTTGGCTCAGCCTTTCGAATCTCATAGAGGGTGGTATCGTTCTGTAACGGATCGACTCTCGATCTTCTAAATAATACATAAAATTATGGTGCTTGTCACTAAAATTCATGGTAACTTGCTTCTCTGCGAACGAAGTCACACCCTCTGCACAGCGGGTTAGCTTCTCGGAAGGTAAGGCCTTCGGTATAATGTTTGACTCCATAGCAATAGGTATTGCTGTGCAACGGTTTGATTCTGTATATTATCTTCATTGCCGTGATATGGGTTGGCAAAGACCAATACTGTACGGCGTATTTACTCCCGGTATAGCTGGATGGATTCTCGGAATCACAGGATATATGATGCTACTGACTTAGCCGTTCGTCTCTCACAGAAGGTGGGAGAGTTCTTGAAATGTTTGACGATCGACCTTCTAATGCACGCATGTAGTTAATGTGCCCGTCACTGAAATGGTGACCAATTTCTTAATAAGATCACGAACTGCAATATAGTGTTGTGATATTTTCGATTTTTTTTTTAAATTTCAAGTTTTTAATTTCAGAACATGTATCGTACATGAAAAGTGCCATTGTAATTAGTTGACCATATGTTTGTGATAATATTTTGTTATATCCCCTAATATTTTATATGATTGTCTCCATATGTACCTTCGCTGCCGGCATGACACGACTGGATTCATCTTGCTGTTGCCTTCGCTACATAGGAGCGGCAGGTCTTGATGGTCTTCGTTAACTTATTTAACCATGATATTGTACTGTATGCGTTTTTCCATGCCATCCATTTATTGACGCATACTGTAATTTACTGTAATTATATTTTCAATTTTTTCAAAATTTCCAATTTTTATTATAAAAAATTGTTTTGCTTTGTTAAATTGTCATTGGAATTAGTTGATTGTACGTTTCTTACATTATTTTGTTTATCATACTCTTATTTTATGCGATTGTCTGTGTATGTACCTGTACTTCCGGAACGGTTCAGCTGGAGTTATATTGTAATTTCGTTCACAATATTGGAGCGATGCTGGAATATGGTCTTTGTTAATTTCCTTCACCTTAATATTTTACCGTTGCTATTCATTCGCAGATTTCTATTTATTTCTACTTACTGTAATTTTCTGTTTCGATATTTTCGATTTTGTTCCGAAAGTTTCAATTTCTATTCCAAAAAATTATATTTCTCATTAAAAGTGTCTTTGGTATAATGCGAGTGTACGTTTATTTCATTATGCTGTAAAGCTTATTGTTATATTAAATGATTGGCTATATACGCACCTACGCTGCCATGCGCGACACGACTGTAGATAGCCTTGTGATTGCTTTCTGTAGATCGAAGCGGCACTACTGTATGACCTCCGCTAGTTTCCATAACCGCGATATTGTGCCGTAAGCGTTCTTTCGCAATGTTCCATTTATTTATACATACTGCTATTCACTGGTCTAGTACTTCCGATTTTTCTCGCAATGTCCAATTTTTAATATGGAAAATTGTATTCTTCGGAAATGTGCCTTTGGAATTATTTGAGTGTATGTTTACAACAATATCTTCTAAAGCACATTATTACTTTATAT
>NIJG01000147.1:99829-301182 GCA_002201625.1 Euglossa dilemma
GACACGACTGAACGATCTTCATTAATTTCTATTACTTTGATATTGTACCATATGCATTTCATCCCAGTTTTCCATTTATTTATGCATTTTATACATTTTGATTTTTAGTTTAAGAAATTATATTCCTTACGAAAAGTGTATTTGGTACTAGCTGAGTTTACGATTATGACAATATTTTGTTAAATACATTATTATTTTATAGGACTGTCCGCATACGTACCATCTCTTCGGAACGAAACGTCTGATGTGGGCTTGCAGATGGGTTCGCCATTTCGGACAGACACTACGGTATTATCTTCGTTAATTTCACTAACCCTGATATTGTGACGAATGCATTCTTTCGATATTCACTGTTTATTTCTACATCCTGTGATCAATCATACTGTTATGATAATTCCGATTTTATTCAAACCCTCCAATTTTTTATTTCAGAAATTGTATCTTTTAGGAGATGTGAAAATATCATAGCAGTAACTTACACTATATACAAATAGGTGAAAAATTAGGAAAAATTTTTTACTGTACAATATCAAGGTTAAAAAAATTATCGAAGACCATCCAATAGTGTCGCTCCGTTCTGTCGTACGCAAATACAAGACATCGCCAGTGGTGTCGCGCAAACAGCGTATGTACGTAGACAGGCAGTCATACAAAATAACAATTATTTGAACATAATAATGTCATACGGGTGCACTGAACTGATTCCAATGTCACTTTTCTTAAGAAGTACAATTTTCTAAGATAAAGATTGAAAATTTTGAAGAAAAATCGAACATATCATAAAAGTAAATTGCAGAATGCATAAATAAATGGGAAACTGAGGAAATACTCATACGGTACGAAATCAAGGTTATAGAAATAAACGGAGACCATTCAGTAGTGCCTATCCGTTCTGCCGTACACAACTACAACACTTCGTTAGTCTTGTTGCTCCCATAGCGAGGGTACGTATAGTAACAGTCATATAAAGTAGCGATAGGTTTTACAAATTATCGACATGTACGTACACTCAACTAATTCCAAACACTCTTTTGCTAAGAAATACAATTTCTTAAAATAAAGATTAACAATTTTGAAAAATGTTGAACAAGATCAGTATCAGAGAAGTTAACAAGGACCATCCAGTAGGCTCGTCCGACCAGGCCGTAAGCATCTGCAAGACTTTGCCAATCGTGTCGCTCAAACAGCCTAGGTACTCACACAGACAATGTACAGACAAATAATTCCGACGAAACTTTTACTAGAAAATACAATTTATCAAATTAAACATTGGAAATTTATAAAAAAATACTGAATATCATAACAATAAATTGCAGTATGTTGAAATAAGTAGAAAATAGCCAAAGAATGCGTACGATACAAGATTAAGGTTGGAGAAACTAACGATGGCCATACGCAAATACAACACCTCTACAGTCGTATCGTTCCAGCAGCGAAAGTTCATATACAGATAATCATGTAATACATAAAAAATTCAACAATATATCTTCATAAACGTAAACTCACATGATTCCATAGAAAATTTTACTAAAAAATAAAATTTCTGAAATTAAAAAGTTGATATTTTGAAAAAAATTGGAAAGCACACAATAGTACACAATAGTTACAATATGTAGAAATAAATAAAAAATTGCGGAAGATTGCATGCGGTACAAAATCAAGATTAAAGAAATTATCACAGATTATCCAGTAATGCCGGACCGTGTTGCTCGAAGCAATTACAAGACCTCGCCATTTGTGTCGCTCCGACAGCGTAGGTACGTACACGTGCAATCATATATAATCACAATAAGTCCAAGAAAATAATGACATAAGAGTACACTTTACATTGACCATAGACACTTTTACTAAGAAACACAAGCTATTAAAGGAAAAATTGATTATTATAAAAAAAATAAAAAAAAAATCGGAAATTTCATTACAGACAATTAAAGCATGTATAAATAGATTGAACGCAGGGAAAGAATGCATACGGTACAATATCAAGGCAATAGAAATTTCCGTCGACCATTAAGTAGTTTCGTTCCCGTCTACGGATAACGTCTATATAACAAAATATTGTCACAAACGTATGCTCAACTAATTCCAAAGGCACTTTTCGTGTACGATACAGTTTCCGAAATTATAGATTTGGAATTTTGAAAAAAATCTAAAATTTCGTAACAGTAAATTACAGTATGTACTCATCAACAGAAAGCGGTGAAGGAATGCAAACGGTACAATATCAAGGCCAAAAGAAATTAACAAAGACCTAACGGCACTGTCGCTCCGATCCAGCTAAAGAAACATGGAGTCCACTGTAAAGTGTCGCTCATGACAGCATATGTACGTATAGAGACAACCATATGAAATACCAATACGATTATCAAAATACTGTCATAATAGCACGCTCAACAAATTCTAAAGTCTCTTTTTCTAGGAAATACAATTTTTCAAAGTAAAAGTCGAAAACTTTGAAAAAAGTCGAAAATATCGTAACATTAAATCACAATGTGTATAAATAAATGGACAACTAGGAAAAAAAACAAGCAGTAAGAATTCAAGGATAATGGAATTGATGGAGACCATACTGTGATGTCGTCATTGCTGCCGTACGCAACCACAAGATCTCGCCAGTTGTGTCGCTCAAACGGCGTAGGTACGTTTACAGGCAATATCACAAAATAACAATTAGTTTTATAAAATAGTGCCATAAACGTACACTCCCATAGTAGCAATCACACTTTTCCGAAGAAATACAATTTCCCCAACTAAAAACTGAAAATTTGTAAAAAAATTGGATTACTTTCACGACAGTAAATTACGGAATGTATAAATAAATAGAAAAAGTGTGGAAAGATGGATATGGTTCAAAAATCGTGGTGAATGGTGTTATCGAGACAGTGCAGTACGTCGCTCCGATCTGTCGTACGCAACTACAACACCACTTCAGCTGTGACGGCCCGGAAGCGAAGGTGCGCATGCAGGCAATAATATAAAATAACAATAGGTTTAAGACAATATCGTCACATACGTACACGCAATTAATTCCATAGGCACTTTTACTAAGAAATACAATTTCTAAAAATAAATCTTGTGAAATTTGAACAAAATCATAGATATCATAACATTAAGATACAGTATGTATAAATAAATAGAAAACTGCGAAGGAGTGCATACGGGACAACATTATGGCTATAGAAGTTATCGACGACCATCTAGTGGTGCCGCTCCGTTTGCCGTAGGAAACTACCAGACATCGCCAGTCGTGTAGTATGGACAGCTCCTGTACGTTTACTGACATTCATATGGAATAACAATAAGTTTTACAACGAGCAATAATCTAATTCTAAAGACACTATAGCCAAAAAAATACAATTTTTTAAAATATAAATTGAAAATGTAGGAGGAAATTGAAAATATCAAGCCAGTAAATTGCAGTATGCAGAAGTAAATAGAAATTTGCGATAGAAAGCATACGGAATAATATTGTGATTACAGAAATTAACAGAGCCCATCCAGTATGCCTTTCCTATCTGCCTTACGTAACTACAAGGCAAACTCCAGCCGTGTCGCTACAGCACCATAGGTACGTATACAGACAATCATATAAAATAATAATAAGTTTAACAAAATAATGTCAGAAACGTACACCAAACTATTTCGAATGACTTGTGCTAAGAAACACAATACTATAAACCAAAAATCGAGAATTTTGAAAAAAAAAACAGAAATGTAAAGGTAAATTATGGTATTTATATATAAATCGACGACTGGGAGAAAATGCATACGTTGCAGCATCAAGGTTAGAGAAATCAACGAAAATCATACAGTAGTGTGGCTCTGATATGCCGAACGCAACTGCAGGACCACTCAAATCGTATCGCCTCGGAAGCGCAGATACGTATACAGTCCATGGTATAAGAAAAGAATACGTTTAAATAACTATTGTCATAAACGTTGAGTCAACGGAGTCAATAGACACTTTTATTAAGAAATGCAATTCTTTTAACTAAAAATTTAAAAATATGAAAAAATTGAAAATATCATATCAGTAAACTACAGTATGAATGAATAAATGGTTAAATTGGATGAAATGTATTCGGTGCAAAATCAACGTTAACGATATTTAGGTATACCATCCAGTAGTGCCGCTCCGATCTGACGTACGCAGCAACAGGACATCGCCAGTCGTTTTGCTCCAAGAGCGTATGTACGTATACCTACAATAATATAAAATACCAATCAGTTTAACAGAATAATGTCATAAACCTACCCCCATATAATTCCAACGACAAATTTTAATGTGTAAAATTTTCTCTATTAATATTTACGACTAGTATTGTGGTGAGCTAATTTTATAGCATATATAATATGAGAATTTGTCCTATTGAAATTTTGTACTGTTGACAAACTTTATTGCGTAATATTTGTCTATTGATATTTTCGACAAGAATTGTGGTGAGCTAATTTTATTGCATATATAATATGAAAATTTGTTCAATTAAAATTTTCTACTGTTGGCAAATTTTATTGTGTAAAATTTGCTCCACTGATATTTTCGACTAGTATTGTGGTGAGCTAGTTTTATTTCATATATAATATAAAAATTTGTTATATTGTAATTTTCTAGTGTTGACAAATTTTATTGTGTTGAATTTGTTCTATTGATATTTTCGACTAGAATTGCAGTGAGTTAATTTTATTGCATATATAATATGAAAATTTGTCCCATTGAAATTTTCTGCTGTCGACAAATTTTATTGTGTAAAATTTGTCTATTGATATTTTCGACTCGATGACGTCATAATCTTTAGCGGATGCCTTGCCCTCCGAGAACATTGCCTGCTGTATCGTGGGTATAACTTCGGATTCAGGGAAACAAATTAGTAGGCGGTTCAGCAGACGGGCACCTTAATTTCATATATGAATTAGAACATCGAGAGTGAAACCGTCCGAGAACGTTATCACCTTCTTTGGGAGTCGCACATCTATGTCAGTAGTTTAAACCCTATCCTGTGGTTGCGAGACTCAAACCAGATATTTCGGGAGTAAATTTGCTGCTCGGTATTGACACTAGACACATAAATTCACGGTCTGAATATTAAAGTAGAGAGTCTAACTGTCTAAGAACGTTAGCCATTTGTATAATGCCATTCCGTTACCGATTACCTATCCTTAGGAGAACATAACTCGCTATAGCGAGTGACTTGCTTAATGTTCACGCAGACAAATTAGTAGACATTATAGCAGAAGCACACCTTATTTTCTTGTATGAACAGAATAATCGAGCGTCAGTCCTTTCGAGATCGAGCTCCCATCTCCATTGACAGTCGAACGTCTGAGTAAATAGCATCACCAATCCTGTGATTTCGAGAATCAAACCTGGTAGTTCAGGAGCAAATCCGCCGAAGAGTATTGGCAACACACACGATAATTCACGCTATGAAGTTACAGTAGAGAGTCAAGCCATAGGAGAACATAAGCAATCAGTAGAAGGACATTAGATTTACGCTACACTTTCCTTCTGAGAACCCAACCCGCTGTAGCGACTGTCTAGCTTGGTTTCCACAGGATCAAATGAGTATACATTTTAGCAGGCGGACACATTATTTTTATGTATGAACAGGTGGATCGAGGGTCAATGCGTGCGATAACGTTGCCATATTCTGTGAGAGTCGAACTGCTAGATTAACGGCTACACCCGTCCTGTGACTGCAAAGGTCAAAGCCGGTATGCCGGGAGAAAATACGCCGATCGGTGTTGGCATTAGAAGCCTTAGTTCAACGTATGTATATTATAGTAGGGAATCAAACCGCTAGACATTATAACGGTATTATGCCAATCTTTTCGTAGGATTCCATTCCATCCAATAATATAACCCGCTGTATTGGGAGTAATACTTCGTGTTCAGAGAAACAAATTAGTATACACTATAGAGACGGATACCATAACTTCCTGTAGGAAATAGAAGATCGAATGTCAAAGCTTTCGAGATGGTTACCACCCTCACTGAAAATTGTATACCTAAGGTGATATCTTCACCTATCCCGTGATTCCGAGAGCCAAACCAGTCACTACGCAACTTCGCTGAATTATATAGGAAATTGACGCATTAATTCAAGGTTTGAACATTAATGGGGGATGACAAACTGACAGTGATCATGACCAATTGGTATAGTGTCACTCTTTTTACCGAAGGCCTTGCATTCCGAGAAGATAACTTCCTGTATCCATAGTATGACGTGGTGGTTAGGGAAGCAGCTTAATTTCAAGTATGAACAAGAAGATCGATCGTCAAACCTCTCGAGAATGTTACCAGCATCTATGAGTTCGGCTAAGACAATAGCTTCACCTATCCCGCGAATCCCGGAATAAAACCAGGTATTGCGGGGGTAAATCAGCTATAAACAAATATAAATAGTTTCACATATCCTAAGCTTCCGACATTCAAATCAGGTTTTCCGGGAGTGAATCCACTGTTCAGTGTGGGCAATGTACATCTTGACTCACGGTATGAATATTAACGAACAGAGTCAAACCGCTGGAGAACTCTAACATTTGCTACAACGTCATACTTTATACCGGATACCTTATCATGCGAGAAAATAATCCGCTGTATCGTAGGTATAACTTCGGGTACAGTGAAACAAATTAGTAGATATTTTAGCCGAAGGACACCTTATTTATATGTATGCATAGAAAAATCGACAGTCAAACCGTTCGAGATCGATCCCATCTTCTTTGAGAGTCTATCGGATAAGTCAATAGCTTCACCTATCCTGCGATATGGATAGGCCAACCAGATGTGCCGGGAGTCAATCTGCTTTACACTATTGGTAATGAACACCTTAAGTCGTGGTTTGAATATCAAAATTGAGTGTCAAACCGTTTGAGAACATTGCCTCCCTCTCTGAGAGTGAAACGGATAAGTCATCAGCTTCACTTATCTAATGCTTCGCACAGTAGAACCAGGCAATCCAGCACCAAATCGCTGAACCGTGTTGCCACTAGACACCATAATTCGAGGGGCAAATAATAAAACAGTGCGTCAAACCGTGTGAAAACGTTACTAATTGTTATTCTGTCAAACGTCTTACCGAATGCCTTACCGTTCGAGATGCTAACCCGCCGCATCGAGAGTATAGCTACGTGCTTAGGGGAACACATTCGTATACAATTCAGGAACGCCGCCTTAAATTCATGTCTGAATTAGAAGATCGAGTGTCATACCCTGCGAGAACATTGCCAGCTTCTGATAGATACGAACGGCTGAGTCAATAGTTTCCCGTATCCACGCGATTCCGAGAGTCAAACCATTTATTAGGGGCGTAAATCCGCAGTACAGTTTTGCAATAGACACCTCAATTCACGCTATGAATATTAAAGTAGAGACTTAAACCGTCAGAGAAAATGACCTACTCGTATAGCGTTAATCTTCTTACAGAATACCTTACCTTAAGAGAACGTTACATATAGGTACAATGTCAATTGTTTTACCAAAAACCTCCCCCCACGCGTACATATTCCGCGGTATCAAGGGTATAATTTCGTAACCAGAGATACAAAGTGGCATAAATGTTAGTGACAGACACTTAAATTTCTCGTACGCGTTAGAAGGTCAAGTGTCAAACCGGACGAGACCGGTGCCGCACTCCTTGCGAGTTGCACAGCTACGTCAATGGCATCACCTATCCTGTGATTCCGAAAGTCCAACCTGCTATTACGGGAATAAATTCGCGGAACTTTATTGGCACTATACACTTTATTTCACGTCTTGAATATTAAAGTAAAGCACCAAACCATTTGAGAACCTTGCCAATTTGTACCGAGACAAACCTTTTACCGAAAGGATTACCTGCGATGACTCTAACCCGCTGTATCGTGGGTATAACTTCGTGTTCACAGAAAGAAATAAGTATTCATAGTAGTAACTGGCACATTAATTTCATGTATGAATAAGAAGATCGGAAATCAAACCGTTCTAGATCTTCACCACGTTCGCTGAGAGTTGCACGATTACGACGATAGCTTCTGCTACCCTGTGATTCCGAAAGTTAAACCAGGCGTTCGGGGAGTAAATCCGCAGAACAGTATTGGTAATAGACACCAAAAAATGAAGGTGGGATATTGAAATAGTTCGTCAAACCGTTTGAGAGTGTTACCATTTGCTGTAAAGTGCAACGCTTTCCCGAAGGCCCCACCCTTCAAAAATTTAACCCGCTGTATTGAGATTATAACTGCGGTCTCCGGGAAAGAAATATTTATTCATTTCAGCCACGGGCACCTTACCTTCATGCATGAATTAGAAGACCGACTGTCAAACCTTACAAGAACGTTATCACCTTCCTCGAATGTCCCACATCTAAGTCAATAGCCGCCCCTATCCTTTGATTCAGAGAGGCAAATCAGGTATTCCAGGATTAAATGCGCTGAACAGTATAGGCGGCAATAGACACCTTAGTTCACGGTTTGAATATTAAAAGTGAGTGCCAAACCGTTGTCGACCGCTACTCATTTGGTATAGAGGCAAATCTTTTACTGAAGACCTTACCGACCGAGAAGCTAACACTCTGTCTTGAGCGTATAACTTCGTCATCATAGAGAGACATTAACATTCATTTCAGTGCTGGTCCTATGTAGGAATTAGAAGGTAAACGGTAAAACAGTTCGAGACCGTTACCACCTTGTATGATGTTTGAACACCCATGTCAATAGCTTCACCTATCCTGTTGTTCCGAAAGTCGTACCAGGTACTCCAGGAGTAAATCAGCTGTACACTATTGGCAATAGACACCTTAATTCAGTGTTTGAATATTAAAGTGGATCGTCATACCGTTTGAGGACGTTACCAACCTCTTTGAGATTGGCATAGGCATATCAATAGCATCACCTATCTTGTGTATCGGAGATTCAAACCTGATATTCCTGTAGTAAATCCACTGAAGCTTACTTCCAATAGGCACCATAATTCGAGGTGTGCATAGTAAAGCATACCGTTCAAGCGTTTGAGATCATTGCTAATTCGTATAAGGTCAAAGAAATTACTGATGGCATTTCCTTCGGAGAAGCAATCTCGCCTTTTCTAGAGTATAACTTCGTGTTCAGAGAAAGATATTAGTCTTGATTTCAGTAACGAGCACCTTAAGTTATTGTATGAATTAAGAGATCGAGGGTACAACCGTTCGATAACGTTGCCACCTTCTATGGGATTCGAACGGCTAAGTGAGTAGATTCACATATCTTGAGACTCCGAATGTTAAACCTGATATACCAGGAGTAAATGCGGTATAAATTGTTGGCAATGGACACCACAATTCACGGCTTGAGTATTAAAGCTGGCCGTTCCGCCGTAGAAGAACGTTACCTATTCCTGTAGTGTCAAAGTTCGTACAGAATGCATTATACTCCGAAAAACTAACCAGCCTTATCGACAGTTTAACGCCGAGTTCAGAGGTCTGAACTAGTATTCGTTTTTGTGACGAGACACTTAATTTCATGCATGAATTAGAAATCGAGGATCCAACAATTCGTGAAGGTTACCACATTCTGTGAGTGGCGCCCGGCAAAGTCAACCGCTTCATCTATCCTGTGATTCTGTGTGTCAACCAGATACACCGCGATTACGTGCGGTATACAGTATTGGCAATAGACTCCTTAATTCGCGGTTTGAATATTAAAATTCAGTAACAATTCATTTGGGATTGTTACTAATTTGTTTAAGTTCACTAGTTTCATCGAATGCCTCACCTTCGAGAAAATATCCAGCTGTATCGAGAGTATAGCATCTTGTTCAGTGGAACTTACTACTATCAATTTTAGTCACGGGCACCTTAATTCCATGATGAATTCGAGCACCGAGTGTCAAACAGTTCGAAAACGATACCACCATCACTGAGAATAGTATGGCTAAGTCAGTAGCATCATCCATCCTGTTATACCGAGAAACAAACCTGGTATTCCGGGAGAAACATGCTGATCAGTATGAGCATTAGGGACACTATTTCACGGTATAAATATAACAGTACAGAGTCTATCCATTGTAGCACGTTACCTATTGGTATAGATTCAAACTTTTCAAAAAATGCCTTACCTCCGAGAAGCTCACCCGCTGCATCTAGAGTATAACTTCGCTTTCAGAGAATCACAATAGTATACATTTCAGTGACGCGCACCTGAATTCCATGTATGTATTAGAAGATCGAGTGTCAAACCGTTCGCGAACGTAGCCGCCATCTTTGAGAGCTGAAGGAATAAATCAGTAGTTTCACGTATACTGCATTCCGAGGGTCGCACCAGGTATTCCGGGAGGAAACAGGCACTACTGTATTGGCAGCAGACTTCCCAATGCACGGTATGAACACTAAAGTACAGAGTCAAACCGCTGAGAACGTTATCTAGTCCTGCAGAGTTAACTTCTTACAGAATGCCATACCTTCTGAGAAGATAGCCCGCATAATCGAGGGTATAACTTCGTGTTCAGAGAAGCAAATTAGTACACATTTTAGTGGCGGGCATCTCAATTTCATGTATGAAATATAATGATCGAGGATCAAACCGAGCAAGAACGTTTCCATCCTCTCTGAGGACCGAGCGGCTAAGTCAGTAGCGACATCAATCCTGCGATTCCGAAATTCAATCCCGGTATGCCGGATGTAAATCCGCCTCACAATTTTGGACGTACACACTATAATCCACTGATTAAATATTGAAGTTATTTATCGTTACGGCCTTCATTAAGAGTCGAAAGGATGAGTCAGTAGCATCACCTATTTAGTGTTTTGGAGTGTCAAGTCAGGCATACCTGGAGTAAATCCGCTGAACGGCATTGGCAGTAGACACCTCAATTCGCGGTCTGAATAATGAAGTAGAGAGACAAGGCGCGGAAGAACGATACGTACAGTTTTAGAGTCAAATTCTATAACGAAGACATTAACTTTCGAGAAGCTAACCCGCTGCAGCGAGTGTATTGCTTAATGTAAACGGAAACAAATAAGTATATATTGTAGCGACTGGCACCTTATGTTTATGTATCGATGAGCATATCGAGAGGCAATCCGTTTCAGAATGTTACCAATTATAATAACGTCAATCACTTTATCGCATACCTCCGAAATGCTAACCAGCTGTATCGGGAGTATAACTACGTCTTCAGAGATTCGAAGTTAGCATACATTATAGCAACGGGCATATTAGTTTCATGTATGCATGAGGAGATCGAATGACAAACTGATCGAGATCGTTACCACCTTCTCTGAGATTCTAACAGCTGATTCAGTAGGTTCACCTATAGCTAAGATTCCGAGAGTAAACCTGGGATTCCTGGACTTAATGCGCAGAATATTATTGGCCATAGACGCCGTAATTCACGGCACGAATGTTAAGGTTGATAGTCAAACCGTCGTACATCATTAGCAATTGGTATAAAGTCATTCGACCTAACCTATACCTTACATACCCAGAAATCAATCCGCCGTAGCGATTGTCTCACATCGGGATCACAGGTACGTATAAAAAGACATTACAAATGGAGGATTGCTTAATTTCGTGTATCAATGGAAGATCTAGTGTCAAATCGATCGAGAACGTTACCATCTTCTTCTAGAGTCTAACGGCTGAGTCAATAGCATCACATATACTTTTGATTCCGAGAGTCAAGCCTGCCATGCTAGGAGTAAATCCGCTCAACAGTATTGACAAGAGGCACCATAATTCACGGTATAAATGATAAAGGATAAAGTCAATCCACGTACAAAGTCAGCAATTTGTATATAGACAAACTTTTTACCGACAGCCTTACAATCCAAGAAGCCTAACCCGCTGCATCGAGAATATTACATCGTACTCAGAGAAAGACATAAGTATAAAATTTAGTGATGGGCATCGTAATTTCGTGGATGAATTAGAAGATACGGGGTGAAGTCGTTCCAGAACGATACCACCTTCTCGGAGAGACGCACAAATAAGTCACAAGCTCCGCCTCCCCTGTGATGCCGAGGGTCAAACACAGCTATTCCGGGAGTAAGACCGCAGAACGGTATTGGCTCTAGACACATTAATTCGCGGTATATTATTGAGTACCTGATTTGCTTTTCGGAACCACAGGATATGTGCAGCAATTGACGTAGATGTGCGGCACTCAAAGAGGAAGGTAACGTTGTCCAACGCATTGACTCACGATGTTGATACTTATACACAATCATGTGGTCTCCGTCTGCGAAACTGGCTCCTAATTTGTTTCCGTTAAGATTAAGCAGGACACTCGCTACAGCAGGCTTGGTTCTCAGAAGGTAAGGTATTCAAAAATGGAATGACTTTATACGAATTGGTATTGTTATCAAACGGTTCGACGCTCCACTGTAATATTTAAACCGCGAATTAAGGTGTTCATTACCAAAACTCTACTGCGGAGATACTTCCTGAATACCTGGTTTGACTCTCGAAATCACACTATATGTAAAACTATTGACTTAGCCGTTCGTCTCTCACAGAAGGTGGCAACGATCTCGAAGGGTTTGACCCTCGATCTTATAATTCATACATGAAATAAGGATGCCCGTCACTGAAATGTAAAATAATGTGTTTCTCCGAACCCGATGCAATAATTTCGATGCAGTGGGTTAGCTCTTCGGAAAATGAGGCCTTCGGTAAAATGTCTGACTATACAGCACTTCAACAACGCATTGACTCTCTTCCTCAATATTTATATTGTGAAATTGCGTGTCCAGTGACATTACTGCACAGCGGGTTTAGACGCGGATTACCTGGTTTGACTCTTAAGATCACAGGATATGTGAAGCTGTTGACTTAGCCGTTCGACGCTTACCGTAGATGGCAACGTTCTCAAAATGTCTTACTCACGATTTTCCTATTCGTATATGTAAATAAGGTGCCCGACATTAAAATGTATACTAACATCTTTCTCTCAACACGAAGTTATACATTCGTTACAGCGAGATAGTATAACAGAAGTGATGGTATTCGGAAAGAAGTACTTTATTCCAGTTGTTAATATCCAGCGAGGGTTTGACATTCTCCTTTAGTATACATACCGCGGATTGACGTATCAATTGCCAATAGCTTTCAGTGGACTAACTCCTGGAATGCCTTGTGTGACTCTCGGAATCAATGGATAGGTAATGCATCTGATTTAGACGTTCACATCTGAACGAAGGTGGATACGATATCGAACGGTTTGACACACGATCTATTAATTCATACATGAAATTATGGTGGCCGCCACTAAAATGTATACTAATTTGTTCTCCGAACACGAAGTTATTCTCTCAACACAGCGGGTGGGTTTCGCGGATGGTAAAGTATTGGTTAAAAAGAATGGCTTTATTCCATTTGGTAATATTGTCCGACGGTTTGGCTCTCAACCTGAAGATTCACGCAGTGAATTGAGATGCCTATTGCCAATTCTGTTCACTGGAATTAATCCCGGAATACCTTGCCTAACTCTCGCTACCGCAGGATAGGTGAAGTTATTGACTTACTTGTGCGACTCTCATGAAAGGAGACAACGTTCTCAATCGGGTTGACCATCGATCATCGAATTCATACCTGAAATTGTGACTGACGTCAATAAAATATAAACTAATATGTTTCTCTGGACACAAAGTTATACTCTCTGTACAGCGGCATAGGATCACAGAGGGGGAGGCCTTCTGTAAACAATTTGGCTCTGTACCAATATGTAACCTACAACGGTTTGACACTGCACTTTAATATTCATACGGTTAATTATTATATCTTTTGGCATTACTGTTCACCGGATTCACACCCAGAATTCCTGGTTTGACTCACGGAATCACAGGACCGCTGAATCTACTGAATAAGCTGTGCAACTCGCGAAGAAAGTGGTATAAAGTGAATAGATTGCCCGTAGAGTTTCTAATCCATACATGAAATTAATGTGCCTATCGCTAAAATGTAAACTAATATGCTTTTCTTTGCGCAAAGTTACACTCTCCATACGGCGGGATTGGTCCACGGTAGGTAATGCTTTCTGTAAAAAGTTTGACTCTATACCAATAGGTAACGTTCTACAATAGTTAGAGTCTGTTCCTTAATATTGATAACGTAATATAGCGTGTGAAATTCCAATACAATACTGCGGGTTTAGTCACGGAATACCAGGTCTTTCTCTCGGAATCACAGGATAGGTGAAGAGATTGACTTTGCCGTTCGACTCTCAAAGAAGGTGCTATCGTTCTCTAACGGCTTGACCATCGATCTTTTAATTCATACATGAAATTAGGGTGCCAGTGGCTAGAAGGGATAATAATTTGTTTCTCTGAAGACGAGGTTATACCCTCGATACAGCCAGTTATGTTCTCGGATGGTAAGGGCTTCGGTAAAAGGATTGAACCTATAAGAACGGGAATCGTTCTACAACGGTTTGACGCTCTACGTCATCGAGGAAACCCTGAATTGAGGTGTCTACTCCCAATACTGAACAGCGGAGTAACTCCAGGATCACTTGGTTTGGTTCTACGAATCAATACATAGGATAAGCTATAGACATAGCCGTTCGTCCCTCACCGAAGGTGGTAACGTCCTCGAACGGTTTGACACTCGATCTTCTAATACATACATGAAATTGAGGCCCTCGTCACTAAATCGTATAGTACTTTGCATCTCTCTACACGAAGTTATACTGAGGATACCGCGGTTCAGCTTCTCCAAGGCAGGGCCTTCTGCGAAAAGTTTGACACTATTCCAATAAGTAGCATTATACAACGGTTTGACTCCGTAGATTAATATGTATATCGTGAGCCTGGGTGCCTATTGCCAATTCTGCACAGCGCATTTTCTCACGGAATACCTGGTTTGGTTCTCGGTATCACAGCATAGGTGTAGCTATTGATTTTGCAGTTCGACTCTCATATATGGTGCTATCGTACTCGCAACGGATTGACCCTCGATCTTCCTATTGACACATGAATATAAGGTGTCCGCCTGCTGAACCTCCTCTAATTTGTTTCTGTGAGCACTAAGCATGACACTCCGTACAGCGGGTTCAGTTCCCGGAAGGTAAAGTATTGGTTACGGAGAATGACTGTGTACCAATTGGTAGATGTTCACCAACGGTTTGACTCTCTAGCTTAATATTCAGTACTGTAAATTAAGGTGTCTGCTGAGAATACTGTGGAGCGGATATTCTCCTGGAATATCTGGTTAGACTCTGGGAACCACAGGACAGGTGATGTTATTGACGTAGCTGTGCGATTGTCAAAGGACGTGATATAGACCTCGAGCGGTTTGACGCACGATATTCTTATTGGAGCGCGCAATTAAGGTGCGTGTCACTAAAATATATACTACATTGATTCTCTGAACTCGAAGATATACCCTTGATACAGCGAGTTAGGTTATAGAAGGAAAGGCATTCGGAAAAGGAATCAATTTATACATATTACTAACTATTCCGAATGGCTTGGCGTTCTACTTTAATATTCAAGCCGCAAATTGAGGAGTTCATTGCAAATAGTGTACAGCGGAATGACTCTCGGAATACCTGGTTCGGATATCGGAATAACAGGATAGGAGATGCTAGACCCTTAGCCGTTCGATTCTCAAACATGGTGGTAGCATTCTCGACCGGAATTACATTCGATCTTCTAATTTATATACGAAAACAAGTTGTGCTTCTGCTATAATGTCTACAAGTTTCATTCCCTGGGCACTAAGCATGACACTCCCTACAGTGGGTTAGGTTCTAGGAAGGTAATGTATTCGGTAGGAAGAATGACTGTATTCCAATTGGTAATGCCGTCAAGCGCTTTTACGAGTACTTTAGTATTCAAACCGTGAATTATGCTGTCTATTGACAATTCTGTTCAGCGGATTTATTCCAGGAATAGCTGGATTGACCCTCCGAACCACTGGACATGTGAAACTTCTGAATTTTCCGTTCCACTCTTAACCAAGGCGGTAACGTTCTCGAACGGTTTTGGCACATTATCTGAAAATTCATTCATGGAATTAAGGAGCCAGTCACTAAACATTAGACTAATATGTTCCTCTGAACTCGATGTGATACTCTCGGTACAGCGCGACAGGCTTTCTGTGGGCAAGACCTTCAGTAAAGCGTTTGCCTTTATACCAATTGGTATCATTCTCAAACGGATTGACGCTATACTTTAGCATACATTCCGTGAATTATGGTATCAATTGCCAATACTGATCGACGGATTAACTCCCGGAATTCCTGGCTTGACACTCAGTATCGCAGGATCGGTGACGTACTTTGCTTATCTTTGCTACACTCAAGAAGGTTCGATCGTCTAATTCATACATGAAGTTAAGGTTCCCGTAAATGAAATGAATTCCAGTTTCTATCTCTGAACACGAAATTATTCTCTCGAAACCGCTCGTTAGATTCTCCTCAGGTAAGCCCGTCGATGACGTGTTTGACTATATGACAATTGGCACTGCTTGCAAACGGTATGGCGCTCTACTTTACTGTCATTCCGAGAATTAACGTGTGTATTGCCAATACTCTTCAGCAGATTTAGTCCTGGCATACCTGGCTCGACACGCCGAATGACTGGATACGTGAAGTTACTGACTTGGCCGTTCGTCTCTCTGAGGAGCTATTGCGTTAGCTGTTCGAGTCTCAAGGAAGGTGGTCACGTGCTCGAACGGTTTGGATCTTCGAATACACACACGATATTAAGGACCGCGTCACCAAAATGTATACTAACTTTCCTCTCTAAACATGAAGATATTCTCTCGATTCTGCGGGTTAGCTTCACGGAAGGTGGGGTCTTTGGAAAAGTTTTGACTCTATACGAATAGGTAAAGCTCTACAGCGGAATGATGTTCTGGTTTAATATTTGTGGCGTGAAATAAGCTGTATGTTGCCACTTCTGTTCAAGGGATTTACGCCAGGAATACCTGGTTTGACTCTCGTAATCTCAGGATGGGTGACGCTATTGATGTAGGTGGGCGTCGCTACAAGAAGTTGGTAACGATATCAAACGGTATGCCCCTTGATCTTTATATTCATACATGATATTACGGTGCCCGTCACTAAAATTTGTTCCAATATTTTCCACTGAACACGAAGTTATACTCAAGATGCATTGGGTTAGCTTCTCGAAGGCAAGGCCTACTGTGAAAAGTTTGACTCTATAGAAATAAGTAACGTTCTACAACGGTTTGGATATGCACATGAATATTCATACCATGAAATAAGGTGTTTATTGCCAATACTGTTCAGCGGATGTACTCCGGGATTACCTAGTTTGACTCCCGGAATCGCATGATAGGTGAGGCTATTGACTTAGCCGTTCGACTCTCACGGAAGTTGGTACCGTTCTCCCATGAATTGACCCTCCATCTTAGTATTGATACATGCAATTAACGTGTCCGACTGTTAAAGTGTCTACAAATTTGTTTCCATCAGCACTAGCCAAGACTCCTGCTGGAGCGGGTTAGGTTCTCGGAAGGTAATGTATTGGGTAAATGAAATTAGTTTATTTTGAGTGCTAATGATCTTCAGCGGTTTTATTCAGTTCCTAAATATCTATACTGTGAATTAAGGTATCAATTGCAAATACCCTTCAGCGTATGTACACCCGGAATACCTGGCTTGACCCTCGCAAGCACAGGATAGCTGAAGCTACTTACATGGCTTTTCGTCCCTCACAGAAGGTTGTAACGTTCTCGAACGGTTTGACCCTCAATCTTGTAATTCATACACGGAGATTATGTGCCCATCCCTGAAATGAATACTTCATTCTCTGAGCTCCAATTCGTATTCTTGATGCAGAGGGTCAGGTCCACCGATGGTAAGGTCTTCAGTAAAAAGTTTGAATCTATAACAATACGCAACGTTCACCCACGGTCTGACTCTCTACTTTATTACTCATTCCGCGAATTACGGTGTTTACAAACAATAATGTTCAGCGGGTTTGCTCCAGGAATGGCTGGTTTGGCACCCGGAATCGCAGGATAGGTGAATCTATTGACTAAGCTGTGCGCCTCTCAATGATGGTAGTAATGCTTTGTACCAGGTAGCCACTCTATCATCTATCCGATGAATGAAATTATGGTGCTCCTCACTAAGATATATACAAATTTGTATCTGTGAGCACGAAATTGTACTCTCGATGAAGCGAGTGATGTTCGCGGAAGGCAAGGCCTTCTTTAAAGTGTTTGACTTTAATCCAATTCGCAACCATCTCAAACTGTTTGACGCTCTTCATTAATATTCAAACCGTGAATCAGGGTCCCTATTCCCAATACTCTTTAGCGGATTTACACCAGGAATACCTGGTATCACTCTCGGAATATGCGATGCTATTGACTTAGCAGTTCGAATATCATATAAGGGGGCATCGGTCTCGAACTGTTTCACCTTCGACCTTGCTGTTCATACATGAAATGACGCTGCCCCTGACAAATTTGAGTAAAAATTTGCTTCTCTGAACACGAACTTATACTGATCATAGAGCGGGATATTTTCTCGGAAGGTAAGGGCTCGGCATAAAGTTTGATTCTATACAAGTAGGTAGCGTTCTACAACGCCTTGTCCCAGTATATTAATATTAATATGGCGAATTAAGGTGTCTGTTAGCAATACTGTACTGCTAATTAAATTTCGGATTGCTAGATTGGGCTCTTGGTATCACATGGTAGGTGGTGCTATTGACTTAGCCTTTCTCCACTCGAGGAAGCTGGTATCGTTCTCGAATATTATGACGCTGGACCTTCTTATTCATATATGAAATTGAAAGCGCCATCACTAAGATATACTAATTTGCTTCCCTGAACATTATGTTATACTCTCGGTACTGCGCAATAGGCTTTCTGTAGGTAAAGGCTTCAGTAATGCGATTGACTTTATAACTATTGGTAGCATTGTCAAACGTATTGACGCACTAGCTTAATATAGATAACATGAATTATTGCGTCTATTGCCAAAACTATTCAGCAGATTTACTACCGGAATATCTTGTTGTACTATCAGTATCTCAGGATTTGTGACGCTACTGACTTATCCGTTCTACTAGCAAAGAAGGTGGTAACGATTTCGAACGGTTTGAAAATCGGTATCCTCATTGATACATGAATTTAAGGTGCCGACACTAAATAGTAAACAGTTCTGTTTCTCTGAACACGTAGTTATACTCTCGCGATGGCGGGTTAGCATCAGGACGGTAAGGCATTCTGTATCACGTTTGACTTATAGGAACTGGTAACGTTCTCGAACGGATTGACACTATACGGTAAAGCGCTTGACTATGAAGTTACTAGTAACGATCTCAAACGGATTGACGCTATACTTTAATATTCAATCCGTGAATCTAGGTGTTTATTGCCAATGCTGTTTAGTAGGTTTACTTCTGGAATGCCAGGCTTGACTCTCGGAATCACAAGTACAGGGGAAGCTATTGACGCAGACGTTCGACTCTAGAAGAAGCTGGTAATGTTTTCGAGCGCTTTGACACTCGATCCTCTAATTCATAGATATAATAAACGAGCCGGCCACGGAAATGTTTAGCAATTTGATTCTCTGAACACGAATTTATACACACTATGCAGCGTTATATATCCACAGATGGTAAGGTATCAGCTAAAGAGTATGACGTTATACCAATTGGTAGTATTCTCAAGCGGTTTGTCGCACTACTTTANTTTCGAGCGCTTTGACACTCGATCCTCTAATTCATAGATATAATAAACGAGCCAGCCACTGAAATGTTTAGCAATTTGATTCTCTGAACACGAATTTATACACACTATGCAGCGTTATATATCCACTGATGGTAAGGTATCAGCTGAAGAGTATGACGTTTTACCAATTGGTAGCATTCTCACGCGGTTTGTCGCTTTACTTTAATATTCATACCGTGAATTACGGTGCATATTATCAATACTGTTCAGGGGATTTTCTCCCAGAATTCCAGCCTCGATTACCAGAATCACAACCGGAGGTGAAGCTATTGACTTTGCCGTTCGATCTTCAAAGAAGATGGTAAAGCTCTCAAAGAATTAGATCATCGATCGCCTAATTTATAGATGAAATTAAGGCTTACGTCACTAAAATATATACTAATTTGCTTCTCCGAAGTCGAAGTTATACTCAAGATACAGCCGGCTATCATCTCGAAGGAAGGGCCTTCTGCGAAAAGTTTGACTCTATAGCAACAAGTATTGTTCTACAAAGGTTTGGATCTGTCGATTAATATTCATACCGTGAATAATGGTATCTATTGCCAATACAGTTCTGCGGATTTACTCCCGTATTACCTGATTTGCATCTGGGAATCACAGGGTAGGTAAAGCTATTGATCTAGCACGTTCGACTCTCAAGGGGTGTGGTAATAACCTGGAATGGTTTGACCATAGATATTCCAATTCGTAAATGAATTTAATGAACCGTCAATGAAATGTATACTTATTTCCTTCTCTGAACACGAAGGTATAATTTCGGTACCAGATGTTATTTCCTCGAAAAATAAGGCCTGCTGTAAAGAGTCGGACCATAGGGCAATAGGTAACGTTCTACAACACATTGACTCTCGTCTTTAGTATCCATACCATAAAATTGAGTGTCGAATGCCAATAATGTACAGCAAGTTTAGACGCGAAGTACTTGGTTTGACTCTTGGGATCACAAGGTAGGCGAGGGTATTGACTTAACTGACGAATGTCAAAGACGGTGTTAATGTTCTCGAAATCTTTAGCCATCGACCTTTTAATTCATATGCGAAATAAGGGCGCCCGACTCTAAAGTGTAAACTAATATGTTTCTCTGAACGCGAAGTTACACTTTCGCTACAGCGGATTTGATTCTCGGAGGACAAGGCCTTAGGGAAGGAGAATGACTGTACAGATATTGTTAACAATCTATAGCGGTTTGAAACCGTACGTGAACAGTTAGTGCTTTGTTATCGGTTTGAACAGGAAAATATAGCGCCAAACTGTTTTTGTACGTTACCGATTGGCATACCGTCATACTCTTTACCGTATACCTTACCATCCGAGAACATAACCCGCTGTATCGTGGGTATAACTGTGTTTTCTGCGAAATAAATTAGTATACGTTTTAGTGACGAGCACTTCATTTATGAATTAGAAGATCGAGTGCCAAACATTTCGAAAACCCTATCACCATATTTGAAATTCGCACATCTAAGTCAATAACTGCTGCTTTCGTGTGATTCAAATAGTCAAATCAGTTATTCCGGGTGTGAATCCACAGCTCAGTATTGGCAATAGACACCTTATTTGACGGTTTGAATATTAAAGCAGGCTGTCACGCCGTTGTAGAGCAATGCCCACAGGTATAGTGTCAAACTATTGTCAGAATGCCTTTACCCCGAAAATCTAACTCGCTGTATCGAGAGCATAACACCCTGTTCAGAGGTACGAACTTGTACTCATTTCTGTGACAGGCAGCTTATCTTCATGTATGAGGCAGAAGATCAGGGGCTAAACAACTCGGGAACATTGCCACCATCTCTGAGACACGAACGGCTACGTCAGTAGCATGACATCTCCTGCGATTTCGAGAGCCAAACCAGGTATTCCGGGAGTAAATGCCCAGTTCAATATTGGTAATAGACATCTCAATTCATGGTTTGAATATTAAAGCAGAACGACGTACTGATATAGATCGTTACCTATTCCTATAAAGTCAAACCTTTTACCGAAGGGATTACCTTCCATGAAGATGACCGCCGTATCGAGATCAAATTTTCGTGTTGAGGGAAACATATTAATATACATATTAAGTATGGGCTCCATATTTGCATAGACGAATAGAATCATCAGGAGTAAAACATTTCGAGAACGTTGCCAACTTCTTTATCAGTCGAACGGCTAAGTTAGCAGCTTCACATATCCTGTGATCCCAAGAGTCAAGCCAGGTAATTGGCGTCTAAACCTGCTGTACAATATTGGCATATGACACGCTGTTTTACGGTATGAACATTAAAGAGCAGAGTCAAAGCGTTGTAGAACGTTACCCATTGCACAATAGTCCGATTTTTTACAGCAGGTCTTATTTTCCGAGAATTTAACCCTCTGTATCAATCGTCCTGCTTTTCTTTCACGGAAGAAAACCAGTGGACACATTTGCAGACGGAAACCTTATTTTTATGTATGATTAAAGTAATCGAGACTCTAAGCTTTCGAGCTCCCACCTTCTATGCGGGCCAAACGGCGGAGTCAATTGTTTCACATATCCTGATATTTCGATAGTAAAACCAGGTACTCGGGAGTCAATCCGATGAGCAATATTGGTAATAAACACCTTATCTCTCGGTATCATAATTATAGTACAGGCTTTAATCGTTGGAGAACATTAGAAAATTGCTTTAAACTCTGCCTCTATCCAATTACATTACCTTCCGAGAATATATCACGCTGCACTGAGTTTGATGCCTAATGTTCACGGATACAAATAGTTGATATTTTTGCATACGGAAGCCCTGTAATCATGTATTTAAAGAAAATTCAACAGTCAAACCGTTCCGGAACGCTACCCCCTTCATTGACAATCTAACAGCGAAGTTAATAGCTTCACCCATCCTGTGTGGTTTCTGGAGCAAATCGAGGTATACCAGGATTTAGTACGCTGAACAATATTGGTAATGAACTCCTTATACACCGTTTGAATATTAAATTAGAGAGTCAAACCGTTTGAGAACGCTACCAAGTCCTACAAAGTCAAACCCTTTACCGAAGACATTATCCTCCGAGAACCTAATCCGCTGTATCCATAGTATAACATCGTGATCAGAAACATAAATTAGTATCCATTATAATAACGGGCACCTTAATTTCATGTATCAACTAGAAGATCTCGTGTCGAAACTTTCGGGAACGTTACCACATACTTTGAAACCTGAACAGCAGAATCAATAGATTCACCTTTTCCTTTGATTCCGAGGGTCAAACCTGGTATTCCAGGCGTAAATCCACTATACAGTATTGGCTAGAGACACCTTATTCACGGTATGAATACTGAAGTAGAAAGTAAAACCGGCACAGAATATTACCAATTGGTATAAGATCACTCTCCTTAACCTATAGCATACATACCGAGAAAGCAATACGCCGTTGCGCTTGTCTTGCATCGGGTTCACAGGAACGTGTTAGAAGACATTATATCAGGCGGATACGTCAATTTTATGTATCAATAGGAAGATCTAATGTCAAACAACCGATCGAGCACGTCATCGGCTTCTTCATGTGTCGAACGGCTGATTCAACAGCATCACCTGTACTTTTGATTCCGTGAGTCAAGCCTGGCATTCCAGGAATAAATCTGCTGAAGAGTATTGGCAAGGAACGCCTTAATTTACGGTTTGAATATTAAAGTAGAGTGCGAAACCGCTGTAGAACGATACCGATTCTTATGGAGTCAACCTTTTTACCACGGACCATAACTTCCGAGATACCTAATTCGCTGTTGCGAGCATTTTTCTTAGTGTTCCGGGAATTAAATTAGTGGGCACATTAGCAGTCGGACACCTAACTTTCATGTATGAATAGCAAAATCTCACATCTACGTCAATCGCATAACCTAACCTGTGATATCGAAATACAAGACAGGTATCCCTGTAGTAAATGCGCTTATCGGTATTGGCAGAAGACACCTTAGTTCACTGCATAAATACTAAAGTACTGTGTTTAATCATTGTAGAACGTTACATATTGGTATTACCAACTGAGAAGCTAACTCGCTGTATCGAGAGCATAACTGCGTGGTCGGAGAAGCAAACTAGTATAATGTTTAGAGACGGGCACCTCAATTTCATGTAGGAACTAGAATATCGACTTCCAAACTCATCGAGAAAGTTACCACGCGCTATGAGCGTCGAGCGGCTATGCTAATAGCTTCACCTACCCTGTGATAGCGAGAGTCAAACCAGGTATTACGGGATTAAATACAGAGAACAGAATTGGCAATAGACAGCTTAAATCACTGTATGAATATTCAGGTTGAAAGACAAACCGCCAGACATCAGTACCAAATGGTATAAAGCCATTCTTTTTACCAAATACTTTACCATCGGAGATCCCAACCCGCTGTGTCGAGAGTATAACTCCGTGTTCACAGAAAAAATTGGTATACGTTTTAATGGCGGCCACCTTAATTTCATATATGAATTAGTAGATCGATGGACAAACTACTCCAGAACGTTACCACCATCCTTGGACTCGTACAGGTAAGTCAGTAGCTTCAATTACACCGTGATTCCGTGAGTCAAACCAGGTATTCGCGGAGTAAATCCGCTGAGCATTCTATTCAATAGACACCTTAAATCACTTTCTGAAAATTAAGGTAGAGATTCAATTTGTCGGCAAACAATATAAATTGGATTAAAGTAATTCAGTATATCGGCTACCTTACCTTCCGAGAACCCAATCATCTTTAGCGATTGTCTTACTCTGTATTCGCATGATGAAATTAGAATACATTTTAGCAGGCGGAAATGTTATTTTCATGTATACATGAACTTCATACAGAAAGCCTTACCCACCGAAAAACTAAACCGCGGTATCGACAGTATTGCGCCGTGTTCAGAGGTATAAACTGGTATACATTTTAGTTACTAGCACCTTATTTTCACGTATGAATTACAAGATCGAGTGTCAAACCGTTCGAGATTGTTCCCACCGTTTTTGGGAGCCGAACGGCTAAGTCAAAGGCTTCACCTAACCTGTGGTTCCAAGAGTGAAACACAGTATGGCGGAAGTAAATCCACAGAACTGTATTGGGAATAGACACCTTAATTCACCGTATCAATATTAAGGTACTGAGGTGAACAATTGTAGAGCGCTACGTACTAGTATAGGATCAAACTCTTTACCAAAGGCCTTACCTTCCAAGAACCTAACACGCTGTATCGAGAGTATAACTTCCAGTTCAGGAATGCAAATTAGTATACACTTTAGTGACAAGCACCCGAATTTCATGTATGAATAAGAAGATCGAGAGATATACCGTTCGAAAAAGTTACCTCCTTCATTGAGAGTCACATAGCTGAGGCAATAGATTCACCTATCCTGTGATTTCTAGAGTAAAAGCAGTCATGGCGGGAGTAAAACCACGGTATTATATAGGAAATAGACAACGTTCTTGACGATATCATCACATATGAAGAAAGACAAACTGTCGGAGGTCAATACAAATTGTTATAGAGACACTCTTTTCACCGAAGACATTACCTTCCGAGGACATAACACGCCGTATCCAGAGCATAACTTCGTGTTACGGGAAACAGATTAGTATACATTTTAGTGACGGGCACTTTAACGTCGTATATGAAGTATAAGGTTGAGTGCCAAACTGCTCGAGATCGTTGCCAATTTCTGTGAGAGGCGAACGGCTACGTCAATAGCTTCACCTATCCTGCGATACCGGGAGTCGAACCAGGTAATCCGGGAGTAAATCCGCAGAACAGTATTGGTTACAGACACCTTTATTCTCGATTTCAATATTAAAATACAGTGTCAAACCGTTTGAGATCGTTACCAGTTAGTATGAAGTCAAACGTCATACCGAAGACCTTACCCTTCGAAAAACAAACCCACTATATCCAGGGTATAACTTCGTGTTCAGAGAATGTAACTGGTATTCATTTCAGTGGCGGGCATGTTAATTTCATGTATGTATAGGAATACCGAGAGTCAAACCGCTCAGGATCGTTTCCACCTTCTTTGAGTGTCAATAGCTTCATTCCTGTGATTCTGAGAGTCTTACCAGGTACTCCAGGAGTAAATACATTGAGCAGCATTGGCATTGACGGTTTGAATATTAACGTAGAGCATTAAACCGTTTGAGATCGTTACCAATTGGATTAAAGTCAAATATTTTACCGAAAGACTTACCTTCCGCGAACCACAGCGGCTTCATGGAGAGTTAATGTTCGTGTTCATGGAAGGTAAATAGTATTCATTTCAGTGACGATCACGTTAACATCATGTTTGAATTAGAAGATGGGGTGTGATAACGTTCGAGGACGTTACCACCCTCTTTGAGAGTCGAGCGGAGAAGTCAATAGCTTCACCAATCCGGTGATTCCGCCAGGCAAACCGGCATATCGTGCGTCAATCGGCGATAACGTATTGGCTTTAGTCACCCTATATCACGGTATAGGTATAAAACTACAAAGCCAAACCGTTGTAGAACGTTACACGTCTGTATACATTCAAATTTTTGGCCTTACTTTCCGAGAAGCTAACACTCTGTATCAAGATTACATCTTCGTCGTCAGTGTCGCAAATTACTATTCATTTCAGTTACAGACACCTGAACTTTGCGTATGAATTAGATGGTCGAGGGACAAACCGTTCGAGACCCTTACCTCCGTATTTGAGAGTCGCACAGCTAAGTCAATATCTTAACCCATCCGGAGATTACAAGAGTCAAACCAGGTATTCTGGGAGTATATCCGTTGCCCAGCATGACATGAGACACCCTATTTCTCGGTAGAAGAATTAAAGTACACAGTCAAACCTCTGTAGAACGATACAAATTGGTATAGATCTTAACATTTCAGCGATGGCCGTATGTTCCGATAAGGTAACCCGCTGTATTGAGAGCATTACTTAGTATTCAGAGAAGAATGTGAGTATACATTTTTGTGATGGGCACTATAATTTCATATATGAATTAGAAGATCGAGGGTCAAACAGTTCGGGGAAGTTACCGCCTTCCTTTAGAGTCGGACGGCTGAGTCAATACCTTCACCTATCCAGTGGTTCCGAAAGACAAACAAGGCAATCCTGGAGTAAATCTGCTTATGATTGTTGTCAATTGACACTTTCTTTCGCGTTATAAATATCAAAGTAGGGAGGAAAACCGTCAGAGGACATTACCAATTGGTATTGAATCATGACTTTTTATTTTTACGGAAGGACTTACCTTCGGAGAACTTAACGAGTTGTATTGAGAGTGCAATTTCGAGATCAGAGAGGTATATGAGTATTCATTTCAGTGACGAGCACCTGAACTTCATGTATGAAATAAGAAATCGAGTGTTAAGCTTCTCGAGAAAGTTACCACCTTCTCAGCGATACAAACGGCTACGACAAGAGCACCACCTATCTTGCGATCCCGAGAGTCAGATCAGGTATACCGGGAATAAATCCGCCAACGAGCATTGGCAATACATACCTTAATACACGGTAGGATTATTAACGTGTAGATTCAAACCGTCGGAGAACATTACTAATTTGTATGAAGTCATTCTTTCTACCTAATATCTTTCTATCCGAGAACCCATTTCGCTGTATCGAAAGTGCAACTTCGTGTACAGAGAAACAAATTATTATACAATTTAGTGACGGTCACCTCAATCTCATGCATCAATTAGAAGATCGAGGATCGAATAGTGCGAGAACGATACTTGCCTCTTTATGGGGAGAACGGCTAACTCAACAACTCCATCTATCTTGTGATTCCGAGAGTCATATCACGTAACACGGGAGTAATTGCGCACAACACTATTGACAGTGGACACCATTACTCGCGGTTAGAATATTAAAATAGAGCGTCACACCGTATGAGAAGGCTCCCAATTACTGTGAAGTCAAACGGATTACCGAAGACCTCACCTTCCGCGAAATTTACTCGCTTCACCCAAAGTAAACTTGCATGTTCAGACAAAGAAGTTAGTATTCCTTTCAGTAACGAGCACCTTAACTTCGTGTATGAATTAGAATATCGACGGTCAAACCATTCGAGACCGATACAACACTCTTTGAAAGTCCAACGGATGAATCAGTAGCTCCACCTATCCTGTGATTCCGAGAGTGAAGCCACGCATTCCTGGAATAAATCCACTGTACAATATTGGTAATAGACAGTTTAATTCTCGGTACGAATATTAAAGCTGGAAGTCAAGCCGTTGAAGAAGGCTATCCATTGGTATAGAGACAAACCTTTTACAGGAAGCCTTACCTTCCAAGTGTCAAACTTTTTACCGCAGGCCTCACATTCCGAGAACCAAGTCCATTGCATGGAGAGTATAACCTCGTGTAAAGACAAAAAAATTAGCATTCACATTAATGACGTGCACCTTAACTTCAAGTATGAATTAGAAAATGTATAGTCATGCTTTTAGAGGACTTTCCCACCTTCCTTGATAGTCGGACGGATAAGTCAGTAGTTTCACCCAGCCTGCGATTCCGAGAGTCAAATAATGTGCTCCGGGAGTAAATACGCTGAACGGTATTGGCAATGGACACCTCGATTCACGAACTGAATATTAAATTAGGGTGTTGAGAACGTTACGCATTGCCATAAGGACATGCGCTTTTCCGAAGACCTTACCCCCCGGAGAACCGAACACGTCGCATCGAGACAATATCTTCGTGCTCAGAGATACAAATAGCAATACCTTTTTGTGAGTTTCCCCTTGGTTTCACATATGAATAAGAAGATCGAGCGCCAAACCGATGGAGAACGTTACCAATTGGTATAGAGTCAAACGCCGCTGCGAAGACCTAATCCTCCGAAAACCTAGCCCACTGTGTCGAGAGCATTGTTGCGTGTTCGGCGGAACGAATTAGCAAACATTTAGTTACGCTCACCTTAATTTCATGTATAAAACCGAAGATCAAATCTCAAACAGTTTGAGAACGATACCACCTTCTTTGAAGGACGAACCGCTGAGTCAATTGCTCATCCTATGGTGTAATTCCGAGAGTCAAGAAAGGTATTCCCGGAGTAAATCCGTTGAACAATTTTGGCAATACACACCGTACTTCACGGTTTCAATGTTAAAATAGAGCGTCAAACCGTTTGAGACCGTTAGTACCTTTTGTGAATGAAGGATGGTTAAGTCAATTGTTTCACGTATCCTGTGATTTCGATCGTCAAATCAGGTATTCATGGAGTATGTCCGCTGAACAGTATTGGTTACAGACACCTTTATTCAGGATTTCAGTATTAAAATACAGTGTCAAACCGTTTGAGATCGTTACTAATTACTATGAAGTCAAACGCCATACCGAAGACCTTACCCGCCGAAAAACAAACTCACTATATCCAGGGTATAACTTCGTGTTCAGAGAATGGAACTAGTATTCATTTCAGTGGCGGGCATGATAATTTCGTGTACGTATAGGAATACCGAGCGTCAAACCGCTCTGGGTCGTTTCCACCTACTTTGAGTGTCAACTGCTTCACCAATTCCAGGATCCCAAGAGTCAATCCATGTAATCTGGTAGTAAATCCGCTGAACTGTATTGGCAACAGACACCGTAATTCACGGTTTGATTATAAACGTAAAGCGTAAAACCTTTGTAGATCGTTACCTATTCTGATTGAGGCAGACACTTTAGCGAAAGCTTTATATTCCGAGAAGCTCATACCTAGCGTCGAGAGTATTGCATAGTGCTCCGAGAAACAAATTAGTATACATGTCAATGACGCGTAACTTATCTTCATGTATAAATTAGGAGATCGAGGGTCAAACCGTTCGAGAACGTTACCACACTCTTGAAGAGTAGGACGGATATGTCTGTAGCTTCAGCTATACAGTTATTCGGAGAAACAAGCAATGTATTCCCGGGGTAAATCCGATGAACAGTATTGGCAATGAACCCCGTAATTGAACGTATTAATAATAAAATTCTGGGGCAGACCGTTGTAGAACGCTACCCACGGCTATAGGATCAAACTTTATACCGAATTCCTTTCCGTCCGAGAACCTATCCCACAGTATCGAGAGTATAACTTCGAGTTCAGCGAAGCAAATTTTAGCCCAGTTTTGTCAGAGGCACCTTAATTTCATGTATGAATATGAAGATCGAGGGTTCGACAACGTTACCATCTTCAGTGAAGGTCGCATAGCTAAGGCAATATCTTCCCCAATCCTGCGATTCCGAGAGTCAAACCATATATTCCGGGATCAAATGCGCTGTACGGTTTGAATATTAAAGAACTCCGTCAGGCCGTTGCAGAACCGTACCTATTCGTGTACGGTTAAACTTCTTACAGTATGCCTTACCCCCGGAAAAACTGACCCGCTGTATCTAGAGTATAACACCGTGATCAGAGGTACGAACTTGTACGCATTGTAGTAACGAGCACTATAACTTTATGCATGAATTAAATGATCGTTGGTCAAACTGATCGAGAAAGATAGCATCTTCTGTGAGAGACGAACGACTAAGTCAATAGCATCACCTATACAGTGATTGGAAGTGTCAAAACAGGTACTGTTGGAGTAAATACGCGGAACTGTATTGCCAATTGGTACCTCAATTCACGATTTGAATATAAAAGCAAAGCGTAAAACTATTTGAGAGCATTGCCAATTGGTGTAAAGTCAAGCACTTTGCCGATGTTTTTACATTGGGAGAAGTAATCCCGCCATTTCGAGAGTACAACTTCGTGATCAGAGAAAGAAATTAATCTTCATTTCTGTGACGGGAACCATAACTTCATTTATGTATTAAACGATCGATGGTCCAACAGTTCGAGATTGTTACCACCTTCTGTGAAGGGCGAACGGCTACGTAAATAGCTTCACATATCCTGAGATTCCGAAAGTCGAACCAGCTATTCCGGGAGTACTATAGGTAATAGGCACCATAATTCATGGTTTGAATATTAAAGTAGAGCGTGAAACCGTTTAAGAACGTTACCAATTGGTAAAATGTCAAACAATTCACAGAATACCATACCTTCCAAGAATCTATCCCGCTGTATCGAGAGTACAACTTCGTGTGGACAGAAGCAAGATAGCACACATTTGATTGACGGGCACCGTGATTTCTTGCATGAAATGGAAAATCGACAGTCAAACACTTCGAGAACGATACCCACTTTCTTGAGTGTCGCACTGCTAAATGAATAGCATCACCTAACGAGTGATTCCGAGAGTCAAACCGGGCATTCCAGGAATAAAGCTACTAAACGGTATGGGCATTGGTCGCCTTAATTTATGGTTAATATTAAATTGGAGCGTAAAGCCATCGGAGAACATTACGAATTATTATAGTCATTCATTTTACCCAGCAGTTTACCTTCCGAGAAAGCAACGCGCTGTAGCGATTGCCTTGCTTAGTGCGAACGGAAACAAATTAGTAGATATTCTTCCAGGCAGACACATTATTTTCACCTATAAATAGAAAAATCGTGGTACAAACCGTTTCAGAACGATCCCACCATATTTAAGTGTCGTACAGCTCAGATAATAGCTTCACCCATCCTATGATTACGAAAGTCAAGCGAGGTATTCCGGGTGAAATACGCTGAACAGTATTGGCATTAGATACCTTAATTCAATGTATGAATATTATAGTAGAGCGCCAAACCGATTGAGAATGTTCCTAATTGGTATAAAGTCATTCTATTTGCCGAATATCTTGCCTTCTGGGAACATAACACGCTGCAGGGAGTGTCCTGCTTAGTGTTCACGCAAGAAGATGAGTAGGAATTTTGGCAGAGGCACACCTTATTTTCATGTTTGTGTAGCAAAATCGACAGTCAGACCTCCGAGAACGATCCCACCATCATTGAGAGTCGAACGGCTATGGCAATAGCTGCACCCATCCTGTTATTGCGACAGTCACTCCAGGAATTCCAGGAGCTATCCCGCTGTACATTATTGGCAATAGACACCTTAACTCACGGTATGATTACTAAGGTGTAGCGTGAAACTGTTTCAGAACGCTAACAATTAGTATGAAGTCAAACGTTCAACAGAAGACCTTACCGTCGGAGAAACTATCCCGCTGTATGTACAGAACTGCGTGTTTAGAGATACAGCACAGTATACGTTATAGTGACGGCCACCTTAATTTCATGTATGTATGAGAAGATCGTTAGGCAAACATTTCCAGAACGTTACCGCCATCTGTGAGTGTCGCACATCCAAGACAATAGCTTTATCTATCCTGCAATTCCGAGAGTCTCGCCACGTAATTGAGGAGAAAATACACTACACAGTATAGGCTCTGGACACCTTATTTCACAGTTAGAATATTAAAGTTGTGTGTGTGTGTGTGTGTGTGTGTGTGTGTGTATGTCAAACCGTGTGTTTCAAACCGTGTGTTTCAAACCGTTTGAGAACGTTACCAATTGGTATAGCGTCATACTCTTTACCGGATAGCATACCTGCCGAGAAAGTAACCTGCTGCATGCCGGGAATAACTTCGTTTTCAGAGAAACGAATTCGTATACATTATAGTGGGGGGCACCTTAATTAAGTGCACCGTCACTAAAATGTCTACTGATTTGTTTCTGTGGACACTAGGCACGACACTCCCTTGAGCAGGTTAGGCTAATCGGAATGTATGGCCTTCAGGATTGGTTTGAATCTATACCAATAGGTAACGATCTACAACGGTCTCACACTGTACTTTAATATTCATACCTTAAATTAAGGTGTCCTTTGCCAATACTGATGAACGCATTTACTCCCGAAGGACATGGATCAGCTCTCGGAACCGTAGGATAGATGAAACTATTGATATAGTCGTTCGACTATCAAAGAAGGTTGTAACGGTCTCGAAATGCATTGAATCTCGGTCTTCTAATTCATGAATTAAATAATGGTGCCGGTCTCTAAAATGTATAGCAATTAGCTTCCATAAACATGAAGTTACACTCTCGATACTGCGGGTTAGCTTCTCGGAAGGTCAGGCCTCCTCAAAGGAGTTTGACTCTATTGCAATCCGTATCGTTCAACAACGGTTGGAATCAGTACAGCGATATCTATACCGTGAAATTGGGTGTCTAATGCCAATACTTTGCGGCGAATTTACTCCCAGTATACCTGGGGCTGTAACGTTGCCGAATGGTTTGACACTTGGAGTTCTAACTTATACCTGAAATAATGGAGCCCGTCAGAAAATTGTTTACTAGTTTCCTCCTCTGGACACGAAGTAATACTCTGAATACAGCGGGTTAGTATGGCGGATGGCAAGGCATTCGGTATAATGTTTGATTCTATGAGAGTAGGTAAAGCTCTACAACCGTTTGACGCTCTACCTTAATATTAATACGGTGAAATATGCTGTCCATTGCCAATGCTACTCAGCGGGTTACTCCCGGAATACCGGGTATGACTCTCGAATGTACAGAATACATGAAGCTATTGACTTAACCTTTTGTCCCTCACAGAAGTTTGTAACGTTACCGAACGGATGGACCCTCGATCTTCTGATTCGTACGTGAAATTAAGGGGCACGTCGCTAAAATGTATACTTATTCGTTTCTCTGAACACGAAGTTATACCCTGCATGCAACGGGTTACTTTCTCGGAGAGTATGGTATCCGGTAAGGAGTATGACGCTATACCAATTGGTATCGTTCTCAAACGGTTTGAAACACTACTTTAATAATTCAACTCTGAAACAAGAGTCAATACTCTGCAGCAGATTTACTCATCAAATACCTGGTGTGACTGTCCGAATCACGGGATAGGTGAAGCTATTGTCTTTGATGTGCGATACTCAATGCAGGCGGTAACGATCTGGAACGATTTCCCTCTTGTCCTTCTAATTCATACAAGAAGTTATGGTGTCCGTCACTACAATGTACACTGATTTGTATATATGAACACGCAGTTATACTCCCGATGCAGCGGCATAAGCGGTGTGGTCTTCAGTAAGGAATTTGACTATATATCAATTGGTATCGATAACAAACTAATTGATCCTGTAATTTCATATTCGACCCATGAATTATGGCGTCAATTGCCAGTACTGTTCAGCGGATTTACTCCAGGCATACCTAGCTTGGCACATTAAATCACAGTATAAGTGATGCTTTTGACATAGCCGTTCGACTCTCAAGAAGGTTGGTGGTGCTTTCGAATGGTTTGGCAACCGATATTCCAATTCATATATGAATTTAGTGATCCATCACTAAAATGTATAACAATGTGTTACCCTAAACACGAAGTTATACTCTCGATACGGCGATTTAGCTTCACGGGCGGCACGATTATCCGTAAATCGTATAACTTTATTGGAGTTGGATACGTTCTGAAACGGTTTGACGCTCTACCTTAGTATTCAAGCAGTGAATTAAGGTATCTATTGCCAATACTGTTCTGCGGATTCACTCCAGGAATGCCAGGTTTGACTCTTCGAATGTCAGGATAATTGCAGCTAATGATATTGCCGTTCTTCTTTCAAGGAAGTTGAAAACGTTCACGAACTGATTGACCATCGATCTTCTAATTCATACATGAAGTTGAGATGCTCGTCAATGAAATGAACATTAATTTCTTTCTGTGAATACGAACATACACTCTCGATGAAGCCGGCGAGGATCGCGGTAGGTAAGGCTTTCGAAAAATCGTTTGACTTTCTACCAATTGGGAACGCTCTCGAACGGTTAGACGCTCTAATTTGGTATTCATACCGTGAATTAAGTCGCCTATTGCCAATACTCTGCAGCGGATTTACTCCAGGAATACCTGGTTTGGCTCTGGGGATAACAGCATAGGCAAAGCTGTCGACTTAGCCGTACGATTCTCAAAGAATGTGGTAACATGCTCGTACGATTTTACTCTCGATGTTGATATTTGTACACAATCATGTGGTGTCCGTCGGTTAAAATGTTTACTAACTTTTTTCTGTGAACATTATGCAGGAGACTCTCTACAGTGGGCTTGGTTCTCGGAAGGTAAGGGATTCGATAAGAGGAATGGCTTTATACGAATTGGTTATGGTCTCCCACGGTTTGACGCTCTACATTAAAATTCATACCGTTAATTAAGTGGTCTATTACCAATACTCTTCAGCGGATTAGTCTCGGAGTACCCGGTATGACTCTCGGAATCACAGGATAAGTGAAGCTATTGACTTAGCCGTTCGATTTTCACAGACGGCGGTATCATTCTCGCGCGGCCTGACGCACTATTTTAATATTCAAACTGTGAGTTAAGGTGTCTATTCGCAATACACTTCAGCCGCTTTACTCGCGGAACACCTGGTTTGACCCTCGGAATCGCAGGATGGGTTAAGCTGTTGACTTAGCCGTTCGTCCCTCACAGACGGTGGCAATGTTCTTGAGCTGCTTGAGCAATGACCTTAGAATTTATAGAGGAATTCTGTGTACCCATCACTAAAATGTATACTGATTTGTATCCCTGAACACGAAGAAATACCCGCGGTACAGCGGGTTAGCTTCTCGGAAGATATGGCCTTCGGTAACATGTTTGATTCTATTTCAATATGTAACGTTCTACCACGGCTTCAATTTGTATTTCAATATTTATAACGAGAAGTGGCGTGTCCAGTTCCATTACTGTATGCGGGCATAGTCGCGGAATACCTGGTTTGTATCTAGGAATCATAGGATTGGTGAAGCTATTGGCGTATCTCTGCGACTCGTAAGGAAGGTGATGTCGTTCTCAAACGGATTGACTCGCGATGTTCGTATGTATACATGAAAAGGACGTGACTATCTGCTGAAATATGTACTAATTTGATCACTTGAATACGGAGCAAGACAATCGCCACAGCGGATTGAATCTCGGAAGGAAACGTATTCGGTATTAAGATTGACTTTATACCAATTTATAATGATCACCGACAGTTGGAATGTCTACCTTATTTTTTCGGAATGTGAATTAAGGTGTCTATTGACCATAATGTTAAGCGTTTTTACTCCTTCAATACCTGGATTAGCTCTCGGAATCACGGGGTAAGTGAAGGTAGTGACTTATCTGTGCCAGTCCCAAAAATGGTGGTAACGTTCTGGAATAGTTTGCAGCTCGATCTACTATTCGTACATGAAATTAAGGTGGCCACGATTAAAATGTATAATAATGTGTTTCCCTAAACACGCAGCAATAATCTCGATACTGCGGGATAGCTTTTCGGACGGTAAGGCAATCAGTAAACAGCATGACTTCATAATATTTGGTAATGTTCTCCGTTGTTTCGCCTCTCTACTACAATATTCAAACCGTGAACTAATGTGTCCATTGCCATTACTGTTAACCGGATTATCTCACGAAATACATGGATCGTCTTTCGAAATCACAGGAAAGGTGATGCTATTGCCGTAGCCATGCGTCTGCCAATAGATTAATTACATGCATAATTACATGCAATTAATGTGTCCATCTGATAAGCTGTTTACTAATTTGTTTCATTGAACATTAAGCAAGACACTTGCTTCAGCGGGATAGGTTCTCGGAGGATAAAGAATCCGGTAAAATGTTTGACCCTATACCAGTAGGTAGGGTTGCACAACTGTGTGACCCAGTTCTGTAATATTTATACACCGAAGTAGGGTTTTTAATGCCGGTACTGTACAGGAGATTTACACACGGAAAGCCTGGTTTTATTCTCGGTATCACAGAATAGGTAAAGCTATTGACTCAGCCGATCGACACACAAGGAATGTGACAACGTTCTCGAACTTTTAAACCTTCGATTTTGAGATTCTTGCATGAAATTAAGGTGCATCTCGCTAAAATGCATACTCACTTGCTTCGCTGAACACGAAGTTATACTCTTGATACAGCGGGTTATGTTCGCAGAAGGTGAGACCGTCGGTAGAATGATTGGTCTATACCGAAATGTAACATACTCAAACGGTGACGCCCCACTTTAAGATTCATACCGTGAATTGGGATGTCTATTGTCAATACTGTGGAGCGGAATTACTCCAAGAATGCCTCATTTGATTCACGGAATCATAAAAGAGGTGAAGCTATTGACTCAGGCGTTCGAATCCCAAAGAAGGTGGTAGCGATATCGATCGGTTTGACATTCGATATTCTGATTCATATATGAATATATGGTGTGCATCTGCTATAATGTCTACTCATTTGTTCCTGTATGCACTAAGCACGACACTCGCTACAGCGAGTTAGGTTCTCGGAAGGTAAGGTAGTCGGTAAAATGTATGACATTATAGGAATTGGCAACGTTGTCAAACGGTTTGACGCCCTATTCTAATATTACAACCGTTAATTAAGGTTTCTATACGCAGTATTGTTCAGGGTATTTACTCTGGGAGAACCTAGCTTGAATCTCCAAGTCACTGGATAGGTGAAGCTATTGACTTAGCCCCTCATTTCTGACAGAAGTTGGCATCGTTCTCAAGCGGTTAGACCCTCGTCATTCTGTCTCATACATGAAGTTCAGCTGCCTGCCACTGAAATGAATAATAACTTCTATCTCTGAAAACGATGTTGCACTTTCGATGTAAAAGGTGAGATTCGCGGAAGTTAACGACTGCGGTAAAATGCTACACTTTATACCAATTTGTAACGCTCTGAAACGGTTTGACGCTCTACTTTAATATTGAAACCCTGAATTATGCTGTCTATTGCCAATACTGTACAGCAGATACATTCCCGGAATAACGCATTTGTCTATCGGAACAGCAGGATTGGTTGAAGCTATGAAATTATCCATTCGAATCCCGAGGAAGTGGTCTCGTTCTCGAGATTCACGATTATTCTGATCATACATGAATATATGGTGTCCGCCTGCTGAAATGTCTACTAATTTATTTCGTTGTGCACTTATCGCGACTGTCGCTGCAGCGGGTTAGGTACTTGGATGGCAAGGTGTCCAGAAAGGTTTGACTTTATACCAATAGGTAACGTTCTACAACGGCTTGACGGCCTACTTTAATATTGAAACCGTGAATTGAGGTTTCTATTGCCAATTCTGTACAGCGCATTTATTCCCGGAATATCTGCTTTGACTATCGAAATGCCAGGATAGGTGAAGCTATTGATCGGTCTCGAAATGTTTGACTCTCGATTATTCTATGTCTACATAAAAGTAATGTTCCCGCGTGCTAAAATGTCTACTAATTTGATCCCGTGAGCACTGAGCCTGACGCTCGCAACAGCGTATTATGTTCTGGAAAGGTAAGGACTTCGCTAAAACGTTCGACTTTTTTCCAACTGGTAACACTCTCACCGCTTTGACTCTCTACTTTAATATTCCAATCGTGAATCAACGTGTCTGTTACGAATACTGTTCAACGGATTTACTCCCGGAGTACCTGCTTGACTTTCGAAATCGCATGATAGGTGAATCTATTGACTTAGTCGTTCGGCTCTAAAGGAATGCGGTGACGTTATCGAATTGTTTGACCCTCGCTCTTCTAATTCATACATGAAACTCATGTGCCCTTCATTTAAATGTATACTAGCTTGTGTCTCTGATCAAAAATATATACTGTCGATACAGTGGCAAAATTCCTCGGGAGGTTGACTCACGGGGTGACACTATTTTAATATTCAGTCCGCGAATTTATGTATCTATTGCCAATAATGTGCAGAGCATTTAATCCCGGAATATCTCGTTTGACTCTCGGTATCACAGGATATATGCAGGTATTGACGTACCCATTCGAATCTCAGAGATGGTGGCAACATTCTGGAATGGTTTAACAATCGACCTCCTAATTCGTACATGAAGTTAAAGTGCGCGCCACAGAAATGAATACCAATACTATTCTCTGAACACGATCTGGTACTCCCGCTACAGGGGTTCTTAAGTAGGTAAGGCATGATGTAAGAAATTTAAAGCTACACGAATACGTAATGATCTACAATGGCTTGCCGACATGCTTTATTATTCGAACCGTGAAGTGTGGTGTCTATTGCCAATTCAGTACAGTGCTTTAAGTTACGGAATATCGGGTTTGACTTTCGGAATCACAGGATATCTGAAGCTATTGACTTTGCTGTGCGACGCTCACGGAAGGTGATAATGCTCCAGAACGCTTTGACTCTCGATGATGATACTTATACACAAAAATGTGGTGTACTAATTTGATTCCGTAAACAATAAGCAAGACACTCGGTGCAGTCGGTTAGATTCTCGGATGGTAAGGCCTTCGGTAAAAGGCTCTCTTCGATGAGTGCCTCAAGTGTGGAAGATTCCCGAAGAGATGGAAGAGGGCCAAGGTGGTACTGCTGCAGAAGCCTGGGAAGTCCCAGCAATCTCCGTCGGCGTAAAGTCTGATCCACCTGCTGGATGAGGGCAGAATATTGTTGGAGAGGGTGTTGCCTCCTAGATGGCTACCCACCTCTCATCGGTCGGCCCGGATCTGGACGGTCGCCAGTTCGGTTTAGGCAGGGACGATCGACCATCGAAACGCTCCTCGTCAAGTCCTTCTCGGAGCGTGTCGTTCGACGGGGTGGGGTGATGCGAGCGATCGGGCTCGACATCGCCCATGTATTCAACGTGTTTACCTGGACAGATATCAGGTCTGCACTGGTTCGGCACCGAGTGCCGGACTACCTGGCAGCGATGATTCGTGACTACCTGTCGGCAGGTGTTTAGAATATCCCGGGAGGGACGGAAGTGTCAACCGGGGGGTGTACTGCGGGGTCCCGCAGGGGTCGGTGCTGGGACCGATCCTGTGGGACTAAGCGTTGACGAGGTGCTACACGCCGCACTCCCGGGCGGAGTGAGCGTCACGTGTTACGCGTATGATACCCTGGTCGCGACGAGCGGGATGAAACACGAGGAGACGGCCCTGCGCGCCGAAGAAGGGGTGATCGCAGTAGTTGGGGCCATAGAACGCCTGGGATTCCGCGTCTCACTGGAGAAGACCTTGGCCATATGGTTCCACAATGGGAGGAAGAGGCGGGTAATACCACCCGCAAGAGGAATAATCAGCGTGGGCGGAAATGCCGCCCAGAACGGAGGAAAAATGAAGTACCTCGTCCTCATCCTGGACAGCAGATGGACCTTCGATGACCAAGTCGAGGAGCTCACACCCGCCTGTAGAGGACGGGCGTAGAGCTTCGACGACTGCTGCCCAACATAGGAGGGCCGGACGAGAGGGTTCGCCGACTCTACGCCGGTGTCATCAGTTGAGGAATGGCGGACAAGGGTGGTGTCGTAGCCGCGCGAGTGGACTCGCGTCTCTTCCCAAGGAAGATGCGGACTGGGCTTGGAATCCAGAAGAGGTGCTCAGTGTGAGATGAAGTCGCGGGAAAGCACCGATGTCTTAGTTTCGCGAAAGCGTTGCCTGTCATCTCGGGCACTCCCATGTGCGAAGAGGACGGACCACAGCTGGGTCTAAAGTGGGTAAGAATCCCACATACCCCCGGCCTCCCCATCACTGGTCCGGGACATCTATGGAAGATTCCCCCTGGTTCAAAGAAAGAAAGAAAAATGAATAAATAAATAAAAATAGGAGTCAAGCCGTCGGAGAACATTACCAATCCGTATGAAGACATTCTTTTCACCGAATACCTTAACTTCCGAGAACACAGCTCGCAGTAACGGGTGTCTTGCTTAATGTTCTCGGAAACATATTAATAGACATTCTAGCAGACAGAAACCACATATTCGCGTATACATATAAACATCGAAAGTCAAAGCGTTCGAGAATGTTACCAGCTTCTGTATGAGTCGTGCGGCTAAGTCAATAGCTTCACCTACCCTGTGATTCCGAAAGTCGTACCAGGTACTCCAGGAGTAAATCAGCTGAACAGTATTAGAAATAGATACCTTAATTCGCGATCGAGTATTAATGCGGAGCATCAAACCGATGTAGAGCTTTACCCATTCATATAGAGTCAAATTATTTACCGTAGGCCTTACCTTCCGAAAACCTCACCCGCAGCATCGAGAGTATAACATCGTGTTCAAAGAAAGAAATTAGTATTAGTTTCAGTGACCGGGGACAATAACTTCATGTATGAACTTGAATATCGATGGTCAAACCATTCGAGATCGTTACCAACGTATGTAAGAGACGAGCGGCTAAGCCAATGGCTTCCGCTATCCTGTGATTCCGTGAGGCAAATCGGGTATCCCGTGACTAAATCCGCTGGACTGTATTAGCAGTAGATACCTCAATTCAGAGTATGGATATTAAATTTGAGCGTCAAGCCTTTGTAGAACATTACCAATTGATATCTTGTCAAAGTTTCAGCGTAGGCCATGCCTGCAGAGAACCTAACCCGCTTTATCGAGGGTATAACTTTGTGACTAGGGAATAAAGTTCGTATACATGTTAGTAACGGGCACCTCAATTTCATGTACGAATTAGGACATCGAGCGTCGAATCGTTGGAGAACATTACCTTCTTTTTTGAGAGTCGCTTTGTCAATCGCTGCACCTATCCTGCGATACCGAGAGTCAAACCAGGTATTCCATGCGTAAATCCGTTGAACAGTAATGACATTGGTCACCTTAATTCACAGTATTAATACTAATGTAGAGAGTCAAGCTGTCGGTGAGCATTACCACTTGGCACATAAACTATTTGCGGACGGCATTACCTTCCGAGAAACTGACCCGCAATATCACGAGTGTACTTCGTGTTCAGAGAGACAAATTAGGTATCTTTTTAGTGGCGAGCACGTTAATCTCATGTATGAATAATACGATCGAGAGTCTAACCGTCCAGGAATGTTACCATACTCTTCGACATTACAACGGCTAAGTGAATAGATTCATCTATCCCGTGGTTCCGAGAGGAAAATCAGGTATTCCAAGAGTAAATGCGCAGACCGTGTTGCCAATGGACACCTCAATTCATGGTATCATTATTACAGTAGAGCGTCGATCCTTTTGAGAACGTTACCAATTCGTATAACGTCATACCATTTACCGCAAACCTTACCATCCGAGAACCTAACTCGCTGTATCGAGAGTATAACTCCGTATTCAGAAATATTAAAAGTTATACATTTTATTGAGGGGCACCTTAGATTAATGTATGAATAAGAAAATCCAGCGTCAAGCCGTTGCTGATCTTTACAAATTGGTGTAGAGTCAAACGCGGCACCGGAGAACTTCCCCTCCGAAGACCTAGCCCGTTGTATCGTGAGTATAGCAGCGTGTTCAATGGAACGCATTGGCATACATTTTAGTGACGGTCACATTAATTTTATGAATAAAACAGAAGATCGAGTGTGAGAACGGTTCCACCGTCTTTGAAGGTCGAACGGCTAAGTCAATAGCTTCACCTATCCTATGGTTTCGAGAGCCAAACCAGGTATTGCGGGAGTGAATCCGGTTAACAGTAATGGCAATGGACACATTAGTTCACGGTTTGAATATTGTAGTAGAGAGGCGAAACAACGGAGAACATTACCAAATATTATGAAGTCATGCTGTTTACTGATTTCCTTACCGTCCGAAAAGCTATCCCGCAGTATCGAGATTATTGCTGCGTGTTTAGGGAAACACATTAGTATACAATTTAGTGACGGTCACCTTAATTTCATGTGTGAATTAGAAGATCGAGAGTCTAGCCATTGGAGAATGATACCAACTTTCTGCAGGGTCGCACATGTAAGTCAATAGCGTCACCAATCCTACGATACTGAGGGTTGAATCAGGTATTCCGGGAGTAAATCCGCGGAACAGGATTGGAAACAGACATCTTAATTCACGGTTTAAATATTACCATAGAGTTGCGAACCCCTTGCGAACGATACCAATTGTTATAAAGGCAAACATTCTACCGAAAGCTCATCATTCCGCAATCCTCGCACGCTTCAACGAGAGTATGACTTCGTGTTCAGGGAATGGAATTATTATTCATTTCAGTGAAGGGCACCTTAACTTAATATATGGATTAGAAAGTCGAGGGTGAACCTGCTCGACATCGTAATCGCCATCTGCGAGAGATGAAAGGCTGAGTCAATAGCTTCACCTCCCATGTCATTCCAAAAGTCAAACCAGGTATTCCGTGTGTAATCCCGCTGTGCAGAATTAGTAATAGAAACCTTAATTCACGGTTTGAATATTAAAGTAGAGCGTCATTCCGTTTGAGATCATTACCAATTGGAATAAAGTCAATCGTTTACCGAAGCCGTTACCACTCGCGTACCTCACCGACGTCATCGAGAGTATAACTTCGGGTTCCGAGACGGAAATATGTCCTCATTTCAGTGACGGCCGCCTTAATTTCATGTATGAATTAGGAGCTAGAGTGTGAAACCGCCGAAGAACGATGCCACCTTCTATGGTATTCGAACGGATACGTCAAAAGCTTCGCATATTCTGCGATTCCGAGAATCAAACCTGGTACTCCGATAGAAATCACGCTGAACAATATTGGTAATAGACACCTTAATTCACGGTTTGAATATTAAGATAGAGCGTCAAACCAATCGAGAGCGTTGCCAATTGGTATAATGTCAATCACTTTTCCGATAGCCTACCTTCGGAGAATATCACCCGCAGTATATAGAGTGTAATACCATGTTCAGGTAATGAAATTAGAATTCATTTCAGTGACGGGCACCTTAACTTCGTGTATGTATTACAAGGTCAAAGTTCAGTCCGCTCGAGAACGTTGCCACCGTCTGTGAGAGTCGAATGGCTAAGTCAATAGCTTCACCTATCCAGGGATTCCGAGACTCAACTCATGGTTTGAATATGAAAGTAGAAGATCAAGCCGTTGATGTACGTTACCTATTTGTATACAGTAAAGCTATACGCTGAAAGCCGTACCGTTCCAGAATACCAATCCGATGTTGGGAGTCCCTCGCATAGGGTCCACGAATACAAATTTGTAGTCATTTCAGCCGACTGACACTGTAAGTTCATGTATGATCTACAAGGTCATGGATGATACGTTTCGACAACAGTTACCAAATACTTTTGAGGCTCGTACGCCTATGTCAATAGCTTCACCTGTACTATGATTCCGAGAGTTGAACCAGGTATGCCGGGAGAAAAATACACTGAGCAGTATTGACAATAGACACCTGAGTCCACGGATTAAATGTTAAAGTTGAATGTCAATCCATTTGTGAACGTTACCAATTGGTATAATGTGATTCGTTTTACTGAGGACCATACCCTCCGAATGTCTAATCCGCTGTACCGAGAGTCATGCTTAGGGCTCAGGATACAAATTAGTACACATTTTAGCTGACAGAAACCGTATTTTTATCTATGAATAGACTAATTTCGAGTCAAACCGTTCGAGAACAATCCCACCTTTTCTGAGAATCGAAGGGCGAAATGAATAGCTTCATGCTGTGATTCCAAGAGCAAAGCCTGGTACACCTGGAGAGAATGCGCTGTACATTGTTGTTTATAGACACCTTAATGCATCGTTTGAATATCAAAGCAGGCCGTCAAGCCGTTGTAGAACATTACATATTGGTGTACAGTGAAAGTATTTACAGAAGCCTTTCCCACCGGAAAACTAACTCATTGTGTCGAGGGTACAATATTTTGTTCAGAGGAATAAATCAGAAAATGTATTAGTCACGCGCACCTTAATTTCCTTTATGTATAGGAAGGTCAAGGGTTATACCGTTTAAGAACATTACCAACTTTCTTTTCTTAATATCATGTACGAATTAGAAGATTGAGGGTCAAACCGCTCATGATCGTTACAATCCTGTTTGAGAGTCAGACGGCTGAGTCAATAGCTTCACCTATTTTGATATTACTATATCCAAATCAGGTATTCCGGGAGTCATTTCGCTCTACGCTATTGGGAATGGATACCGTATATCGCGGTTAGAATATTAAATTTGAGCGTCAAACCGTTTGAGAGTGTTACCAATTGGTATAGAGCCATTCGTTTTACTGAATGCATTACCTTCCTTGAACCTGACCCGCCGTATCGAAAATATAGCTACATGTTTCGGGAAACACATTAGCATGCAATTTAGTGATGGCACCTTAAATTCATGCATGAATTAGAAGATCGAGGGTAAATACGTTTGATGACGATGCCACCTTCTCTGAGAGACGAACGACTACGTCAATGGCTTTACCTGTCCTGTAGTTCGGAGAGGAAAACCATGCATTCTGGGACTAAGTCCGCTGAAGGGTTTAGGCAATAGACACCTTAATTCACGGTTCGATTATTACAGTGGAGCGTGAAATGCCTTGAAAACGATAAGAAATGATATAAATTCAAACGTTTTACCGAAGACCTTATCCTCCATGAACCTAATCCGCCCTCTCGACGGTATAAACTCGTGGTTAGAGAAACAAATTTGTACACATTTTAGTAACGGGCACCTTACCTTCGTTTTCGAATTAGAAGATCTAGTGTCTAACCATTGGAGAACGTTACCCCCGTGTTAGAGAGTCGAACCTATGAGTCAATAGCTTCAGCTATTACATGATTCCGTAGAGTCAAACCTGGTATTCCAGAAGTAAATCAGCGTTGCAGTATTGGCATTAGACATCTTAATTCACGCTATGAATATTAAGGTAGCGAGTTAAACCGTCGGTGAACATTACCAACTGGTATAGAGTCATTCTTTTTACAGACATCCTTACATTCCGCGCAACTCACCGGCTTCATCGAGAGTATAAGTTCATGTCCACAGAAAAGAATTAGTATTCATCTCAGTGACGGGCATCTTAACTTCATGTACGAATTAGAAGACTGAGGGTCAAACTGCTCGAGAACGTTGCAACCTTCGGTGAAAGACGAACAGCTAAGTCAATATCTTCATTTATCCTCTAGTACGGGGAGTAAAATCAGATATTCTGAGAGTAAATCCTCTGAACGGTAGTGGCAATAGACTGCTTCATTCAATTTCTGAATATTACTGTATAACTACAAACCGTCTGAGAACGTTTCCAGGTGATATAAAGTCAATCGCATTATTGATGACCTTACCGTCCAAAAGCATAATGCGCTATATTGAGAGTTTAACTAGGTATTCAGATCAACAAATGAGTATGCATTTTAGTGCCAGGCACCTTAATTACATGAATTAATTAGAAGATTGATGGTCAAAGCACACAAGAACGTTGCCACTTTCTGTGAGAGATGAATAGCTACGTCAATAGCTTTACACATTCTGCGATTCCCACAGTCAAGCCGGGGAGCAAATCCACTGATCAGTATCGGTAATATACACCTTCAATCACGTCTTCAATACTAAGACAGGGCGTCAATCCGCATGCGAATGTTACCACCCTCTTTGAGAGTCAAACGGATAAGTCAATAGCTTTACCTATACCGTGGATCAGAGAATCACACAAGGTATACCTGGACTAAATCCGCTGAAGTGTTTTGGCAATAAACACCTTAATTACCGGTTGGAATATTACAGTAGAGCGTGAAACGGTTTGAGAATGATAAGAAAGGGTATAAAGTTAAACATTTTACCGAAGACCATACCCTCCATGAAGCTAAGCCGCCCTCTCGATGGTATAAACTCGTGGTCAGAGGAACAAATTTGTACACATTTTAGTAACGGGCACCTTACCTTCGTTTTCGAATTAGAAGATCTAGTGTCTAACCATTGGAGAACGTTACCCCCGTGCTTGAGAGTCGAACCTATGAGTCAATATCTTCATTTATCCTCTAGTACGGAGAGTAAAACCAGTTATTCCGGGAGTCAATCCGCCGTACAGTATTGCAATCGTAATCTTAATTCACGGTATGAATATTAACGCGTCAATACGTCGGAGACTGTATAACAATAGGTAGTCATTCCTCCACAGAATATATTACCATCCTAGAACTTATCCCGCTGCAGAGAGTGTCATGTCTATTGCTCATAGAAATCAAGCGAGTGACACCTGGTAGCAGAACCACACCTCATTTTCATATATGGATTAGAAGATCGTGTATGTAACTTTTCGATACCTCTACCGCCTTGTTTGAGTGTCGAATGGTTGAGTCGATAGTTTCACATAACCTGTGATTCCGAGTGTCCATTAGGTATATAAAGAGTCATCTTGCTGCACACTATAAGCAATAGACACCATAATTCACGGTTACAATACTAAAGTAGAGAGTGAAACCGATTGTGAAATTTTCCAGATGGTATAATGTCAAACGTTTTACCGAAGATTTCACGATCCGATAACCTAATGCGCTGTTTCGACTGCACCTCATCGTGATCAGAGACACAAATTAGTCTTCATTATAGTAACGGGCACCTTAATTTCACGTATCAATTCGAAGTTCTTGAGTCAAACCGTTCGAGATCGATACCACCATCTGTCAGTGACAAACGGCTAAGTCAATTACATCAATTATCGTGTGATTCGGAGTCTCAAACCAGGTATTCCTGGCGTAAGTCCGCTGAACAGATTTGGCAATAGAGACCTTAATTCACTGTTTGAATATCAAAGTAAAGCGACAAACGGTTAGAGAGCGTTATCAATTCTTATAAAGTCATACGTTTTACAGAAGGCCTTACCTTCCGCGAACATTACCGACGTAATCGAGAGTTTAACTAAGTGTTCAGAGGATCAAACTAGTAAGCATTTACGTAACGGGCATCTCAATTTCCTGTATGAATTGGAAGATCGAGGTTCAAACCGTCCGATAACGGTGCCACCTTCAATGGGATTCGAACGGCTAAGTGAATAGATTCACATATCCTGAGACTCCGAATGTAAAGCCAGATATACCGGGAGTAAATGCGGTATAAATTATTGGCAATAGACACCACAATTCACGGCTTGAGTATTAAAGCTGGCCGTTCCGTCGTAGTAGAACAATACCTATTTGTGTAGTATCAAACTTCGTACAGAATGCATTATACTTCGAAAAACTGACCAGCCTTATAGACAGTCTAACGCCGAGTTCAGAGGTCTGAAGTAGTATACGTTTTAGTGGCGAGACCCTTAATTTCATGCATGAATGAGAAGGTCGAGGGACGAACAATTCGTGATGGTTAGCACCTTCTGTGAGTGGCGCACGGCTAAGTCAACCGCTTCATCTATCCTGTGATACCGTGTGTCAAATCAGATACACCGAGATTACGTGCGGTACACAGTATTGGCAATAGACTCCTTAATTTGCGGTTTGAATATTGAAATAGAGTGACAATTCATTTCGGATCGTTACTAATTTGTTTAAGTTCATTAGTTTCATCGAATGCCTCACCTTCGAGAAACTATCCAGCTGAATCGAGAGTATAGCATCTTGTTCAGTGGAACTCACTACTATCAATTTTAGTCACGGGCACCTTAATTCCATGATGAATTCGAGCACCGAGTGTCAAACAGTTCGAAAACGATAACACCATCACTGAGAATAGTATGGCTAAGTCAGTAGCATCATCCATCCTGTTATACCGAGAACCAATCCTGGTATTCTGGGAGAAACATGCTGATCAGTATGAGCATTAGGGACACTATTTCACGGTATAAATATAACAGTACAGAGTCTATCCATTGTAGCACGTTACCTATTGGTATAGATTCATACTTTTCAAAATATGCCTTACCTCCGAGAAGCTCACCCGCTGTACCTAGAATATAACTTCGTGTTCAGAGAATCACAATAGTATAAATTTTAGTGACGCGCACCTCAATTCCATGTTTGTATTAGACGACCGAGTATCAAACCGTTCGCGAACGTAGCCGCCATCTTTGAGAGTCGAAGGTATAAGTCAATAGTTTCACCTATACTGCATTCCGAGGGTCGCACTAGGTATTCCGGGAGGAAGCACGCTCTGCTGTATTGGCGTCAGACTTCCCAATGCACGGTAAGAACACTAAAGTACATAGTCAAACCACTGAGAACGTTATCTAGTCCTGCAGAGTAAACTTCTTACAGAATGCCATACCTTCCGAGAAGATATCCCGCACAATCGAGGGTATAACATTGCGTTCAGAGAAGCACATTAGTACACATTTTAGTGACGAGCCCCTTAGTTTCATGTATGAATCGGAATGTAAAGTGTCAAACCGATCAAGAAACATACCACCCTGCTGTGAGAGTCGAACGGCTACGTCAATGGCTCCACCTATCCTGCGATTCCTTGAATGAAAGCAGGTATTCCGTGAGAAAATCGCCGGCGGAGTATTGTCATTTGTCATCTTACTTCCCGATATGTATATTAAAGCACACAGTCAAGCCGTTGAAGATCGTTAACTATTGGTATAAAGTCAGACTTCTTGCTGATGGCCTTACATTCCGAGAACCTATCCCACAGTATAGAGAGTATAACATCATATTCAGAGGTGCAAACTATTACACACATTAGTGACGGCCACATTAATTTCATCTATAAATTAGAAGATAGAGGGGCAAGCCTTTCGAGAACATTACGGTCTTATTTGATACTCGAACGAATAATTCAGTTGTTTCACATACCCTGTGATTCCGAGATACAAACTAGGTACTCTGTCACTAAATCCGCAGAACAGTATAGACAATGGACACCTTAATTCACGGTTAGAATATTACAGTCGTGCGTCAAACCGATTGTGAAGGTTACAAATTGGTATAAAGGCAAACGCTTTACCGAAGACATTACCCTCCAACAACCTAACTCGCTGTATCGAGAGTATATAGAGTTCAGAGAATGAAATACTTAGTCATATCAGTGACGGGCACCTTATCTTCATGTATGAATTAGAAGATCGAGGGTCAAACCGTTCGTGGAAGTTACCACCTTCTGTGAGATACAAACAATTGAATCAATAGCATCACCTATCTAGTGATTCCCAGAGTCAAACCAGGTATTCTGGGAGTAAATCCGCTGTAAAATATGGCATTAGATACCCTATTTCACGTTATAAATTTTGAAGTTTACAGTCAAACTGTTGTAGAACGTTACGAACTTTTTTAGAGTAAAACATTTTAACGAAAGCCTTACATTCCGTGAGCCAAACCCGCTGTATTGAGAGCATATTTTCGTGTTCAGTGAAACACAGTAGTATACATTTTAGTGCCGGGCACTTTTATTTCGTGTAGGAATTAGAACGTTAAGGGCCAAACAGTTCGAGATCGTTATCTCCTTCATTGAGAGACGCGCAGATAGGTGAGTTGCATCACGTATCCTGTGTTTCAGAGAGCAAATCCTGTTATTCCGGGATTGAATATGCTGAACAGTATTTGCAATATGGACCTTAATTCACGGTACAAATATTAAGATCTTGACTCAAACCGTCGATGGTCATTACAGGTTGGTTTAAAGTCATTCTTTTTCTCATTATCCTACCTTCCCAGATACAAGCCGGCTGCAGGGTGTGACTAGCTTCGTGCTCATAAAAACAAATTAGTATTCATTTTAGTGATGGGCACCTTAATTACATGTATGAATGAAAAGATCGAGTGTCAAAGCGTTCGAGAACGTTACCACCTACTTTGAGAGTCGAACAGCTGAATCAAAAGCCTCACCTATCCTTACAATCCGACAGTCAAACCCGGTTTTCCGAGAGTAAATCTGCTGAACAGTATTGGCCATAGACACGTTAATTTTCAGTGTGAATATTATAGCACTGTGCCGAACCTTTGGAGAACATTACGTAGTTATATAAAGTCAATCTTCTTACTGGATACCTTATCCACCATGTTCCTAACCCGCATGTAGCGAGTGTCATGCTTATGGCTCACGATAACAAATTAGAAGACATTTTAGCATACGGATGCACCTCAATTCACGGTACGAATATTAAGGTGATGACTCAAACCGTCGATAATCGTTGCCGGTTGGTTTAAAGTCAATCTTTTTCACACTTCCTTACCTTCCGCGATACAAACCGGCTGCGGGGTGTGTAACTTCGTGCTCAGAAGTACAAATTAGTGTTAATTTTAGTGAAGGTATCCTTCATTTCCTGCATGAATTAGGAGAACTGGTGTCAAACTGCGCGAGAACGTCACCACCTTCTTTCAGAGTCGAACGACTATGTCAATAGCTTCACCTATCCTATGATATCGAGAGTCCAACCATGTATGCCGGCAATAAATACGCTGAATGTCTTGGCAATAGACACCTCATTTGGCGGGAGTGATAAGCTGTAGGTTCAAATTGATGTGGAGCTTTACCTATTCTTATAGAGCCAAACTTTATACCGAAGACATTACCGTGCAAGCCATCCATCCCGCGACATCGTGTGCCATGCTTAATGTTCAGGGAATCGAATTGACAGGGATTTTAGCAGTCGGACACTACATTTTCTTGTCTAAATATAAAAATCGAGAGTCAAACCGTTGGGGAATATTACAACCTGGTTTAAGAGTCGAACGGCTTCGTGAATAGCTTCACCTATCCTGTGATTTCGAGAGTCAAGCCAGTTATTCCAGGAGTAAATCGGATTGCCGTTTTGGTATTAGACACCCCAGTTCACGGTATAAATACTCAAGTACCGAGTCAAATCGTTGCAGACGGTTACGTATGGGTATGGTTTCAAACTTAGCCGAAGGAGATATCCTCCACGTAATATTCCCACTGTAGGGAGTGACTTGCTTTTTGTTCAGAGGAACAAATTAGTATACATTTTAGTGACGGGTACCTTTATTTCATTTACGAATTAGATGATCGAGTGTCGAACAGTTCGAGAACTTTACCACATATTTTGAAGGTCGCACACCCAATTCAATAGCTTCACCATTCCTGTGTATCCGTGAGCCAACCCAGGAGTTCCTGGAGCAAATGCACTAACCGGTATTGGCAATAGACACCGTGACTCACGGTATGAATATTAGAGCACACAGTCAAAACGTTGCTGTACATTACCATATGTAACAGAGGCAAATTTTTACCGGATGCACTAGCATGCTAGGACCTTGCCCGCCGTAGTAATTGTATTGCTTATTGTTCACTGAAACAAATTAACAGCAACATTAGCAGACGCACACTTTAATTTCATTGATGAATAGGAATATCGGCGTTCAAACAGTTGGAAAACGTGATCACCATTCATGAGAGTTGAACTGCTAGACCAAAAGCTACACCTAGTCTGTGATTCCTAGGGTCAACCCAGGCATTCCTGGAGCCAAAACAAAGTGCAAAAATGCATATGCTAATTCACTGTATGAATAGTAAAGTGCCTAGTCAACCCGTTGTAGGACGCTACTCATTGGTATAGATGCAAACCTTTTACCGTAGGCCTTACCATCCGAGGAGCAAACCCGCCGTATAGAGAGTATTATTTCGTATTCAGAGAACGAAATTAGTCTCTATTTTTGTGACGGGCACCTGAATTTCACGTGTGAATAAGAAGGTCGAGTGTCAAAAAGATAGAGAACATTACCACCATCATTGAGAATCGCACAACTAAGTCAATAGCTTCATCTATCCACTGATACCGAGAGACTGACCAGGTACTCCGGGAGTTAGTGCGCTGAACAGTTTTGGCAACAGATACCATAACTCACGGTTTAAATAACAAAGTACAGTGCCAACCCGATGTCGAACCTTACCTATTATGATGGAGTATAACTTATTACCGTTGGTCTTAGCTTCCGAGGACCTATCCCGCTGCTATGGGAACCTACTTGGTATTCAAAGATTCACATTGGTATGCACTCTAGAGACGGCCACCTTAATCTCTTCTATGAATTAGGAGATCGTGCGTCAAATCGTTCGTGATCGATACGGCCTTCATTGAGAGTCGAACGGAAGAGTCAGCAGCTTCACCTATCTTGTGATTCCGAATGTCATACCTGGTATTCCTGGAGCAAATCCGAAGAACAGTATTAGCAATAGACACCTTAATTCACGGATAGAATAATAAAGCAGACAGTCAAACCGTTGTGGAAAGTTACCAATTGGCATAAAGTCAAACGTTTTACCGGAGACCATATCTTCCGCAAAAGTCACCGGTATCATTGAGAGTATAACTTCGTGTTCAGAGAAACAAATTAGTACACATTTTGTGACGGCCACCGTATTCTCATGTATGAATCGGAAGATCGAGAATCAAACCGCTCGAGAACGTTACCGCCATGTTTGAAAGTCGACCTGATAAGTCAGTAGTTTCATGTCAAATCAGGCATACCTGGTGTAAATCCGCTGAACAGCATTGGCAGTAGACACCTCAATTCGCGGTCTGAACAATAAAGTAGAGAGGCATGGCGCTGAAGAACCATACGTACAGTTTTAGAGTCAAATTCTATGACGAAGGCATTAACTTTCGTGAAGCTAACCCGCTGCAGCGAGTATATTACTTAATGTAATCGGAAACAAATAAGTATATATTGTAGTGACTGGCACCTTAAGTTTATTTATGTATGAGCATATCAAGAGGCTATCCGTCTCAGAACGTTACCAATTACTACAACGTCATTCACTTTATCGCATACCTCCGAGATGCTAACCTGCTGTATCGGGAGTATAACTTCGTCTTCAGAGATTCCAAATTAGTATACATTATAGTAACGGGCACATTAGTTTCATGTATGCATGAGGAGATCGAATGACAAACTGATCGAGATCGTTACCACCTTCTCTGAGATTCGAACGGCTGAATCAATAGCTTCGTCTATTGTTAAGATTCCGAGAGTAAATCTGGGGTTCCTGGACCTAATGCACAGAACATTATTGGCAATAGACGCCGTAATTCACGGCACGAATGTTAAGGTAGATAGTCAAACCGTCGTACATCATTACCAATCTGTATAAAGTCATTCGTCTTAACCTATTCCTTACATACCGAGAAAGCAATCCGCCGTAGCGATTGTCTTACATCGGGATCACAGGGACGTATTAGTAGACATTATAGAACGAGGATAGCTTAATTTCGTATATCAATAGGATGATCTAGTGTCAAACCTATCGAGAATGTTACCATCTTCCTCTAGAATCCAGCGGCTGAGTCAATAGCATCACATGTACTTTTGATTCCGAGAGTCAAGCCTGCCATGCTAGGAGTAAATCCCCTCAACAGTATTGGCAAGAGGCACCATAATTCACGGTATAAATGATAAAGGACAAAGTCAAACCACGTACAAAGTCAGCAATTTGTATATAGACAAACTTTTTACCGACAGCCTTACAATCCAAGAAGCCTAACCCGCTGCATCGAGAATATTACATCGTACTCAGAGAAAGACATAAGTATAAAATTTAGTGATGGGCATCGTAATTTCGTGGATGAATTAGATGATACGGGGTGAAATCGTTCCAGAACGATACCACCTTCTCTGAGAGACGCACAAATAAGTGACAAGCTCCACCTCCCGTGTGATCCCGCCGGTCAAACACAACTATTCCGGGAGTAAAACCGCAGATCGGTATTGGCTCTAGACACATTAATTCGCAGTATATTTCTGAGTACCTGATTTACTATTCGGAATCACAGGATATGTGCAGCTACTGACTTAGATGTGCGACACTGAAAGAAGGAGGTAACGTTCTCGAACGCATTGACTCACGATGTTGATACTTATACAGAAACATGTGGTTCCCGTCTGCTAACATGTCTACTAATCGGTTTCTGTGAACATTAAGCAACGCACTCGTTAGAGCGGGTGAGATTCACATAATGTTATGTGTTCGGTAAAAAGAATAACATTATACGAACTGGAAATGTTCTCCGACGGATTGACACTCTACTTTATTATTCATACCGTGAAATAAGATGACTACTTGCACAGCGCGCAATCGGATTTACTACCGAATACCTTGTGTGACTCTTGCAATCTTGGAATAGGTGATGATTTTAAGTTACCCGCCCGTCTCTCAAAGAAGGTAATAACGTTCTGGAACGGTTTGACCCCCGACCTCCTAATTCATACATGAAAAAAAATTGCCGGTCGCTAAAATGTAAACTAATTTTCTTCGCTATACACGGATTTATACTGTCGATACAGAGGGTTAGCTTCTCGGAAGATAAGTCCTTCTACTAATAGTTTGTCTCTATACCAATACGTATCGATCTACAACGGTTTGACTCTACACTTTAATATTAATACAGCGACATTGGGTATCCAATCCCATACTGAACAGCGGATATACACCTGGAATACCTGGTTTGACTCTCGGAACCACAGGATAGGCGAAGCTATTTACTCAGCCGTTCGACTCTCAAGAAAAGTGCTAACGTTCTTGAAAGGTTTGACACTAGATCTTCAAATTCATACCTCAAATTAAGGTGCCAGTCACTAAAATGCATACTTATTTGTGTCTGTGATCACGAAGACATACTCTCGAAAGAGCTGGTTACCTTCCTGGATGGTAAGGTCTTCCGTAATACGTTTGACTATATACCAACTGGTAACGATCTGAATTTGTTTGACGCTTATTTTAATATTCAAATCGTGAATTAAGATGTCTCTTACTACCCGAGTGCAGGGGATTTACTCCAGGAATACCTGGTTTGACACTCGAAATCGCAGGATAGGTGAAGTTATTGACGCAACCCTTCGTCTCTCACAGAAGGTGGTATCGTTCGCGAGCGGCTTGACACTCGATCATCTAGTGCATACACGAAATTAAGGTGCCGGTCACAAAAATGTGAACCAATTTGTTATTCTGAACACTACGTTATAGTCTCCATACAGCGCGTTCGACTTTCGGAGGGTAAGGTCTTCAGTAAGGCTTTTGACTTTATACCAATTTGTAGCGTTCTCATACGGACTGACGCTATACTATAATGTTCAAACCATGACTTAAAGTGTCTATTGCCAATACTGCACAGGTCATTTAATCCCGCAATACCTGGTTTGACTGTCGGATTCACAGGATCGGTGAAGCTATAGACTTAGCCGCTGAAACATCAAAGAAGGTCGAAACGTTCTCGATCATTTTGATAATCAACCGTTATATTTCATACATGAAATTAAGGTGCCCGTTAATAAACTATACACTAATTTGATTCTCTGAACACGAAGTTATACCCCCGATACAGTGGGTTGTGTTCTAAGAAGGCAAGGTATGCGATAAAAAGTTTGACTTCATATCATTCGCTAATGTTCTCCAACGGTTTGGCTCACTACTTTAATATTCATACCGTAAATGTAGGTGTCTATTGCGAATACTGTTCAGTGGATTTACTCCTGGAATGCCGGGCTTGACTGCCGGAGTCACCGGTAAGTGAAGCTTATTAAATCAGCCGTACGACTATCATTGAAGGTTATAACGTTCTCGAGAGGCATGACGCTCGACCTTCTAAGCCATACATGCAGTTAAGGTGCCCGTAACTGAAATGAATATTTCTTATTCCTGGAATACCCGGATAGTCACACAGAATCGCAGGATACGTGAATCTGTTGACTTAGCCTTTCGTCTCTCACAGAAAGAGGTAACGTTCTCAAACACTTTGACAGTCGATGTTCAATTTCACAAATGATTTTATGGTGACGTCACTAAAATGTATACTTATGAGATTCACTCAGCACGAATATGTACTCTCCATAAGGTAGGTTAGTTTTTCGTATGGTAAGGCATTGAGTAAAACGTATGACTGTAAAGCAAATAGTAACGTTCTCACACGGTGTGGCGCTCCATTTTAACATTAACTCCGCGATCTACGGTATCTATTGCCAATACTGTATAGTGGATTTCCTCCTGGATAACCTGGCTTGACTCTCGGAATCGCAGGATAGGTCAAGCTATTAAGGTAGACGTTCATCTCTCACAGGTGATGGCAAAGATTTCGAGCTGTCTTACCCTCGATATTCTGACTCATACATGAGGACAAGGAGCCAGTCACTGAGACGAATACTAATTTCTTCCTCTGAACGCAAAACTATTCTCTCCATATAGGGGGTGAGTTTCTCGGAAGGTTCGGCCTGCGGTCGAACGTTTGACTTAGTAACAATTGCTTACGTTCAGAAACGAATTGGCGCTATACTTTAACATTAAGACCAAGAATTAAGATACCTATTGGCAATACTATTCAGCGTATTTACACCCGGAATACATAGATTGACTTTCGGAATCGCAGTATAGGTGACGCTTTTGACTTTGCCGATTGACACCGAAAGATGATGGTATCGTTATCTAGCGTATTGACCCTCGATTTTGATATTTATACTTGAGGATGCGTTGCCCGTCGGATAACAGGTCTACTAATTTTTTCCGTGAGTATTAATCAGGACACGCGCAGCAGCGGATTTGGTTCTCGGAAGGTAAGATATTCGGTAAAAGGAATGACTACATATGAATTTTTATTTTTCATCCACGGTTTGACTTTCTACTTTCTTATTTATACCGCGGCGTAAGGTGTACATTGCCAGTGCTGCTCTGGGCGTTCACTCCCGGAATATCTGGGTTGATTCTCGGAATCATGGGATAGGTGAAGCTATTGACTTAGTTCTACGTCCCTCGCGGAAGGTGGTAACCTTCTGACAAGGTTTGACCCTCGATCTTCTAATTCATGCATGAAGTGAAGATGCCCGTGGCTAAAATGCATACTAATTTCTTTCTCTGAAGGCGATGTTATACTCTAGAAACGGCGGGTATGCTTCTCCGAGGGTAATGCCATTGCTAATGCGTTTGACTTCATATCAATTGGCAAAGCTCTAAAACGGTTTGGCGCTCTAATTTAATATTCAGACCGTGAACTACGGTGTAAATTGGCAGTTCTATTCAGCGGATTTACTCCAGGAATAGCTGGTTTGAATCTCCGAATCACTGGATGGGTGAAGCTATTGATTTGTTCATTCGAATTTCAAAGTGGGCGGTACCGTTCTCGAACGGTTTGACGCCCCATTTTAATATTCAAGCCATGAATGAAGGTGTCTATTACCAATACTGTTCAGCGGATTTACTCCAGGAGCATCAGCTTTGACTCTCGCAAGCGCAGAATGGGTGACGCTACTGACGTAGCCGTTCGTCTCTCACAGAAGGTGGCAACGTTCTGGAGCGGCTTGAGCATCGACCTTCTAATTCATGCATGAAATAAAGGCTCCCGTCAATGATATGATGGTTAGTTTCTTTCTCTGAACACGAAGTTATACTCTAGAAACGGATTGCTTCTTCGAAGGTAAGGCCATCGGTAAAGTGTTTGACCTTATACAAATTGGCAATGCTCTCAAACGCTTTCACGCCCGACTTTAGTATTCAATCCGTGAATTAAAGTATCTATTGCCAATACAGTTCAGCGGATATACTCCCGGAATACCTGGTTTGTGTCTCAGAGTCACAGGATACGTTGAGCAACTGACTTAGCTATGCGACTCCATAAAAAACGTGGTAACATTCACATAACGTATGATCCTCGATCTTCTTATTCATACATGAAATTAAGGTGCGTGTCACCAAAATGTAAACTAATTAGTTCCATTGATCACGTGGTTATACCCACAATGCAGCCGGTGAGGTTCGCGGATGGTAAGGCCTTCGGAAAGACGTTCGACTTTATACCAATTGATTTCGCTCTCAAACGGTTTGACGCCCTACTTTAATATGCATACCCTGAATTAAGGTGTGTATTGCCAACACTGTTCACCTTATTTACTCCCGGATTACCTGGTCTGACTCTCGGAATCGTATGATAGGTGAAGCTATTGATTTAGTAGTTCGACTCCAGAAGAAGGTGGTAACGTTCTCGGAGGGTTTGACTGCCGACCTTCCTATTAATACAGGAATTCAAAGCTTGCCTTTGCTATAATGTCTACTAATTTTTTTCTCTGAACACGATCTTATACCCACGGTACAACGGGTTATGTTCTCGGAAGGTAAGATCTTCCGTTAAAGGTTTGACACTTTACCTAATGGTAATATTCTCCGACCGTTTGACTCTCTGCTTTAGTATTCATTCCGTGAATTAAAATGTCCACTGCCATTTCTTTACAGCGGGGTGACTCCCAGGATACCGGGTCTGATCTTCGAAAGCACAGGATAGGTGTGTCTACTGATTAATGAGTTCGGCTCTCGAAGAATGTGGTCCCGTTTTCGGACTCATTGACCCTCAGTCTTCCTATTCATATATGAAAAATGTGCGCGTCCGCTAAAATGTCTACTGGCCTGTTTCCGTGGGCACTAAGCAAGACACTCGCTGCAGCGGGCTTGGTTCTTGGAAGGTCAGGTATTTAGTAAAAAGAATTACCTTATACCAATTTGTAATGTTCCTGAATGATTGATTCTCTACTTCAATATCCATACCGTGAGTTAAGGTAACTATGGTCAATACTGATCAGCGGGTTTACTCCCGGAGAACATAGTTTGACTGTTTGAATCACAGGATAGATGAAGCAATTGCCTTAGCCGTTCGACTCCCAAATAGGGTGGCATTGCTTTCTAACGGTTTTACTATCCATTTTGCTATTTATACAGGAAAATGAGGTGCCGGTTTGCTAACACGTCTACTAATTTGCTTCCGTGAGCATTAATCACGACAATCTCTACAGTACGGTAGGTTCTCGGAAGGTTAGGTATTAGGTAGATAGAATGACTTTATACGAATATGTAACGTTCTGCAACTGTATGACGCTTTATGTTAATAAACAAACCGTGAAATAGGGAGTCCATTGCAAATACTGGAGAGCGGATTTACTCCCGCATTACCTGATATGACACTCGGAATCACAGGATAGGTGAAGCGATTGACTATCCCCTTCGACTCTCAAAGAGGATGGCAACCTTCTCGAACGGGTGGATCCTAGACCTTCTAATTCATGCACGAGAATAAGGTGCTGTCACTGAAACGAATATTAATGTGTTTCTCTAACCACGAAGAAATACTCTCGATACGCAGGGATAGCTTCTCGGTCGATAAGGCTTTCGGTAAACGGCTTGACTTTGTAGCAACTGGTAACGATCTCGAACGGGATGACGATCTATTTTAATATTCCAACCGTGGAATAAGGTCTCTATTGCCAATACTGTACAGCATACTTGCTTCCGGAATACCCGGTTTGACCATTGCAATAACAGGATACGTGACGCTATTGACTTAGCCGTTCGACCCTCAAAAAGGGTGGGATCGTTCTCGATCTGTTCGACACTCGAATATTATATTCATACGGGAAAATAAGGTGTCGGTCTGCTAACATGTGTATTAACTGTTTCCGTGACCACTAAGCAAGACACTCGATACTGCGTGTTAGGTTCCGAGAATGTAATGTATTCAGTAAAAAGAATGACTTAAAACAAATTGGTAATGTTCGCCGATGGTTTGACATAGCGATTTTTGTATTCATACATGAAAATAAGGTGCCCGTCTTCCAAAATATCCGCTAATATGTTCCTATGAATCCTGTGCTAGAAAAGCGCTACAAGGGGTTGGTAATGTTCTCCGATGGACTGATTTCCATAATATTCATGTCGTGAATTATGTCTTATATTGCCACTACTGTTCAGCGGATTTAATACCGGAATACCTGGCTTGGCTCATAGGTAAGCTATTGATATAGCAGAGCTACTGTCAAGAAATGTGGTATTGATCTCCAACGCATTAACTCTCGATCTTCATATGCACACATGAAAATAAGGTGTCTGTCCGATAAGATATCTTATAATTTGTTTCCGTGAGCACTGAGCAGGACAGTCGCTGCAGCGGGATAAGTTCTAGGAAGGTAAGGTATTCGGCGAAAGGAATTATTTTATTCCAATTAGTAATGTTCTACGACGGTTTGTGTCTCTACTTTAATATTTATAACGTTAATTAGAGTGCCTATTGCCAATACTGTTCAGCGGACAGAACCGGGATACCTATCTTGACTCTCCGAATCACAGTATATGTGAAGCTATAGAATTCGCTGTGCCCCACTCAAAAATGATATAACGTTTTCGCACGGATTGAGAAGCGATCTTCTTATTCATACATGAAACTATGTTTCCCGTCACTAAAATAAATACTAATTTGCCTCTCGAAACACGCGATATGGCAGGATAGGTTCTCTGATGGTTAGGCCTTCGGTGAGGAGATTGACTGTATTCCAATTCGTAAAGTTCTACATCGGTCTCATTCTGATCCGTAGTGGCTATAGCCTGAGATAGGGTCTCAAATGCCAATGATGTGCGGCGGATTTACTCCAGGAATGCCTGGTTCGGCACTAGGAATCGCATGATGGGTGAAGCTATTGCATTAGTCATTCGATTCCCAAAGAAGATTGTACCGATCTCGAACGGTTTGACACTCGATATTCGATTTCATACCAGAAATTAAGGTGGACGTTATTAATTGTAAATTAAATTGTTTCTCTGGACTAGAAGTTATACTCTCGATACAGCGGCATAGGTTCACGGAAGTTAAGGCATTCTGTAAATAGTGTGACTCTAGAACAATAAGTAACGTTCGACAATGTTTTGACTTGGAACATTAATATTCATGCCGTGAATTGCGGTGTTGACTGCTAATGCAGTACAGCGAAATTACTTCGGGAATACCTGGGTGACTCTCGGTATCACAGGACAGCTGAACCTATTGACCTAGATGTGCGATACACAAAGAAGTTTCTGGAACGATTTGACCCTCTATATTCTAATTCATTCGTGAAATTATTGTGCCCATCACTAAAATGTATTTCTCTTATCACGTAGTTATACTCTCCATACAGTTTGTTAGTTTTTCGGAGGATATGGCATTCTGTAAGAAGATTGACCCTACACTTATATGCAACCTTCTACAACTGTTTGACTCAACACATGGCCAATACTATTGCCAAGACTGTACAGCGGGTTACATCTGGAATTTCTGGTATGACTCTCGGAATCACAGGATAGGTGAAGCTTTTGACATAGCCGTTCGAATCTCAAAGAGGGTGGTATGGTTCTCGAACTGTTTGACCCCCGATCTTATAATTTAGACATGAAGTTAAAGTGCCCGTCACTGAATTGGATATCAATATTTTTCTCTGAACACGATCTTGTACCACCGTTACAGGGGTTATATTTTTAAGTAGGAAAGACATTCAGTAAGAAAGTTAAGGCTACACAAATAGGTAATGATCTACAATGGCTTGCCGTCCTGCTTTAATATTCAAACCGTGAATTGAGGTGTCTATTGCCAAAACCATTCGGCGGACTTACTCCCACAATGAATGGTTTTACTCTCCGAACTACAGGATAGGTGAAGCTAATGATGTAGCCGTTCGTCTCTCACAGAGGATGGCAACGTCGTCGAACGGATTGACACTCGATCCTCTAATTCATGCATGAATTTAAGGTTCCGTCACAAAATTGTATGCTATTGTGTTTCCCGAAACACATAGTTATACTCCCAATACGGCGGGTCAGATCTCGGAGGGTAAGGCTTTCTGTGAAGCGTTTGACATTATAGCATTTAGTAACGTTCTCACACGGTGTGACTCTCTATTATAATATTCACTCCCCAAATTAAGGTACCTATTGCCAAAAATGTACAGCGCATTTACTCCCGGAATATCTCGTTTGATATTTGGAATCACAGGATAGGTAAAGCTATTGTCTTAGGAGTTCGAAACTCAGAGAAGCAGGTAACTTTCTCGATCGGTTTGACACTCGATCACCATATTCATAACGAAATTATGGTCCCCGTCACTATATTGGACACTCATTGGCTTATCTGAGCACGAAGTTATACTCAATATACGGAAGGGTTAGCTTCGCGGAAGGTAAGGCCTTCCGTAAAAAGTATAACTTTATACCAATTGGTTATGTTCTCCAACGGTTTGACTCTCTACTCTAATATTCAAATCGGGAAACAAGGTGTCTATTATCAATGCTGTTCAGCGGATTTATACCGGGAAAACAAGGCTTGACTCTGTGAATCGCAGTATACGTGAGACTATTGACTTAGCTGTTTGTCGATCACAGAAGGTTGTATCGTTCTCGTACGCTTTCACTCTCGATTTTGATATTTATACGCAAACGTGTAGTGTTCCATCTCTAAAAGATCCATTAATATGTTTCCGTGCACATTAAGCAGGACTCTCGCTACAGCGGGTTAGGATCTCGGAAGGTATTGCATTCTGTAAAAGGAGTGACCATATGCGAAATAGTAATGTTCTCCGTCGGTTTGACTCTCAATATTAATATTCTATACATTAATACACAAGAAGCTATTGGCGTAGTCGTTCGTCTCTCATAGAAGGTGGCACTGTTCTCGAGCGGTTTGGCACTCAAACTTCTAATTCGCACATGAAGTGATGGTGCCTTTCACTGAAATGAATTCCAATTTCTTTCTCGCGGACACGAGCTTATTCTCTCCATGAAGCCCGCGAGGTCCGCGGAAGGTAAGGCCTTCGGTAAAACGTTTGACTTTATCCCAAATGGTATCGCTCTCAAACGGTTTGACGCTCTACTTTAATATTAAGGCCGCGAATTAATGTGTCTGGTGCCAAAATAATTCAGTGGACTGCCGGTATACCAGGTGTGACTCTTCGAATCACCGTATAGGTGAAGCTATTGACCTGGCCGTTCGTCTCTCACAGAATGTTTTTCTTTTCATATGTGAATATCGGGCTTCCGTCTTCTAATGTCTCCTAATTTGTATCCGCGAACACTAAGCATCACACTCGGTGCAGCGCGTTAGATTCTCGGAAGGTAAAGCCTTCGGTAGAATGCTCTCTTCGACGAGTGCCACAAGTGTGGATGATTCCCGAATAGATGGAAGGGGGCCAAGGTAGTATTGCTGCAGAAGCCTGGCAAGTCCCAACTATCTCTGACGGCGTACATGCTGATCTATTTGCTGGACAAGGGCAGAATATTGTAGGAGAGGGTGTTGGCTGGTAGACTGAGTATCCACCTCTCAACGGTCGGGACGGATCTGGACGTTCGCCAGTTCGGTCTTAGGCAGGGACGATCTACCACCGAAACGCCCCAGTGCGTCAAGCCCCTCTCGGAACGGTTCGTTCGACGGGGTGGGGTGATGCTAGCAGTCGGGCTCGACATCGCCAATGCATTCAACGTGTTGCCCTGGACAGATATCAGGTCTGCACTGGATCGGCACCGAGTGCCAGACTACCTGGCAGCGATGATTCGTGACTACCTGTGGGCAGGTGTTTAGAATATCCCGGGAGGGACGTAAGTGTCAACCGGGGGGTGTACTGCGGGGTCCCGCAGAGGTCGGTGATTGGCCCTATCCTGTGGGACTAAGCGTTCGACGTGGTGCTACATGCCGCACTCCCAGCCGTAGTGAGCGTTTTACGCAGGCGATACCCTGGTTGCGGCGAGCGGGATGTACTACGAGGAGACGGCCCTGCGCGCCGAAGAAGCGGTGGTCGCTGTAGTCAGTAGGGCAATTGAACGCCAGGGATTCCGCGTCTCACTGAAAAAGGCCCAGGCCATCTGGTTCCACAGCGGGAGGAAGGTGCGGGAAATAACACCCGTACGAGGAAAAATCAGCGTTGGAGGAAATATCGCCCAGAACGGAGGAAGAATGAAGTACCTCGTCCTCGTCCTGGACGGCAGATGGACCTTCGAAGACCATTTCGAGGAGCTCACCCCTGCCTGTGGAGGACGGGCATAGTGCTTTGTCGACTGCTGCCCAGCATAGGAGGGCCGGGCGAGATGGTTCGCCGAATCTACGCCGGTGTCATGCGCTCGATGGCTCTGTTCGGGGCACCTGTGTCAACGGAAGAGCTGATGGACAGAAAGAAGAACAGCGCCAATGTGGCTAACGTTTGACGACGGATCGTCATCAGGTTCGCAACAGGATAACGCAACCTCACGCACGAGGCGGCCGCCGTTCTGGCAGGCCTCCCGTCGATGGACCTGCTGGCGGCAGCGTCAGCGCGGACCTACGGGCTCCGGCACCGCTACCGCGTTGGGAACCCCGGTCTAGGATCGGTGGAACTCGAAGAAATCGAAGAAAAGGAGTGGGAGATCCGGCGGTCCGTCATGAAGAGGTGTCAGGGCCGGCTACACAGGCCGGACAGCGCACGTCACCGGGCCGTCGTACCAATCGACCCGGTACTGGCCGACTGGATGAGGAGCCGCAGCAAGCCGACATTCCGCCTCACTCAGGTACACTCCGGGCACGGATGCTTCGGCGACTACCAGCACATGATCTGGATGGAGGTGACGCCAGAGTGTAGGCATTGCGGAGCGGAGGTGGACTACGCGCAGCACACCCTTGAGGAATCTGCGGCATGGGCGCCAGTGAGATGGGCGCTCCAGCGGACCTCTCGCTCCATGCCAACGTACCCGGCATGGCTGGGAGCGATCGAGTTCGGCAAGCTGTGGCCTCCTTTTGCGAGCAAGTCATGCTGCGGAAGGGGGGTGGAGCAAAGCGAGTTCGGGAAGAGCGGATTCAGACCCGCGGCCGTCTCGGAAGAGGGCGGCGGTCGCTCCGCAAGCCGGTGTTAATCCGGCGCGAGGAGGGAGTACCGGATAATCGCCCGGTGAAGAACCTCCGACGGCGTGGCGAGTCCCCGCCCTACGCCTTCCCGTCGATCGGTGGGGATCAGGGGCGGTCGGCCGAGGGAGCGACCGTCGAGGAATGGCGGTGAAGGGAGGTGTCGGTGCCGCGAGAGTTGACTCGCGGCACTTCCGAAGGAAGATGCGGACTGGGCTTGAAAGCCAGAAGAGGAGCCCAGCGTGAGCTGAAGACGCGGGATATCACCGATGTCATAGGTTCGCGAAAGCGTTGCCTGTCATCCCGGATCCTCCCATGTGCGAAGAGGACGGACCACCGCAGGGGGTATAGTGGGTAAGAATCCCACGGACCCTTGGCCTCCCATTCAGGGGGCCGAGACATCCTTGGATAATTCCCCCTACGTCAAAAAAAAAAAAAAAAAAAAAAAAATGAGTCAACACGTCGGAGAACATTTCCAATCCGTATAAAGTCATTCTTCTCACCGAATACCTTAGCTTCCGAGAACACAGCTCGCAGTAACGATTGCCTTGCTTAATGTTCTCGGAATCATATTAATAGACATTTTAGCAGACATACACCACATATTCGCGTATACATATAAACAACGAGAGTCAAAGCGTTCGAGAATGTTACCACCGTCTTTAAGAGCCGAACAGCTGTGTCAATAGCTTCACCTATCCTGAGATTCCGAGATTCAAACCAGGTATTCTGGGAGTAAATAGGTTGAGCACTATTGGCAACTTGCACCTCAGTTCAGGGTTTGAATATTTAAAGCAGAGGGTCAAACCGTTGTATATCGTTACCAATTGCTATAGTGTCAAAGGTTTTACGGAAGGCCGTACCTTCAGCGAATTTCTCCGGTTTCATCGAGCGAATAAGATCGTGCTCAGAGAAAGAAATTAGTATTCGTTTCAATGTCGGGCACCTTAACTTTACGTATGAATTAGGAGATTGAGTGCCAAACCGCTCGAGAACGTTACTACCATGTACGAGAGGCGAACGGCAATGTCAATAGCATCATTAATCATGCGGTACCTAGAGTCAAACAGGTACTCCGGGAGTGAATCGGCTGAACAATATTGGCAATTGAACGCATAATACTAGCTATGAATATAAGTGTTATAGTGCCATACCGTCGGAGAGGAATACCAATTGGTAGAAAGTCATTCGACACAACCAATACCATACATACCGAGAAAGAAATACGCCGTAGCAATTGTCTTGCATCGGGTTCGCAGGATCGTATAAGTTGATATTATAGCAGACGGATAGGTTAATTTCACGCATCAATTGGAATATCTAGTGTCAAACCGATCGGGAACGGTACCAGCTTCATTGAGAGTCGAGCGTACAAGTCAATAGCTCCAGCTATCCTGTGATTCCGAGTGTCAAACCAGATGCTACGGGCGGAAATTCGCTATACAGTATTTGCTATATACACTCCAATTCACGGCTTGAATATTAATGCAGGCCGCATACCCGGTGTAGAGCATTGCCTATTCGTGTAGAGTTAATCTTCTTACAGAATGCCTTTTCCCTCCGCAAATCTGACCCCCAGTATTGGGAGTACAACACCGTGTTCAGAGGTACGAAATAGTATACATTTCAGTGACGAGAACATTACTTTCATGCCTGAATTAAAAGATCGAGTGTCAAACCCTTCGAGGACGTTGCCACCATCTGTAAGAGACGAACGGCTAAGTCAATAGTTTCACGTATAGTGTGATTTCGAGAGTCAAAGCAGGTATCCAGAGAGTATCTCCGCTGAAGAGTTTTGGTAATAGTCACCATAATTCGCGGTTTGAATATTACAGTAGAGCGTCAAACAGTTTGAGAGCATTACCAATTGCTATAAAGTCAAACGTTTTCCCGAAGGCCTTACCATTGGCGAACCTCGCCCGCTTCATAGAAAGTATAACTTCGTGCTCAGAAGATCGGATTAGTCAGGATTTTTGTCACGTGGGCCATCATTTCCTTAGGAATAACAAGATAGACGGTCGAATGGTTCGATAAAGTTACCATCTTCTTTCACATTCAAACGGCTATGTCAATAGCTTCATACATCCAGTGATTACGAAAGCCAAACCAGATATTCCGGGTGTAAATGCGCTGTACAGTATTAGCAATCGATACCTTAGTTCGCGGATTGAATATTAAAATAGAGCGTCTCACATAATGAGAACGTTAGAATTGCTAGAAAGGCAAACGCTTCACCGAATGCCATACCATCCGAGATGCTCACCCGCCGTATCGAGAGTGTATCATCGTGCTTAAAGAGACACATTAGTGTACAATTTGGTGCCGGCACCTTAAATTCCTGAATGATTTAAAATATCGCTATTCCAGCCGTTCGATAGCGTTACAAGCTTGTGTGAGAGACAAACGGCTATGTCAATAGCTTTAGCTATCCTGTTATTCGGAGAGTCAGACCAGGTATGCCAGGAGTAAAGCCGCTGAACAGAATTGTCAATTGGCACCTTAATTCACGGTTTGAATATTAAAGTAGAACGTCTAACTCTTGTAGAACGTCACCTATTCGTATGGAATGAAACTTCTCACCGAAGGCCTTACCTCCCGAGTAGACCAACCCTTTGTAGGGTGTGCTGTGCTTAGTACCTTGGGAAACATATACGTAGACATTTTAGAGACGTGCACCCTGATTTCATGTATGAATTAGATGATCGACGTTCGAATATTTCGTGAACATTACAACCTTCTTTGAAAGTCTCACAACCAAATTAATAGCTGCAGCTATCCTTTGATTCCGAAAGACAAATCAGGTATTCCAGGAGTAAACACGCTGAACAGTATTAGCAATAAACACTTCAACTCACAGTATGAATATTAAAGCACAGAGTCAAACCGCTGGAGAATGTTACCAATTGGAATAACGTCATAAACCTTACCGGGTACTATACCATCAGAGAACATAACCCGCAGTATCGAGGGTATAACTTCGTGATTATCGAAAAAAATTAGTACACATTTTAGTGGTGGACAGCTTAGTTTCCTGTATGAATTAGAGGTTTGAGTGCAAAGCGCTCGAAAACGGTATCACATTCATTGAGAGTCGCACAGTTACATCAATATGTTCACCTGTCCTGTGATTCCGAATGTCAAACCACGTATTACTGGAGTAAATCCGCTGAAATCTGTTGGCAATAGACACCTCAATTCGCGGTTGGAGTATTGAACCAGAGCGTCAAACTGTTTGAGATGGATACCATTTCCTATAAAGTCAAACGTTTTCCCGGGGACGATACCCCGCGAAAAATTATCCCGCTGTATCGAGAGTATATCTTCGCGTACAGAGACAGAAACTAGTCTACATTTCTGTGTTGCTAGCCATAGCTTCATCTATCAATTAGAGGATCGAGTCTCAAACCGTCCGCGAAGGTTACCACCTCTTGTACGACAAACGGCTAAGTCAACAGCTTCACGTGTTCCATGACTCCACGAGACAAGCCACGTATTCCGGAAGTAAGTCCGCTGAAATGTATTGGCAATAGACACCTTAAATCACGGTATGATTAATAACGTAAGGCATCAAACCGTTCCAGAACGTTACTTATTCGTATAAAGTCATTGTTTTTTTTCCGAATACCTTACCTTCCGAGAACCTATCGCGCTGCAGCGATTGTCATACATAATGTTCACGGAAACAAATTATTAGGCATTCTAGCAGACGGGCACTATGTTTTCATGTGCAAAATACAAAATGGAGAGTAAAACCGTTTGAAAACGATGCCATCTTTGGAAGTCGAACGGCTAAGTCAATAGCTTCATCTATCCTGTGATTGCAAGAGTCAAACCGTATATTCCGGGAGTAAATGCTCTGAATACTTTCGGCAATAGACACGTCAGTTCGAGGTATGTATAATAATGTGGAGAATCAAATCGTGGGTGAACGGTAGTACAGTCATACAGTCATACTTTTAATGATGGCCTTAACTTCCGAGAAGCTAACGCGCCGCAGTGTGTGTGTTGCTTACTGAGAGCGGAAACAAATTAGTATACATTGGACTGACGGGCACCATATTTTCCTGTACGAATAGAGTAATCGGGAACCAAACCGGTCGAGACCGTTCTCACCTTATTTGGGCGTCGAACTGCTAAGTCTATAGCATCACCTATCCAGCGATTCCGACTGTATCTCCAGGTATTCCGGGAGTAAATCCGCAGTAATGTATTGTCATTAGACACACTATTTCACAGTACATATATTATTGTGCAGACTCATGCCGTTGTAAAGCGTTTTCACCTTCCCTGAGAGCTGAACGGATAAGTAAACAGCTGCACTTGCCCTCAGGCAACTCAAACTAGATATTCCGGAAGTAATTCCGCTTACACTATTTGCATTAAACAACCCAATTCAGCGCATAAAAGAGCAGAGTCATTCCGCTGCAGAACCCTACCTACTGGAATAGAGACAAACTTTTAGCCGGAGACCATAACTGGTGTTAAGTTAACCCGCTGTGGCGAGAGTATAGCTTCGTGTTCTGAGGGACGAACTAGCATACATTTTAGGAACTGGCAACATAATTTTATCTATATACCAGTTAATCTAGAGTCAAACCGTTGGACAACGTTATCACCTTTCTTGAGAGTCGCTCATATCTAAGTCAATAGCTTCAGCTATCCTGTGATACCGAGAGTCAAACCACGTATTCCGGGAGTAAATCTGCCGTACAGTAGCGGCATTATGAACCCTACTTTTCGGTAAAAATATTAAAGTGCAGTATAAAACCATTGTAGATCTTTACGTATTGATATAGTGTCAAATTTTTCGCCGAGGGCTGTACCTTCCGAGAAGTTAAACCGCTGTGTGGAAGTCACAACTTCATGTTGCGTGAAACAACTTACTGTACATTTTAGTGGCGGGCACTTTAAATTAAGTATGAATTACAAGCTGTATGTTCAGACCGTTAGAGACCATTACAACCTTCTTTGATTGTCGAACGACTATATCAATTGCTTCACCCATCCTGTGGTTCCGAGAGCCGAACCAGGTGCTTTGGGAGTAAATGCGATGATCAGTATTGGCAAAGGACACCTTAATTTAAGATATGAAAATTAAAGTACAGTGTGAGACCGTTGCAGATCGTTACCTATTCGTATAGATTCAAACCTATACTGAAGGCCTTACCTTCCTATTAGCTTAACCTGCTGGAGGGAGTATCGTGCCTAGTGTCGACGGAAACAAATCAGTAGACATTTTAGTGACTGCACACTTAATTAAGGTGCCCCCCCCCACTTAAATGTATACGAATTCGTTTCTCTGAACACGAAGTTATAGCCTGCATGCAGCAGGTTACTTTCTCGGAAGGTATGGTATCCGGTAAAGAGTATGACGCTATACCAATTGGTATCGTTCTCAAACGGTTTGAAACACACAGTTTGACACACACACACACACTACTTTAATATTCCAACTGTGAAATAAGCCCAGAGCCCTGGACATTTACTCCTCAAATACGTGGTGTCACTCTCGGAATCACAGGATAGGTGAAGCAATTGTCCTAGATGTGCGGATCTTAAAGAAGGCGGTAACGTTCTGGAAATGTTTGCCTAACGATCTTCTCATACATACATGAAATTAAGGTGCCCGTCTCTATAATAAATAGTATGCTGTATCTCTAAACACGAAGTTCTGTACATACAGCGGGTTAGTTTCTCGGACGGTAAGGTCTTCTGTTAAACGTTTGACTTCATACTAATTGGTAGCGTTCTGAAACAGTTTCACGCTATACTTTAATAATCATACCGTGAGTTAAGGTGTCTGCTGCCAATAATGTACAGCTCCTGGAATTTCTGGAGTGACTGTCGGAATAACAGGATGGGTGCAGCTATTGGCATAGCCGTTCGACTCTCAATGATGGCGGGATCGTTCTCGGAGGTGTGACTCACGATTTTGCGACCCAAACATGAAGATAAGGTGTGCCTGTGCCAAAATGTCTACTCATCTTCTTGCGTGGACACTATGTAGGACACTCCCTACAGCTTGTTATGTTCCCAGAAGGAAAGATATTCGGTAAAAAGAAAGACTTTATACCAATTTGGAACCATCTAAAACGGTTTGTCGCTCTACTACAATATTCAAACCATGAATTATTGTGGCTATTGCCTATAGTACTCCCGGAATAGCCGGTTTGTCTCTCGGAATCGCAGGATACGTGAAGCTATTGATTTAGCCATTCGTATCTCACGGAAGGTGGCAACGTCCTCAAACGGTTTGACCCACGATCTTCTAATTCGTACATAAAAAAAAGGTGTCCGCCACAGACATGAATACTAATTTCTTCCTCTGAACTGAAAGTTATACTTCGGATTCAGAGGTATAATTTTTCGGTGGGTAAGGTCTTTGGTAAAATGCTTGCCTTCATAGCAATTGGTATCGTTCTACAACGGGTTGACTCTGTACATTATTGCTCGAGCCATAAATTGAGGTAGCTATTGCCAATACTGTACAGCGGATTCACTCCCGGAACAACTGGGTTCTCGATCGCAATCGCAGGACAAGTGTTCGAATCCCATGAAGGTGGGAACGTTCTCGAGCGGCTAGATTCTCGATTATTCTATTGATACATGAAAATAGGGCGTCCGGCTGCTTTAATTTCGACTAATTTATTTCCGTGCGCACTGAGCGCGACTCTCGATACAGCGGATTAGGTTCCAGGAAGGCAAGATATCCGGTAAAAAGTTAGACTTTATAACATTTCATAATGATCTACAACGGTTTGACGCTCTACCTTAACATTCAAACGGTGAATTAAGGTGTCTATTGCCAATACTGTTCAGCATATTAACTTCAGGAATGCCAGGTTTGAATCTTGGAATGACAGGTTACGTGGAGCTATTGACTTCTCCGTTCAACTCTCAATGAGGGTGGCAACGTTTTCGAGCGGCTTTGCTCTCAATCTTCTATTTCATAGCTGATGTTCAGGTGCCCGTCACTAAAATGTATACAAGCTTGTTTCTCTGATCACAAAAATACACACTCAAAACTGCGGGGCAGTTTCTTGAACGGTAAGGCCTGCGGTGATGCATTTGACTCTACACCAATTAGTAACGTTCTCCATCGGTGTGGTGCACGATCTTCGTATTCATACATGAAGCTAAGGGTCCACACACAAAAATGTATTGTTACTTGTATCTCTGAACGCGAAGTTACACTCTCGATACGACTGGTTAGGTTCTCGAAGGATAAGGTCTTCGTTAATGAGTTGATGTCGTTATACCAATTCGTAACGTTCTCAAATGTATCGACGCGCTGATTTAATATTCAATCCGTGAAATAAGGTGTCTATTGCTAATCTCAGCGAATATGCTTCCCCCGTACCTGGAATTACTCTCGGTATCGAAATATAGGTGAAGCTATTGACTTATCCGTTCGACGAAGAGAGAGGGTGATATCCTCCACGAGCGGTTTGACACTCAATCTTCGAATTCATAGAAGAATTTAGGGTGCCCGTCAAAGAATTGAGAATTATTTTCATTCTCTGAACACGAAGTTATACTCTTGATGAAGCCGGTGACGTTCACGGATGGTAAAGCATTCGGAAAACGTTTGATATTATACCAATTTATAACGGTTCTAAGCAGCTTCACGATCAACTTTAATATTGATACCGTGAATTACGGTTGTCTACTGCCAATAGTGTACACTTTACTAACTCTAGGAATTCCTGGTTTGATTATCGGAATAGCGAGATAGATGAATCTATTGTCTCTACTGTTGGGCTCTCAAACGAGGTGAGATCGTACTCGAACGGTTGGAGTCTCGATTATTCTATTCATACATGAAAATAGGATGGGCTTCTGCTTTAATGTCTACTCACTTGTTTCCGTGAGCAGTATGCATGACACGTACTGCAGCGCGTATGGATCTTGGAATGCAAGGTATCCTGTAAAACGCTTGGTACATACCATTTGGTAATGTTCTCCGACGGATTTACCTCCTACTTTAATATTCATATCGTGATTCAAGGTGTCTATTGCCAATACGGTGCAGCAGATTTACGCCCGGAATACCTGGTTTGACTCTCGGTATAATAGGATAGGTGACACTTTTGATGTCGCCGTTCGATTCTCAAATAAAGTGGTGAAACGCTGGAACGATTTGACCATCGATCTTGTTATTCAAACACGAAATTAAGGTACTGGTCAATAAAATGTATACCAATTCGTTCCTCACAGCCCCATCTTACACTTTCGATACAGCGGGTTAGTTCTTCGGAGGGTAAGGCCTTCAGTAAAGCGATTTACTTTATACTAATTGATAACGCTCTCAAAAGGTTGGATCATGAGATTTAATACTCATTCCGTGAACTAGAGTATATGCTGCCAAGAAAGTATACTAGAATTACTCCCGGAAAAGCTGGTTTGACTCACGGAAACGCAGGATAGGTGAAGCTATTGACTTAGCCGTCCGACTCTCATTGATGGTGGTAACATTCTCGAACTGTTTGACCGTCGATCCTCAAGATCGTACAGGAAATTGTAGGGCGCGGCACTAAGTAGTTTACCAATTTGTTCCTCTGGCCACGATGTTATACGCTCGACGCAGCGGGTTAGTTTTTCAGAGGGAATGGCTTCTGTACACAATTTCACTCAACACCAACAGGTAATGGTCTACAACGGCTTGCCGGCCTGCTTAGATATTCAAACCCTGCTTTAAGGTGCATATTGCAAATAATATTCTGTGAATTTTCAATTGCGTTACCTGATTTGCCGTTCGGAATCATAGGACAGGTAATGCTATTGACGTAGCCGTACGATTCTCAAAGAGGTGGTAAAGTTCGCGAACGGTTTGACTCTCCATCTCCTAATTCATAAATAAAGTTATGGTGCCCATCACTAGAATGAATACTAATTTCGTTCTCTGAATACGAAGTTTATACCCTCGAAAAGGCAGGATAGCTTCATACGAAGGTAAGGCTATCCATAATGTGGTTGACTCTATACCAATAGGTAACGTTCAACAACGGTTTGATGGTCTGCATTGATATTCAAACTGAGAATTGAGGTGTCTATTGACAACACTGTTCCGCGCACTTGCTCCAAGAGTACATGGTTCTATTCTCCGAATCACAGTATATGTGAAGCTATTGACATGGCCGTTCGTTTCACACAGACGGTGGTAAAGATCTCGAACCGTTACGCCCACGATCTTCTAATTCATGCATGAAATTAAGGTGCTCGTCACTAAAATGTATATCATTTCGCCCCTCTGAACAATATGTTATACTCTCGATACAGCCGGTCAGTTTTACGGTGGGCAACGCATTCTGTCAAAAGTTTGACCCTACACTAATAGGTAACGATATACTACGGCTTGTCAGCCTACTTTAATATTCAAACTGTGAATTGAGAAGTCCATTGCAAATACTGTATACCGCATTTACTGCCGGAATATCTCGTTTTACATTCGGAATCATACGATATGTGCAGCTATTGACTTAGCCGTTCGTCTGTCACAGAAGGTGATAACGATCTCCAACGGTTTGATATTTGATCTTCTAATTCCTACGTGAATTGCAGGTGACGTCACTAAAATCTTTACTAATATTTTTCCCTATACACGTAGCTATACTCTCAGTACGGCGGAATAGCTTCTGGGACCTTAATGCATTCGGAGAATCGTTTGACATTATAGCATTGAGGAACGTTCTCACACGGTGTGAAGCACTATTTTAATATTCACTCCTAGAATTAATGTATCTATTGACAATACTCTTCTGCGGAATTACTCTTGGATTACCTGATTAGACTCTCAGAATCACAGGATAGGTGAAACTATAGACTCAGCCGTTCGACTCTCAAAGAAATCGTTAACGTTCCGGCTCGATTTGACACACGACCTTGCAATTCATACATGAAATTAAGGTTCCCGTGTCTAAAATGCATACTTATTTCCTTCTGTGAACACGAAGTAATGTTCCTGATACAGGGGGATAGCTTTTCGGAAGGTATGGCCTTCGGGAAATTTTAGACTATATACCAATGCGTAACGTTCTACATTTGTTTGACTCTGTACCTTAATATCTGTAGGCTGAAATTGGGTGTCTAGTGGCAATGATGTACATTGGATTTACTCCAGGAATACTTGGCTTGGCTCAAGGTATCAAAGGATGCGTGAAGCTATTGACTTAGCCGTTCGACTCTCACAGAGGTTGTTAACGTTTTCGGACGGTTTGAACCTCTACCTTCCAATTCACTTATGAAATTAAGGTGCCAGTCACTGAAAGGAACACAAATTTCTTTCTCTCAACACGAATTTATTATCTCGATACAGCGGGATAGTTCTTCGGAGGGTAAGGTCTTCGGTAAAGCGTATCACTTTATAGCAATAGGTAACGTTCACAAAAGGTTTGGCGCTCTGCTTTAATATTCACACAGTAAACTAGTGTGTCTACTGCCAACAATGTACAATGTACCTGGTCCCGGTATACGTGGTTTGACTCTTGGAATCGCAGGATAGGTGAAGCTGTTGACTCAACCGTTCGACTGTCAAAGATGTTTGAAACAATCTCGAACGGATTGACCCTCGATTTGCTATTTCATAAATGATGTTCAGGTGCCCGCTGCTAAAATGTACTATAGCTTTTTTCTGTGATAACCAAGATAAACTCTCAAAACAGCGGGATATGTTCTCGAACGGTATGGCCTTCGGTGATGCATTTGACTCTATACCAATTGGTAATGTTCTCCATCGGTTTGGCGCTCGATCTTCTTATTCATACATGAAATTAAGTCGCTCCTCGCAGAAATGAAGACTAATTTCTTTCTCTGAACACGATGTTGCATTCATGAAACGGCGAGTTAGCTCCTCCGAAGGTAAAGCCATCGGTAAAGTGTTTGATTTTGTACCAATTGGCAACGCTCTAAAACACTCTGACGCTACACTTTAATATTCAAACCGCGAATTAAGATGCCAACTGCCAATACTGTTCTGCGGATTTACTCCCGGAATACATGGTTTGGCTCTTGGATTCACGGGAGAGATGAATCTATTGAGTTAGCCGTTCGACTTCCAAGGAAGGTGGATTCCATTGTTAGCGGTTTGACTTTTGATTTTGCTATTTATATAGCAAAATGTGATACCAGTTTGCTGAAATGTCTACTAATTTGTTTATGTGATCATTAAGCAAGATACATGCTAAAGCTACTTAGGGTCACGGATGGTAAGGTATTCGGTTAGGGAATGACATTATATGAACTGGTAATGATCTCCGACAGTTTGACTCTACACGTTTATATTCATACCGTGACATAAGATGTCAATTGCATAGTGGCTCAGCGGATTAACTCCCGGATTACCTGGTTTGAGTCTCGGAATCTCAGGATATGTGAATTTGTTGATACTAGGTTCGTCTCTCAAAGAATGTGGGATTGTTCTAGAAATATTTGACTGTAGATTTTTCTATTCACACATGAAAATAGGTAGTTCGTCTGCAAAAATGTCTACTAATTTGTATCGCTGTACAGGAAGCTATAATACCGGTACTGCGGGTTTTGATCTCAGAATGTGAGGTCTTCGGTAAAACGTTTGACTTCAACCAATTTGCGTCGTACTCAAACGGCCTGACGTTCTGTTTTAATGTTCATTTAATTATGGTGCCCATTGCTAATAGAGTGGAGTGCATATACTCCTGGAATACTTGGCCTGTACGTCGGAATCACACCATAGGTGAGGCTATTCACTCAGCCGTTCGTCCCTCACAGAAGGTGGCAACATTGTCGAACAGATTGACTCTCGATCTTCTAATTCATACATGAAATAAATGTTCCCGCATTGAAATGTAAACTAATTTGTATCTCTGATCACGTAGTTATGCTCTCGATACAGCGGGTGAGGTACGCAGAAAGTAAGGCCCCCTGTGTAAAGTTTGACTCACTGCCAAAGGTATCCTTCTCCTACGCTTCGACTGCGCACATTGCCAATACTATTGCCAATACCGTTCAGCGGTCTTTCTCACGGAATGCCAGGTTTGAATCGCTGAATCACGTTATAGGTGAAGCTATTGACTTTGCCGTTCGAATCTCAAAGAAGGTGGTAACGTTCTCGAACGTATTGACCCTCGATCTTCAAAACCATACTTGAAATGATGGTGCCAGTAAATAAAGTGTATATGAATTTTCATCCCTGAGCACGAAATTGTACTCCCTATGCAGCGGCTTATATCCTCGGAAGGTAATTCCTTCGGTAAAAAATGTGACTCTATACGAATTAGTAACGATCTCCTACTGTTTGTCTTTCAACTTTAATGTTCAAACCGTGATTTATCGTCCCAATTGCCTATATTGTTCAGCGGATTTTCTTCCGTAATGACTGATTTGACACTCGGAATCACAGGATAGGAGTAGGTATTGCCTCAGTCGTTCGAATCTCAAAGAGGGTGGTAATGTTCTCGAACTGTTTGACCCTCCATCTTCCTATTGATACATGCAAATAATATGCCCATCTGCGAAGGTGTCTGCTAATTTGACTCATTGAACACTATGCAGAACACTTGCTGCAGCGGGATAGGTACTCCCAGGGTATGGAATCCTGTAAAATGTTTGACCCTATACCAGTAGGTAACGTTGCACAACTGTGTCACCCATTTCTGTAATATTTATACACCGAAGTAGGGTTTTTAATGCCGGTACTGTACAGGAGATTTACACATCGAATGCCTGGTTTGACTCTCGGTATCACGTTATAGGTGAAGCTATTGACTTTGCCGTTCGAATCTCAAAGAAGGTGAAAACGTTCTCGAACTTTTAAACCTTCGATTTTGAGATTCATGCATGAAATTAAGGTGCTTCTCGCTAAATGCATACTCACTTGCTTCGCTGAACACGAAGTTATACTCTCGATACAACGGGTTATGTTCTCAGAAGGTGAGACCGTCAGTAGAATGATTGGTCTATACCAAAATGTAACATACTCAAACGGTGATGCCCCACTTTGAGATTCATACCGTGAATTGGGATGTCTATTGTAAATACTGTGGAGCGGAATTACTCCAAGAATGCCTCATTTGATTCAGGGAATCATAAAAGAGGTGAAGCTATTGACACAGGCGTTCGAATCCCAAAGAAGGTGGTAACGATATCGATCGGTTTGACATTCGACATTCTGATTCATATATGAATATAAGGTGTGCATCTGCTATAATGTCTACTTATTTGTTCCTGTATGCACTAAGCCTGACACTCGCAACAGCGGGTTAGGTACTTGGATGGCAAGGTGTCCAGAAAAGTTTTACTTTATACCAATAGGTATCGTTCTACCACGGCTTGACGGCCTGCTTTAATGTTGAAACCGTGAATTGAGGTTTCTATTGCCAATTCTGTACAGCGCATTTACTCCCGGAATATCTGGTTTGACTATCGAAATGCCAGGATATGTGAAGCTATTAACCATGCCGTTCGCCCCGTAATGAAGGTGGGATCGGTCTCGAAATGTTCGACTCTCGATTATTCTATGTCTACATAAAAGTAATGTTCCAGCGTGCTAAAATGTCTACTAATTTGTTCCTGTGAGCACTGAGCCTGACGCTAGCAACAGCGTATTATGTTCTTGAAAGGTAAGGACTTCGCTAAAACGTTTGACTTTTTACCAATTGCTAACGCTCTCACCGCTTTGACTCTCTACTTTAATATTGCAATCGTGAATCAACGTGTCTGTTACCAATACTGATTACCGGATTTACTCCCGGATTACCTGTTTGACTTTCGGAATCGCATGATAGGTGAATCTATTGACTTAGCCGTTCGTCTCTCACTGATGGTTGCATCATTCTCGAACAGATTCACACTCGAGCTTCGAATTCATTCCTGCAATACTGGTGCTCGTCACTAAAATGTATATTAATTTGCTTCTCTGAATCAGAAGTTATGCTTTCGATACAGCGGGATATGTGCGCGGAAAGTAAGTTGAGAGGTAAGAAGTTTGTCGCCATACCAATTGGTACAGTTCTCCTACGGGGTGTCTCTCTACTTTAATATTCATACCGAGAATGAAGGTTACTGTTGCCAATAGTATACAGCGGAATTACACCAGTAATACCTGGCTTGACTCTCGGAATCACAGGATAGGTGAAGTAATTGACTCAGCCGTTCGGACCTCAAAGAAGGTGGTAATGATCTTGAATGGTTTGACACGCGATCTTCCAATCCATACATGAAATTATGGTGCTGTGACTAGAATGTCTACTAATTAGCTTCCCTGAAACCGTAGTTATACCCAGTATACAACGGGTCATGTTCTCATGTTACCAGGTATCCGGTAAGGAGTATGACGGTTAACAAATTGGTAACGATCCCAAGCGGTATGAATCAGTATCTTAATATCTATACAGGAAGGTGAGGTGATTATTGCCAATACTGTTCAGCGCATTTACTCTTGCTATACCTTCTTTGCTTCTCTGAATCACAGGATAGTTGCAGCTATTGACTGAGATGTACGATTTTCCAGTTAGGTGTTAAGGTTCTCGAACGGATTGACTCTCCATTTTAATATTCATACTGTGAAATAAGATGTCTGTTTGCAAAGCGGGTCAACGGATTTACTACCGAACATCTCGAGTGAATCTTGTAATCTTGGAATAAGTAAAGCTATGGAATTACCCGCTCTTCTCTCAAATAAGGTGATAAAGTTCACGAACGGTTTGACCCTCGATCTTCCAATTCATACAAGAAATTATGTTGCTCCTCTCTAAAATGTATACAAATTTATTTCCACTGAACACCATGTTATACTGATGATGCGCCACGTCAGTCTTTCGGAGGATAAGGTTGTCAGTAAAACGTTTGACTTCAAACAAATTGGTAACGCTATCAAACTGTTTGACGCTCTACTCTAATATACAAACCGTGAATCAAGATGTCTACTGCCAATGGTGCACACGGCCTTTTCTCCCGGAATAACTGGTTTGACTCTCGGAGTCATAGGATATGTGAAGCCATTGACTTGGCAGTTCGAATCTCGAAGAAGGTGGTAATGCTCTCGGTCGGTTGGATCATCGATCTTCCAACTGATACATGAGACTAAGGAGTCCGTCTGCTAAAATGTTTACAAATTCGTTCCTGGAAACGCGAAGCAGGACAAACGGTACGGAGGCATGCGTTCTCGGAATGTAAGGTATAGGTTAAAAAGAATGACTTTATACCAATTGCAATAATGTAGGACGGTTTGACTCTTAACGTTAATAATCGTGCCGAGAATTGCGGAGTCTATTGCCAATAGTTTTCAGCGAATTTGCGCCTATAATACGTGGTCCGACTCTCGCAATGATAGGATAGGTCAAGCTACTGACTTAGTTGTGCGACTGTCAAAGATGATGGGATCGATCTCGATCGGTTTGACTCTCGATATTGCTGCTGATACATGAAAATGTGCTGCCCGTCTGCTAACATGTCTACTAATTTCTTTCCGTGAACATTATGCAAACACATGCTACAGCAAGTTAGGTTTTCGGAAGGTAGGGAATTCGGTATGAAGAATGACCACCTTACACGAATAGGTAACGTTCGTGCACGATTTGACCCTCCATCTTCTGATTCGTAGATGAAATTATGGTGCCCGTCACTAAAATTTATACCATCTTCCTTCTCTCAGCACGAAGCTATACCCTACATAAGGCGGGTTAGGTCCTCGGAAGGTAAGGTATCCGGAAAAAAGTTTATTACCACGCCAATAGGTAACGTTCTACAACGGATTGACGCCATTCTTTAATATTCATACCTTGAATTAGCGTGTTCATTGGAAACACTGCTCTGTGGATCGACTCTCGGTATACCTGGTCTGACCCTTGAAACCACAGGACACGTGTAGCTATTGATATAGCTTTGCGGCTCTCAAATAGGATGGTAACTAACTCGAACGGCTTAAGCCTTGATATTTCTATTCAAACGTGAAAATAAGGTGTTGGCGTGCTAAAATATCGACTAATTTGATCACGTGAAAACTAGGCAAGGCAATCGCTACAGCGGATTTGGATCTCGGGAGGTGTAGTATTGGGCGAAGGAATAACTTTACACCAATTCGTTGTGTTCACAGACGGTTTGAATCTCTACCTTAATATTCATAGTGTGAAATAAGGTGCCTACCGCCAAAACACTTCTGCTGATTTATTCCTGGTATACCTGGGATGACATTTGGAATCACATTGTAGGTGATTTTACTGACTTAATCGTTCCACTCTCAAGGAAGATGTTAACCTTCTCGAATGGTTTGGCACTAGATCATTTTATTCATAATGAAATTAAGGTCCCCGACACTAAAATGTTTACTAATTTGATCCTATGAACATGAAGTTATACTCTCGAAACGGCGGGTTTGCTTCTCGAAATGTATAGCTATCACTAAGGTTTTGGACTCAAATCCAATAGGTAACATTACATAATGGTTAGGCATTCCGCTTTAATATTCAAACCGTGAATTATGGTGCCCATTTCCAATACTGTGTAGCGGGTGTACTCCAGGAATACCTGGTACGACTCTCAAGAACACGGGATAGGTGAAGCTACTGACTTAGCCGTACGAGTCTCAAACAAGGTCTCAACTATCTCGAACCGTTTGTCGCCCGATTCCGATATCTGATCATGAAAATGAGGTGCTTCTCTGCTAGTATGTCTACTAATTTGCTTCCGTGAACGATAAGCAAGACGCTCGCTACAGACTGTTTGTATCTCGGAAAGTAAGGTACGCGGTAAAAGGAATGTCATTATACGAATTGGTATTGTTCGCCGACGGCTTCACTCTCTACCCTAATATTCAAAGTGTGAATTAAGGTGTCTATTCCCAATACTCTTCAGCTCACTTCCTCCCGGAATACCTGGTTTGCATTTCGGAATCGCATGACAGGTTGTGCTATTGTCGTAGCTGTGCGACTAGCGAAGAAGGTGGTACCGCTCGCGAACGATTAGACTCTCGATTTTGCTATTCATACTTGAGTATGAGGTGTCCCTCTGGTAAAATGTCTGCCAATTTAACTCCATGACCACTGAGCGAAACACTCCCAACGGTGGGTTAGGTTCTCGGACAGTAAGGGCTTCAGTCAATAGTTTGTCTCCATACCAATGGTTAACGTCCTGCAATGGATGGACTCCCCAAATTAATATTCATACCATGCATAAAGGTGTCTATTGACAATTCTGTTCAGCCGACTTACGCCTGGGTTATCTGGTTTGTCTCTCGGAATCACAGGATAGGTGAAGCTATTGACTTAGTTGTTCGACTCTCCAAGTAGGTGGTGACGTTCTCGGATGATTTGACCCTCGATCTTCCTAATGATACATGAAACTAAAGTGTCCGTCCTCTAAAATGTCTACTAATATGTTTCCGTGAGCACTGAACCAGACACTCGCTGCAGCGCGTTAGGTTCCACGATGGTAAGGTATTCGATAATGGAATTACTTTAGAGCAATTCGTTATGTTCTCCGCCGGCGTGATTCTCTACTTTCATAGTCATGCCGTGAATTAAGATGTCTATTGCCACTAATGTTCGGTGGATTTACTCCAGAAATACCTGGTATGACTCTCGGTTCGAGAGGGTAGGTGAAGTGATTGATTTAGCGGTTCGTCTCTCGGAGAAAATGGCATCGTTCTCTCCCGGTTTGACACTCGATCTTCTAATTCATTCATGAAATTAAAGTGCTGGACTATAAAATGTATAAAAGTTGGTTCCTCTGAACACCTCGTTATACTCTATATACAGCGCGTTATGCATTCGGAGGATAACGTCGCCAATAAAACGTTTGACTTTATACCAAATGGAAACGTTCTCAAACGGTTTGATGTTCTATTTTAAAATTCAAACTGTGAATGGAGGTGTCTATTATCAATAATGGTCAGCGGATTTACTCCGGGGATAACTGGTTAGACTTTCGGAATCACTGGATATGTGAACCTAATGGCATAGTCATTGGATTCACAAATATGGAGGTAACGTTACCGAACAGTTTGACACTCGACCATCAAAATCATTCTTGAAACTAAGGGGCCTGACACTAACACATATACTAATTTGTCTCTCAGAAATCGTTGATATACTCTCGATACAGTGGGTTAGGTTCGCGAGAAGGAAGGCCCTCGGTGCAAAGTGTGACTCTCTAGCAATAGGTAACCGTCTACAACAGTTTGCTTCTGTACATTGCCAATACTATTGTCAATACAGTTCAGTGGACATACTCCCGGAAGTCCTAGTATCACTCTCGGTATCACAGGATAGGTGGAGCTACTGGGCTATCCGTTAAATTCTCCGAGAGGGTGGAAACGTTATCGAACGGTTTGACTGTCGACCTCCTAACTCGTACATGAAGTTAAGGTGCCCGTCACTGAAACAGAGACTAATTTGTTTCTGTGAACATGTACTTATTGTCTAGATGAGGCCGGTGAGTTCCGCGAAATGTAAGGCTTTCGGTCAAACGATTGACATTTTACCAATTGGTAATGCTCTCAAACTGTTTGACGCTCTATTTTAATATTCTCTCCGTGAAGTAAGGTATCTAGTGCCAATACTCGTCAGCGGATTTACACTCGGACTTCCTAATGTGACTCTCGGAATCACAGGATAGGTGGAGCTATTGGCCCATCCGATCGTCACTCACAGATGGTGGTCACGTTCTCGAACGGTATTACCCTCGATGTTATAATTCGTACATGATATTATGGTGAGCGACACTAAAGTGCATATTAATTTGTTCCTCTAATCACGTAGATATACTCTCGATACAGCGGGTTAGGTGCGCGAAAAGTAAGGCCCTCTGTGTACATTTTGACTTTCTACCAATAGGTATCCCTCGACAAAGATTTGACTCTGTACAATACTAATGCCATTGTCAATACTGTTCAGAGGATTAACTCCAGGAATACTCGGTTACATTCTCGGAATCACCGGATATGTGAAGATCGCGACTTAAACGTTCGACTCTCAAAGGTGGCGGTTACGTTATCGAACGGACTGATTATCGATTTTGCTATTCATACCAGATAATAACGTGTACGTCTGCTAATACGTCTAGTAGTTTGTTTCCGAGAACACTAAGCAAATCATTACATACGGCGGGTTAGGTCCGCTGAGGGTAAGGTGTCCGGAAAATTGTTTAACTGCACACTAACACGTAACGTTGGTCAGCGGATTGACTGTGTACGTAAATACTCATTCCGTGAATTAGGATGTCTAATGCCTATACTGTACATGTTATTTATTCCATGAATACCTATTTTGTCTCTCGGAATCACAGGAATGGTGAAGCTATTGATTTAGCCGTTCGTCTCTCACAGATGGTGGCAACCTTATGGAGCCATTTGACCCTCGAACTTCTAATTCGTACATGAAGTTATGGTACTCGTCACTATAATGTACACTTAATCGTACATCTGAAAACGGTGCTATACTCTAGATACATCGGGTTTGTTTTTCGGAGGATAAGGTCTTCGGTAAATCGTTTGACTTCATAGCAGTTGGGAGCGTTCAAAAACGGTTCGGCGCTGCATTTGATCACTCAAACCGTGAATAAAGTTGTCCATTCACAATTAAGTTCTGCGGATTTACTACAGGAATACCAGGTCTGAGTCCCGGAAACACAGCACATGTGAAGCAGTTCATTTAGTTTTTCGAATGTCATAGAAGGTGGTAACGGTCTCGAACTGTTAGGCACTCCTTCATCCAATTCCTGCGGGAAATTAGCATGCCACCACTATAACATGTACTCGTAGGATTCTCTAAACACGATGTTATTCTTTCGATACAGTGGGTTAGGATTTCGTATGCTAATGCCTTCCGTAAATCGTTTGACTTTATAGCAATTGGTAACGCTCTCAAACGGTCTGACGCACAAGTTTAACTTTCATGCCGCGAGATTAGGTGTCTATTGCCAATCCTGTTGATCGGATTGACTCCCGGAATACCTGGTTTGAATACCGAAATATCGGGATAGTTGGAGCTATTGACTAAGCCGTTCGTTTCGTAAAGAAGGTGGGATAATTCTCGAAAGGTTTGTCTCTCGATTTTTCTTTACATACATAAAAATAAGGTATCCGTCTGCTAAAATGTCTACTGATTTTTTTCTGTGTGCACTAAGCATGACACTTGCTACAGCGGGTTAGGTTCGTGGAAGGTAAGACCTTCGGTAATATTTTTGACTTTATGGCAATTTATAGCGCTCTCACACGATTTGTCAGTCTACATTGACATTTAAGCCGTCAAATAAGGTGAATACTACCAAAATTGTTTTGCTCGTTTACTCGCGGAGTACCTGGGTTGGCTATTCTAATCACAGGATGTGTGAAGCGATTGAATTAGCCAGTCGTCTTTCACAGGTGGTGGGAACGTTGTCGAACAGTTTGGCCCCCGATGTTCTAATTCATGCATGAAATTAAGGTGCCAGACACCAAAATGTATACTAATTTTCGTCTCTGAATACGAAGTATTACTCTGGATACAGCGGGTTAGCTTCTCGGAAGGTAAGGCCGTCGCTATAAAGTCTGACTCTATATCAATACGCAACGTCCTACAAAGGTTTGATTCTGGACTTTCATATTTACAAGCGGAATTGGGGTTTTTAATGCCGATACAGTTCAGCCGATTTATTCCAGGAATGCCTGGTTTGACTTTCGGAATCACAGGATGAGTATGTTATTAACAAAGCGGTTCGATCCACAACTAAGGTGGTAGCGTTTCCGAACGGTTTGACCCTCAATCTTCTATTTCATACATGAAATTAAGGTGCGCGCCTATAAAATGCCAACTTATATGTTTCCATGTACACTAAGCAAGGCACACACTACAGCAGGTAGGAATACCCGGGAGGTAAGGCCTTCGGTAAAGAGTTTGATTCTGTACGAGTAGGTGAAGTTTACAGCTGTTTTACGCTCTGTTTTATTATTCGAGTCGTGAATAAGGGTGTCAGTTACCAATGCTGTGCAGCGGATAGACTCCCGGAGTTCCTGGTTCCACTCTCGGTATTACAGCATATGTGAAGCTGGTCACTTAGACGTTCGACGCTCAAAGACGGTGGTAACGTTATCAAACTGTCACACTCTTGATTTTGATATACACACAAGAAAGTAACGTGTCATTCTGCTAAAGCGTCCAGTAATTTGTTTCCGTAAGCAATAAACAAGACACTACCTACGGTTGATTAGGTTCTCGGGGTGTAAGGTTTCCGGTGAAATGTTTGATTGCGGGATAATAGGTAACGTTGTCCAACGGTTTAGCTTTGTTGCGTGGCATTAAAATGAATACTAATTTGCTTCTCTGAACACGGAGTTATACCGGAGATACAGCGGGTTATGTTTTCGGATCGAATGGTATACGGTATGTTGTTTGACGTTATACCAATTGGTAACTATCTCGAGCGGTTTGACTCCGGACTTCATTTATTCATACCTTAAGTTAAGGCGCCTATTTCCAGTACTGTTCAGTGCATTTACTCCAGGCATACCTGCTTTGACTCTCAAAAATGCAGTATGGGCGAAGCTATTGACTTAGCCGTTCGGCCCTTAAGGAAGGTGCTATCGTTCTCTAACGGTTTGGCTATCGACCTTTTAATTCATACATGAATTTAAGGTCCCGCCATAAAATGTATACCAATCTGCTTCTACAAACACGAAGTTAAACCCTCGATACAGAGTGTTAGGTTCTGGGATGGTAATGTCTTCTGTAAAAGGTTTGTCTTTATGCCAATAGGTAACGTTCTCATTCGGTTTTACGCTCTACTTTAATATTCAAGTCGTCAATTAAGGTGTCCATTGCCAATACAGTTCAGCGCATTTACTCCCGTATTACCTGATATGACTCTCGGAATCGCAGAATAGGTGAAGCTATTGAGATAGCAGTTCGAATCTCAAAGAGGGTGATATCGTTCCAGAACGGTTTTACCATCCATATTCTAATTCATACACGAACTTAATGTGCCGTCACTAAAATGTACACTAATGAGTTTCCCGAAACACAAAGTTATACTTTCGATTCGGCAGGTTAGGTTCTCGTAAGGAACGGCTTTCCGTATGAAGATTGGCCATATGCAATGTGGAAATGTTCACCAACGATTGACTATCTACCTTAATATTCACACCGATTGATTAAGCACGTTTATTGCCAACACTGTTCAGGTGATTTACTCCTGGATTACCTGGCATGACTCTCGGAATCACGGGATGAGTGAAGATTTTGACTTTGTCGATCGTCTTTCACAGAAGGTGGTAACCATCTCGTACGTTTTTACACCCAATCTTGTAATTCAGGCACCAAATGAAGGTGCCCGTGACTAAAATGCATACTGATTTCCTTTCGTGAACACGAAGTAGTGCTCCCGATACAGGGGATTAGCTTTACGGATGGTAAGGTCTTCGGGAAATGTTAGACTGCATACCAATACCTAACGATCTACATCGGTTTGACTCTGAATCTCAATATCAATAGCCTGAAATTGGGTGTCTAATGCCAATGATGTACAGCGCATTTACTCCTGGAATACTTGGTTTGACTCTCGGAATAACAGGATAGACGTAGCTATTGACTTAGCCCTTCGACTACCAAAGATGTTGGCATCGTTTCCTAACGGCGTTCCTCTCCGTATTGGTATTTATGCATGAAAATATGGTAACCGCCTGTTGACATGTCTGCTAGTGTGTTTCCGTGAACATTATGCTGGACACTCGCTACAGCGCGATAGTTCCCCGGAAGGTATTGTATTCGGTAAAAAGAATGACTTTATACGAATTGGTAACGATCTCAACGGTTTGACGCTTTACTTTAATATTCATGCCCTGAATTAAGGAGCCAATTGCCAATACTCTTCAGCGGATTTACTCCCGCATTACCTGATTTGACTTTCAGAAACACAGGATAGGTGTCGCTATAGTCTTATACGGTCGATCCTCAGTGAGGTGGGGAAACATCCCTAACGGTATGACCCTCAATCTCTATATTTCATACATGAAATTAAGGTGCCCGTCACTAAAATGCAAACAAATTTCTCCCCCTAAACACTATGTTATACTCTCGATACAGCGCGTTAGGCTATCGGATCGTATGGTATCCCGTAAAAGGTTAGACTTTATACCATTTGGTAATGCCCTCCGACGTATTGACTCTGTACTTTAATGTACATATCGTGAATGACGATGCCAATTGCAAAATGTTTCAGCGGATTTGCTCAGGGAATACATGGTTTGACTCTCGGAACGGCAGGACGCGTGTAGCTATTGACATAGCCGTTATATTCTCAATGAAGGTGGTAACGGTCTCGCTCGGGTTGACGCTCGATCTTCTAATTCATACATGTTGATAAGGTGCCCGTCAATGAAATGAATACTAATTTGTTTCTGTGAACACGAAGTTATTCTCTCGATGAAACGGGTCAGTTTCGCGGAAGGTAAGGTCTCCGGTAAAACGCTTGACTTTATGTCAGTTGGTAACGTTCACAAACGAATCGACGCTCTGCTTTAATATTCAATCTGTGAATTCTGATGTCCATTGCCAACACTGCACCGCCGATTTTCTGTTGGAATACGAGGCTTGTCTCTCGGAATCACAGGGGTAGGTGAAGCCATTGGCGCAGCTGTTCGGCTCTCGAAGAGGGCTGTAAAGTCCTCGAAAGTTTTGACAATCAATGTCCTAATTAATACAGCAAGATAGTGTACCCATAACTGAAATTTATATTAAATTGCATCTCTCTACACGAAGAAATACCCCCGATCCAGTGGGTGAGCTTCCCGGAAGATAAGGCCTTCGGTAACATTTTTGTATCTATTGCAATATGTAACGTTCTACAACGGTTTCAATCTGTACTTTAATATTTATAACGTGAAATAGCGTGTCTAGTTCCAATACCGTAATGCGGGTTTAGTCGCTGATTAACTGGCTTTTATGTGAGAATCATAGGATTGGTGAAGCTATTGGCGTAGCTGTGCGACGCTCAAAGAAGGTGAAATCGCTCTCAAACTGATTGAATCGCGATCTTCTTACGCATACATGAAAATAACGTGTACGTCAGCTAAAATGTGTACTAATTTGATCACGGGAATACTGAGGAAGGCAATCGCTACAGCGGATTGTCGGAAAATGAGGTATTCGGTACAAGGACTGACTCAATTAGAATATACAATGCTCACCGACAGTTTCAATCTCCCTTAATATTCAGAAAGTAAATTAAGGAGTCTATTGAATATAATGTTCAGCGTATTTACTCCTTCAAAACCTGGTCTGACTCTCGGAATCACGGGGTAAGTGAAGCTAGTGACTTAGCTATGCGAGTCCCAAAGGAAGAAGTAACGTTCTGGAACAGTTTGCCCCTCGATCTAATAATTTATACATGAAATTAAGGAGGCCTCCGCTAAAATGTATGCACATTTTTCCTCCGAACACGAAGATATACTCTCGACAGAGCGGGTTGTGCTCTCGGATGGTAAAGTATTGGGTAAAAGGAATAACATTATAACGTTTGGTGATGATGTACGACGGTTTGGTTCACAACCTGAATATTCATGCAGTGAATTAAGCTGTCTATTGCCTATTGTATTCACTGTATTTTATCCTGTATACCAGGTTTGGCTCTCGCTATCAATGGATATGTGAAGCTATTGACTTACTTGTGCGTCTCCCAAGAAAGATGGTGACTCAGGCTGTTGATATTTATACACATTCATGTGGTGTCCGTCCGCGAAAATGTCTACTAATTTGTTTCCGTTAATATTAAGCAGGACACTCGCTACATCAGGATTGGATCTAAGAAGGTAAGGTATTCATTAATGGAATGACTTTGTACGAACTGGTGAAGCTCTCTAACGGTTTGTCATTCTACCTTAATATTCAAACCGAGAATTAATGTGTCTATTGCTAAAATTGTTCAGTGGGCTTACTTCCGGAATACGTGGTTTGCCACTCCAAATCAAAGGATAGGTGTAGCTATTGACATAGCTGTTTATCTCTCACAGAAGGTGGCACCGTTCTCGAACGGTTTGACAATCGATTTTCTAATTCATACATGAAATTAAGCTTCTCGTCACTAACTTGTACATGAATATGCTTCTCTGAACACGAAGTTATACTCTAGATAGTGCGAGTTATGTTCTCCGAAAGTAAGGCTTTCGGTAAAATGTTTGACTCTATATGAATGGGTACGGTTCTACAACGGATTGACTATGTACTTTAATATTTATACCGTGCATTGCGGTGTCGATTGCCTTTAATGTACACCGCATTTACTACCGGAGTTCCTGGTTTGACTCTCGGAGTCACAGGATATGTGAAGCAATCGACCGCGCCGTTCGACTTTCAAGGAAGGTGATAATGCTTCCGAACCGTTTGAAAATTGATATTGTAATTCATACACGAAAATAACGTACACGTCACTGCAATGTGCACACATTTGATTCTCTGAACACGAAAATATAATCTCGATACAGCGGGTTGGCTTCTCGGAAAATAGGGTTTGCTGTGAAGAGTCTCACTATTGGGCAATAGGTAACGTTTTCATCGCTTTGACTCCGTTGTTTGGTGTTCATACCGTGATATTGCGGGTCTAATACCAAAACTGTACGGCAAGTTAAGACGCGGATTACCTGGTCTAACTGTTGGGATCGCAGGATAGGTGGATCCGTTGGCTTAGCCGTTCAACAAGTAATGAAGGTGGCAACGATCTCGTAGGTTTTGCTCATGATTTTTCGATTCGTGTATGTAAATAAGGTTCCCGTTGTTAAAATGTATACTAATATGTTTCTATCAACACGATGGTATACACTCGATAAAGCGAGTTAGGATCACAGACGGTAAGGTGTTCGGAATAACATGGACTTGATACCAGTTGGAAATATTCTCGGAGGGTTTTATTCTCCACATTTATATACACACCGCGGATTGATGTGTGTATTGCCAAAACTGTCTTTCGGATTTAATGCCGGATTACATTTCTTGACATTCGAATTCGCAGGATATTTGAAGCTATTCATGTAGCCGTTCGAATATCATTGAGGGTGGTAATGTAACCGAACTGTTATGCATTCCACCTTCTAATTCATAGATAAAATCAGGATTCAATCACTAAAATTTATACCAATGGGATTCTCTAAACACGAAGTTATATTCTCGATGGAGTGTGTTATCTCTTCTGCGGGTAAAGTCTTCGGTAAAACGTTTGAATTTATACCAATTGGTAACACTGTCAATCGGTTTGACGATCTACTTTAACATTCAAACCGTGAATAAAGGTGCTCGTCACTAAAATGTGTACTAGTTCATACACCTGAACACGGAGTTATACTCTCGATACAGCGGGTTAGTTTTTCGGAGGATGCGATCTTCGGAAAGGCGTTTAACTTTACTGCAATGGGTAACGTTCTCAATCGGTCTTACCCTGCTTTTATATTCAAACCGTGAACTGAGGTGTTTATTGCCAATACTGTACACCGCATTTACTCCCGGAATATCTGGTTTCCCCTTGGAATCACAGGAGAGGTGAGGCTGTTGACTTAGCCATTCGAATCTCAAAGTGGGTTGTAACGTTCTCGCACTGTTTGACCTTCCATCTCCTAATTCATACATGAAATTAAGGTGCCATCACTAAAATGTATATTAACTTGTGTCTCTAAACACGAAGTTATACTCTCGATACATAGGGATAGCTCCTCGGTAGGTAAGCTATTCGGTAAAGGGAATGACTTTATACCAATTGATAACGTTGACAAATGGGTTGACGCACAGTTTTAATACTTATGCCGTGAATTATGTTGTCTATTGCCAATAATGATCAGTGAATTTACTCCCCGATTACCTGGTGTGACTCACGGAATCGCATAATGGGTAAAGCTTCCGACTTGGCCTTTTGAATCTCACTGAACGTGGTAACGTTCTCGAACGTTTTGACCCTCGATCTTTGAATTCATAAACGAGGATAGGGTGCCCGTCACTGAAAGGAATGCGATTTTTCCTCTTTGAACACGAAGTTATACTCTCGATACTGCGGGTTAGCTTCTCGGGCGGTACGGCCTTCGGTGAAATGTTAGACTCTATACCAACAGGTAACGTTGCACAACTGCGTCGCCCCGTACTGTAATATTTACAGCGGGAAGTAGGATTTTCAGTGCCTGTACTGTACAGCTGATTTACTCACGGAATACCTGGTTTGGCTCTCGGAATCACAGGAATGGTGATGCATTTGATTTAGCCGTCCACCTCGCAAGGAAGGTGATAACTTTCTCGAACTGTTTCACCATCGATATTCTACTTCATACATGAAATTAAGGTTCCCGTAACTGAAATGAGTACGAATTTCTTTCTCTGAGCAAGAAGTTATACTCACGATGAAGTAGGTGACGTTTGTGGAAGTTAACACCTACGGTAAGACGTTTGACTTTGTACCAATTGTCATAGATCTCTAACGGTTTCATGCTCTACTTTAATATGCAAAAATTGAATTAAGGTGTCTATTGCCAATACTGTTCAGCGGATTATCGCCCGGTATACCTGTCTTGCCTATTGGACTAGCAGGATAGGTCAAGCTATTTATTTTGCTGTAGGTCACTCAAAGAATGTGATAACGTTCTTGGACTGTTTGGCCCTCGACTTTCTAATTCATACATGGAATTAAGATGCCCGTCACTAAAATGACTACTAATATGTTTCGATGAACACGAAGTTATACCCTCGATGCAGCGGGTTATATTCTCGGAACGTAAGGTCTTCGGAAAAGGGAATGATTTTATACGAATAGGTAATGTACTCAGACGGTTTCACGCTGCACTTTAGTATTCATACTGTGAATTACGGTGTTTATTGGCAAAAAAGTCCAGCGGATTTACTCCCGTATTACCAGACATTACTCTCGGAATCGCAGGATAGTTTTAGCAATTGACTTAGCCGTTCAACTCTCACTGAAGGTAACATCGTTCTTGCTCGGTTTGGCCCTCAATCTTCCAATTCCTTCATGAAGTTAAGATGCCGGACGCTGAAATGAATTCTAATTTTCTTCTCCGAAAACGAAGATATACTCTCCGTATTGCGGGTTAGCTTCACCGATGGTACGGCTATCAGTAAATGGTTTGACTCTATTCCAATACGTAACGTTCTACAACGGTTTCGCGGTCAGCTTTAATATTCAAACCATAAATTAAGGTGTCTGATGCGAATACTGTTCAGCGGATTTTCTCCCGAAGTGCCTGATATGACTATCGTAATCGCACGATGGATGAAGCTATTGACTTAGCCGTTCGATGCTTACAAACGGTGCTAACGACATCTAGGCGTTTGATGATCGATCTCCTAATTCATACATCAAAGTTAGGTGCCCGTCACTAAAATGCATAAAAGCTTCATCCTCTGATCACGAAGATATACTCTCGATATAAAGAGTTAGGCTTTCTGAAGTTTGACTCTATAACTGTACGTACCGTTTTACGACGGTTTGATTCTTCACTTTATTATTCATACCCTGAATTACGTTGTCAGATGCCAATAAACATCAGCGGACTTAATCCCGGGTTACCGGACTTGGCCATCGGAATCACAAGCGAGGTGATGCAATAGACATAGCCGTTCGACTCGCAAAGAGGGTGGTGACGTCCTTGAACGGTTTGACTTTCGATATTCCTATTGATACATGAATTTAGGATACCGTCAGTAAATTGTACATTAATGTGTTTCTCTAATCACGAAGTTATTCTCCCGTTACGGCGGGTTAGCTACTCGGACGGAAAGGCATTCCGAAAAATGCTTCACTTTGCAGCAATTATGACGTCCTCACACAGTGTAACGTTCTATCTTAATATTCAATCTGGGAATAATGATATCTATTGGCAATATTGTACAGCGCATATACTCTCGGAATATCTCGTTTGTCTTTCTGAATCACAGCACGCATGAACCTATTGACTTAGCCCTTTGAATCTTAAAGAAGGTGGTATCTTTCTAGAACGGTTTGACCCTTGGTCACCTTTTTCATTATGAAATTAAGGACGCTGTCACTAAAATGTTTACTAACTTGATCCACTGAATACTTTCAACAACGGCTTCACTCTGTACATTAATATTCGTGGCTTAAATTAGGGTATCTGTTGCAAATTGTGTTCTGCAGCTTTACTCCCGGAATACCCGGAATGACTCTTGGAATCGCAGGATTGGCGAAGCTATTTCCTTGACCGTTCGTCTCTCACAGAATGTGGCATCGATCTAGAACGGATTGACCCCCGATCTCTTAACTCATACATGAAATTAAGACGTCCGTAACTAGAGTGTGTACTAATTTGTTTCCTCGAACACGAAGTTATACCCATCATAGTGAGTCTTAGCTTCTCGGACGGTAAGCCATTCTGTAAGGAGTTAATTCTATAGGAATGGGTAACTTCCTATACCTGTTCGACTCTGTACCTCATTACTCATACCGTCAATTAGGGTGGCTGATGTCAATACTGCACAATGGATTTACTCCCGGAATACCTGGTGTGACTCGCAGAATCACGGGACAGGTGAAGCTATTGGCTTTGCTGTGCGATTCTCAGAAATGGTGGTAACGTTCTGAATCTGTTTGACCATCGATCTCCTAATTCATACATGAAATTATGGTACCGTTCCTGAAATGTATACTATAGGTCTTCCCTGAACACGAAGTTATACTCTCGATAAAGCGGGTTAGGTTCTCGGATGTTAAGTCCTCTTGGATAAATTATGCATGTATCACATTAGGTAACGGTTTACAAAGGCTCGAGTCTGTAGTTTAATATTCATAAAGAGAATTAAGGTGTTTGTTGCCAATACCGTTCACGGCACATTCTCGCGGAATGCCTGCTATGCCCTTTGGAATCACAGGATTGGAGAATCTATAGTCTTAGCCGATCGACTCTCAAAGGTAGTGGTTTCGTTCTCGCACTGCTTCACACTCGATCTTCTAATTCATATATGGAATTAAGCTGCCATTCACTGAAATGAATACCAACTTCTTTCTCTCATCACGAAGTTACAGTGTCGATGAAGCGGGTGAGGTCTGCGGAAGGTAAGGTCTTCGGTAAACCGTTAGACTTTATAGTAATTGGTATCGTTCTCAACCGGTGTGACGGTATATTTTAAAATTCTGATGGTCAATTATGGTGCCCATTGCCTATACTCTTTACCGGATTTACTACCATATTAACTGCTATGACTGTTGGAATCACAGCATAGGTGTAGCTATTGACTTAGCTGTTTATTTGTCATGGAAGGTGGCAACGTTCTTGAACGGTTTGACACTCGATCTTCTAAATCATACATGAAATTAAGATTCTCGTCACTAACTTGTACATGATCTTACTTCTCTGAAAACGAAGTTATACTCAAGATAGTGCGAGTTCTCTCCGTATCTTCTCCGTATGTAAGGCTTTCGGTAAAATGATTGACTGTATATCAGTAGGTAACGTACTACAACGGCTTGACTATGTACTTTAATATTTACGCCGTGAAATTGCGTGTCTAATGCCAGAACTGTACAGCAAGCTTAGACGCGGATTGCCTGGTTTAACTGTTGGGATCACAAGATAGGTAAAACCGTTAACTTGGCCGTTTGACAGGTAATGATGGTGGCAACGTTCTCGAAAGGATTTACTCGTGATTTTTCTATTCATATTGGTAAATATGGTGCCCGTCATTATAATGTATACTTATATGCTTCTCTCATCTCGAAGATGTACACTCGATACCGCGAATTATGTTCATAGAATGTAAGGTGTTCGGAAACAGAAGGACTTTATACGAGTTGCTAATGTTTTCGGAGGGTATTATTCTCTACTTTTATATACATGTGTCGCTCTGTTTTAAAATTTGAATCGTGAATTAAGGTGCCAAATGCGAATACGGTTCAGCGGATTTACTCCTCGCATACCTGGTTTGACCCTCGGAATCACAGGATAGGTGATGCTATTGATGTTGCCGTTCGACTCTGAAAGAAGTTGGTAACGTTTTCGAACTGTTTGACCGTCGATTTTCTAATTCATACATGAAATTAAGGTGCCCGGCACTAAAATGCATACTATCTTGCTTCTCTGAATACGACGTTATTCTGTCGGTACTGCGTGTTAGCTTCTCGGAAGGTAAGGCCCTCGGTACAAAGTTTGGCCATATTCCAACTGGTATCGGTCTACAATGGTTTGAGTCTGTACAATATCATTTATACCGTGAAATATGGAGTCTATTGCTAATAGTGCGCTGCCGATTTACTCTCGTAGTACCTGGTTCGACTCAGGGAATCACAGGGTAGGGGAAGCTATTGACTGAAGCATTCGTCTCTCAAAGAAGTTGGTATCGTTCTCCAACCGTTTGACCCTCGATCTAGATATTTCATGCGTGAAATTAATCTGTCCTTCACTAAAATGCCTACTAATTCGCTTCCCCGAACACGAAGATATACTCTCGATGCAGCGGGTTCGCTTCTCGAAGGTAAGGCCTTCTCTGAAATGTTTGTCCCTATACTAGCAGGTAACGTTCTAAAACGGTTTGTCTATGTACTTTTGTATTTATACCGCGGAATGGGGTGCCTAATGCCAATACCGTCCGGCAGATTTACACCCGGAATACTTCATCTGACTCTCGGAATTCCAGGAAATCTGTGCCCAATGATGAAGCCGTACAATCCTCAAATATGGCGGCAACGATCTCGAACAGTGTGTGTCGATTTTAATATTTATACAGGGGAATGTGGTGTTCGTCTGCCAATTTGCCTACAAATCTGTTTCCGTGAACAATAAGGGAGAAACTCGGCGCAACTAGTTATATTCTCGGAAGGGCGGGTACAGACATTGAGTCTATAGGTAACCTTCTACAACGGTTTGGCTCTGTAATTGAATTTCTATAGTCTAATATAGTGTGTCTAATGCCAATGCCGTACGGCCGATTTACTAGTGACTGGCACCTTAATTTCATGTATGAAATATGGAGACCGGATGTCAAACCTTTTGGAAATGTTACCGCCTTCTTTGAGACTCGAACGATTCCGTCAATAGCTACACCTATCCTGTGATGCCGAAAGTAAAACCAGGCATGCCGGGTGTAAATCGGCGGAACAGTTTTGGACCTAGACACGTTAATTCACTCTTTGAATATTAAATTAGAGAGTCAAACCGTTTGAGGACGATACCGAATTGTATGCAGATTGGTAATCTTCATTGCTTTTAACGAAAATAGGTTTTAACGAAGGCCTTACTTTCCGAGAAGCCTATCACGCTCTAGGGAGTATCTTAGTTAGTGGTCACGGTAACATATTACTACATATTTCAGCATTCGGACATTTCATTCGAGTGTATGAATACCGGAATCGGGTCTCAACCCGTTGCAGACAGTTACTACCTTCTTCCACAGTAGCACAGCTACGTCAATAGGTTCACCTGTCCTGTGATTCCGAGAGTTAATTAGGTACCCTGAGTACAAATCCGCAGTTCAGTATTGGCAATAAATACCTTATTTCTTGGTATAAATATTAATTTGCAGAGGCTCACCGTTGTAGGACATTACGGATTGGTATAGAATAAAACCTTTTATCGAACGTTACGTATTGTTGTAGGGTCAAAACTTTTACAGAAGACATAACCTTACGAGGAACAAACCCGCCGTAACTAGAGTATATCTTCGCCAACAGAGAAGCAAATTACTATACATTTTAGTGACGGGCACCTTAATTTCATGTATGAATTGGAAGGTCGAGGGTCAATTCGATCGAGCACGTTACCTCCTTCTTGAGGCGATCGACTAAGTCAATAGCTTCGCATATCCTGTGACCCGGAGTGTAAAACCAGGAATTCCGAGTGTAAATCCTCTGAACAGTATTGTCAATGGACACCTTAATTCACGGCAAAAATAATAATGATGAGAGTCAGTCCGCCGGGGATTATTACCATTTGGAATGTTGTCACTCTTTTTACCGAACACCTAACCGTCCGAGAATCTAATCCGCTGTAGCGAGTGCCTGGCATAGTGCTCACGGCAACAAATTAGTAAACATTTAGCAAACGGACACCTTATCTTCATGTATGAATAGAAAAGTCTAGAGTCAAACCGTTCAAAAGAGATCCCATCTATTTTAATGGTCGACCAGATAAGCCAATAGCTACACTTATCCTGGGATTCGGATGAAGAGACCAGGTATTTCGGGAGTCAGTGCGCTGTGCGGTTTTTTCAATGGACCCCCTTGTTCGCGCTTTAAATATTAACGTAGAGCACCAAACCTGTTGAGAACGTTATTAGGTGGTATAATGTGTTACAGTGAACCTTAATCACCGCGACCCTAACAGGCAGTATGGCGAGTGTAACTTCGTATTCAGAGATACAAATTAGTATACGTTTTAGAGCGGGGCACCTTAACTTCATGTATGAGTTAGAAGATCGAGTGCCAATACGTTCGAGAACGTTACTACCATCATTGAGACACTTACTGCAAAGTCAACAGCTTCACCGGTCCTATGATTCCTAGAGACATGCCAGGTATTCCGCGAGTTAATGCGCTGAACAGTATTTGCACAAGACAACTTAAATCACGGTATAAACAGTAAAGTACACAGTCAAACCGCTGTAGGACGGAACCTGTTGGTATAGAAAGTAACTTTTTATCGCAGCCCTGACTTTCGAGATATTGAGCCGCTATATCGAGGGTATTACTTTGTGTTCAGAGAAGTAAGGTGGTTGCCACTTTCCAGACGGGCATCATAATTTCGTGTACGAATTAGATGATCGAGTGTCAAACATTTCGGGAACTTTACCACATTCCTTGAAAGCCGAAAGGCTAAGTCGATAGTTATTCCTATCTAGTGATTCCGAAAGTCAAACCAGGCATTCCGAGAGCAAATCCGGTGTACAGTATGGTATTCGATACCCTATTTCGCGGTATAAATGTTAATTTGCAGCGGCAAACCTTTGTATCACGTTACGGATTGGTATAAGGTCAAACCCTTTACCGAATGCCTTACCTTCCGAGAAGCTAACCCGCTGTATCGTGTGTATTACTTCGCGTCTTGAGAAGCAAAATAGTACACAATATAGTGACAGGCACCTTAATTTTATGTACGAATTAGATGATCGACCGTCATAATGTTCGAGAACGTTACCATCTTCCGTGAGAGACGAACGGCTAAGTCAACAGCTCCACCTATGCTGTTACTGCGAGAGTCAAACCAGGCATTACCGGAGTCAATCCGCTTTACAGTAATGGCAATACCCAGCCCCGTCCACTGTATAAATATTAACATACAGAGACAAATCGTTGTAGCACGTTACACAAAGGTATAGTGTCAAATTTTTTACCGAAGTCCTTACCTTCCGAGATGATAACCCGCCGTATGTTAAGTATAACTTCGTGTTCAGAGAAGCCAAATGATATCCAATTTAGTGACGGGTCTCTTAATTTCATCTATGAATCAGAATATCGAGGGTCAAATCGATCGAGAACGTGTGGTCCTTATTTGAAAGTCGAACGACTAAATAAATAGCTTCACCTAACCATTGATTTGACAGTCAAACCAGGTATTCCGGTAGTAAATACGCTGCAGAGTATTGGCGTTGGACACGCTATTTCACGGAATAAATATTAAAGTACAGGATCTAACCGTCATTGAACGTTTCTTGTTCTTATAAAGTCAAACTATTTACAGAAGACCTTACCTTCCGAGATTATAACGAGCAGCACAGAGGGTATAAATTCGTGTTCAGAGAATCAAAACAGAATTCATTTTGCTGACGGGCACCTTAATTTCATGTATACAATAGAAGATCGAGTGTCAAAGCATTCGAGACCGATTCCACATTCCGTGAGAGACGAACGGCTAAGTCAGTAGCATCACCTATGCAGCAGTTTCGAGAGTCAAACCAGGTTTTCCGGGAGTAAATCCGATGAACAGTGTTGGTAATATACACCTTCATTCACGGTTTGAATATTAAAATAGGGCGTGAAACCGTTTGAGAACGTTACCCTCATTCAGAGTCGAACGGATAAATCAATAGCTTCACCTATCCAGTGATTCGGAGAGTTATACCAGGTATTCCTAGAGTAACTCTGCTGGAGTGTATCGCTAGTAGCCTCCTTCATTCACAGTTTGAATAGTAAAGTAGAGCATCAAAGCGTTAGAGAATATTTCCAGTTCGTATAATGTTATTCTTTTTACCGAATACCTAACCTTAGGTGAACCTAACACTCTCTAACCAGTGCGCTGTTCTATCTTCACTGAAAGAAATTGCTAGACATTTTAGCAGTCGGGCATGTTATTTTCACGTATGAGTAGCAAGATGGAAAGTGAAACCGTTCGAGAACCTTACCTTCATCTTGGAATGTCGTACATTTATGTTAATAGCTGCAGCTATCCTGTGAATCCGAGAGGCAAAGTAGGTATTCGAGGAGTAAATGCGCTTAACAGTATTGGCAATAAACACATCAACTCCCTGTATGAATATTAAAGTACAGCGACAAAACGCTAGAGAACGTTACCAATTGTTATATCGTCATACTACTTACCGGATACCTTACCTTCCGTGAACATGTCCCGCTGTATCGTAGGAATAATTACGGGTTCAAGGAAACAAAACGGACACCTTATTTACATGCGTGAATAGAATAATAGAGAGTGTACCGTTCGAGAACGAAAAAACCTTCTTTAAGAGTCGAACGGCTAAGTCAACAGCTTCATCTATCTTCTGATTACGAGTTTCAAACCGTGTACTCCGGGAGTAAATACGCTGAACAGTATTGGCAATGCACACCTTAATTCACGATTCGAATATTAACGTACTTTATCGAAGCGTTGTAGAACGTTACTTATTGCTATAAAGTCAAACCATTCACAGAAGGCCTTACCTTGCCAGATGCTAACCCCTGTATCGTGAGTATATCATCGTGACCAGTGCAACAAATAACAATAAGTTTCATTGACGGTCACGTTAACTTCATGTATGATTTAGAAGATCGAGCGTCAAACCGCGCGAGAACGTCACCACCTTCTTTCAGAGTCGAACGACTATGTTAATACGTTCACCTATCCAGGGCTGAGAGCCAAACCAGCTATTCCTGGTCTAATCCGCTGANTCAAACCTGGCAATCCAAGAGTAAATCCGCTCAAGAGTGTTGATAATAAACACCATAATTCACGGTTTGAATATTAAAGCAGGCAATAAAACCGTTGTAGAACGTTACCAATTGTAATATAGTCAAACGTTTCACCGGAGTCCTTACATTCCGCGAAACTCACACGCTTCATCGAAAGTATTGCATCTTTGCCATAGAAAGAAATTAGTATTCGTTTGAGTGGCGGGAACCATAACTTCATGTATGAATTGGAAGATCGAATGTCTATCCGCCCGAGTACGTTGCCACCTTCTCTGAAAGGCGAACGGCTATGTGTGTAGATTCACCTATCCTGGGATTACTAGAGTGAAAAAAGTTAGTCGGGAGTGAATCCGCTCAGCTGTCTTGACAAGAGACACCTGTATTCACGGTTTGAATATTAATGTATAATATCAAGCCGTTGTAGTACGCTACCAATTGCTATGGAGTCAAACACTTTACAGAAGGTCTTACCTTCGGAGAACCAATTCCATTGTATCGAGAGTACAACATCGTGTACAGAGACACAAATTATTATTCAATTTCGTGACGGGCACCTTCATTTCATGTATGCATTAGAAGATCAATAGGCATACTGTTCCAGAATGTTACCACTTTCCGTGAGATTCGCACAGCTAAGTCAATAGCTTCACCTATCCTGTGTTTCTAAGATTCGTACCAGGTACTCCGGCAGTGAATCCGCTGAACAGTATTGCCAATGGACACCTTAATTCACGATTTGAATATTAATGTTGTGAGTGAAAACGTGGAAGATCAATAAAAATTCGTATAAAGTCATTCTCCGTACTGTATGCCTTACCTTCCGCGAACATAATCTGCCGTACCGAAAGTATAAGTTCGTGTTGAGAGAAACATATTAGTTTACGTTTCAGTGACGGGCACCCTCATTTCATGTACGAATTAGAAGATCGAGGGCTTAACAGTTCGAGAACGTTACCACATCCATTAAGACTCGAACTGCTGAGTGAGAAGCTTCACCTTTCCGTGTGATTCCGATCGATAGACCTGGTATTCCAGCCGTAAATGCGCTGAACAATATTGGCAATAGGAACATTAATTCACTGTATGAATATTAATGTAGGGAGTCACACCGTTTGAGAACGTTACCAATTCGAACACCGACATATTCTTTATCGCATACCTTACCTTCCGGGACCATAACCCGCGGTATCGTGGGTGTAACTTCGTGTTAAGAGAAACAAATTAGTAAACATTTTCTGGACGGGCACCTCAACTTCATGCATGTATTAGAAGATCGAGTGCCTAACATTTCGAGAACTATCCGACCTCCTTTGAGAGTGGCACAGCTAAGTCAACAGCTTCACTTATCCTGTTATTCCTATGGTCAAACCAGGTATTCTGGGAGCAAGTCCGCTGAACAACTTTGGCAATAGGCACCTTAATTCGCGGTATGAATGGTAAAGTAGAGCGACAAACCGTTAGAGAGCGTTATCAATTGGTATAAAGTCAAGCGCTTTACCGAAAGTCTTACCTTCCGCGACTCTCACACGCTTCATCGAGAGTAAATCTTCGTGTTCAGAGGATCAAACTAGTAAACATTTTAGTGTCGGGGACCTTAATTTCATTATGAGATAGACGATCGTGGGTCAAACCGTTTGGGAACGTTTCAACCCTATTGTAGAGCCGAACGGATAAATCAATTGCGTCACCTACACAGTGACTCAGAGAGTCTAACGAGGTACTTCGGGAGCAAATCCACTGAACAAGATTGGCAACTGGCTCCTTAATTCTCAGTGTGAATATTACAGTAGAGCGACAAACCGGTTGAGATCGTCTCTAGTTCGTATAAAGGCAAACGAATTATTGATGACCTTACCGTCTGAAAGCAGAATGCTCTGTATTCAGAGTATATGAAGGTGTTCAGTGGAACAAATAAGTATGCATTCTAGGGACGGACACCTTAACTTCAGGAATGAACTTGACGGTCGATGTCCAAACCGTTTGAAAACGTTACCAACTTCTTTGCGAGTCGCACAACTATGTGAATAGCACCAGCTATTCTGTGGATGCGAGAGTCAATCCAGGTAATTCGGGAGTAAATCCGCTAAAAAGTACTGGCAGTAGACACCATAAATCACGGTATGATTATTAATGTTGAGCGACAATCCGTCTGAGAAAGTTACCAATTGGTAGAGAGTCAAAAGTTTTACTGAAGACATTACCCTACAAAGCTGACCTCGCTGTATCATGTGTACAACGTTGTGTACAAGGGAACAAAATTCGATACGTGTTAGTTACTGGCACCTTAATTTCGCCTATGGGAGAGGAGATCGAATGTCAACGGATTGTGTATCGTTACCACATCTTTTGATTCTTGCGCAGATAAGTCAGTAGCTTCATCCATAAAGCGATTCCGCGAATTAATTAAGGTATTCCGGAGCAAATCCGCTGTACAGTATTGGCAACAAACACCGTAATTTTCTTTATGAATATTAAAGTACAGACTTGGGCCGTTGTAAACGGTTACCTATTGGGATATATGTAAAATTCATCCAGGAGGACACACCATCCATGAACCTAACCCGCTTTATTGAGAGTATAACTTCGTGTTCAGGGAAGAGCAATATTATACATTTTAGGGACGGTACCTTAATTTCATTTATGAATTAGGAGATCGATGATCAAACTTATTCAGAACGTTACCACTACTTCTGAGAGTCGCACAGCAAAGTTTCACCTGTACCGTGATTCCGCGAGTCAGACCAGGTATTACGGGAGTAAATCCACTGTACAGTATTGACATCAGTCACCCTAATTGACGGTATGAATATTGAGGTTCAGAGTCAAACAGCTGTAGAAAGTTGCACATTTCTACAGAGTTAACTCCATACAGAATGCCGAACCGTCCGAGAAGCTAACTCGCACTATGAAGGGTATAACTTCGTGTTCAGGGAAGCAAATTTGTACACACTCTAGTTACGGACGCCTTAATTTCATGTATTAAATAAAAAGCTCAATGGTCAAACCGCTCCAGAACGTTTCCACCTTCTTTGAGGATCGATCGTCTAAGTCAATAACATCACCTATCCCGTGATTCGGAGAGAGTAAACAGATATTCCGACTGTAAATCCGCTGAACAGTATTAGCAGTAGATGCCTCAATTCACCGTATGAATACTAAACTAGAGCGTTTAACCGTTCGAGAGCGTTCGCAATTGGTATGAAGTCAAATGTTTTACTGAAGGCCTTCCCTTCCGAAAAGCTAATCCACTGTATGGTGAGTATAACTTCGTGTTCAGACAAGCTAATTAGTACACATGTCAGTGACTGGCACCTTATCTTCGTGTATGAATTAGAAGATCGAGGGTTAAACCGTTCGAGAACGTTACCTACCACTGTGAGAGACGAACGGAATAGTCAATAGCTTTACGTACAGTGAGATTCCTAGAGTGAAACCCAATATTCCGGAAGTAAATCACTAGTACGTTATTGGCGATAGACACCATAATTAACAGTATCAATGTTAAAATACCGAGGTGAATCATTGTAAGAAGCTACCGACTGGCATGGGATCAAATTTTTTACCGACGGCCTTACTCTCTGAGAACCTAACCCGCTGTTTCGAGTGCATAACGTCGTGATCAGAGAAGCAAATTAGTACACACTTTAGTGACAGGCACCTGAATTTCATGTATGAATAAGGAGGTCGAGGGTTGAACCTTTCGCGATCTTTACCACCCTCCTTGAGAGTCGAACGTATAAGTCAATAGCTTCACCTACCCTGCAATTCTGAGGGTCAGGACAGGTATTCCAGGAGTAAGTACGCTGAACAGTATGGCCAATAGACACGTTAAATTACAGTTTGAAAAGTAAAGTAGAGCGTGATACCGTTTGAGAGCTTTGCCAATTAGTATAAAGTCTAACACCCTACCGATGCATTCACCTTTGGGGAAGCCAACTCGCTGTTTGGAGAGTATAATTTCGTGTTGAGTAAAAGAAGATAGTCTTCGTTTCTGTGACGGGAACGTTTATTTCATGTATGAATTGGAAGATCGAGTGTCAAACCGTCCGAGAACGTTACCACATTCCCCGAGAGTCGAACGGCCGAGAGTTGACTTATCCGTTCGTCTCCCAAGAGGGTGGGAACGTCCTCAAACTGTTTGACCCGCTATTTCAATGTTAAAACCGTGAATGAAGGTGTCTGTTACCAATACTGTGCAGCGGATTTTCTCCCACGATACCTGGTTTGACTGTCGGAACCGCAGGATTGGTCAAGCTATTGACTTAGCCATTCGAATCCCGAGAAGGTGGTCACGTTTTTGAACGGCTATATTCGCGATTATTTTATTCATGCATGAAAATAAGGTGTCCGCCAGCAAAAATATCTACTAGTTTGTTTCGGTGTGCACAAATCGTGACTGTCGCCACAGCGGGTTAGGTTCTCGGCAGGCACGGAATATCGGAAATAGTTTGACTTTATACAATTTGGTAACGCTCACCATCGGCTTGAATCTATACTTTAATACCCATACCGTGAAATAAGGTATCTACTGACAATTCTGTTCGGTGGATTTACTTCCGGAATACCTGGTTTGATTCCTCGAAATACAAGATATATGAAGCTATTGACATAGCCGGTCGACTCTCAACGAAGGTGGTCACGATCCCGATCGGCTTTACACTACACCTTCCAACTCATTCACGAAATTAAGGCGCGTGTTATTAAAATGTCTGCTAATTTGTCTCCCTCAGCTCGAGGATATACCCATGATACCGCGGGTTATGGTCCCGGAAGGTATGGCATTCGGTAAAACGAATGAGTTCGTACCAATTGGTAATGTTCTCCGATGATTTGACTCTTAACTTTAATAATCATGCCGAGAATTACGGTGTCTATTGCCAACATTTTTCAGCGAAATTACGCCTTGAATACGTGGTCTAACTCTCGCAATCACAGTATAGGTGAAGCTATTGACTTAAATGTGCGACTTTCAATGAAGGTGGGACTGTTCTCGAACGGTAGACTCTTAATCTTCTAATTCGTATATGAAAATAAGGTGTGTTTCTGATATAATATCTACTCATTTGTTTCCGGGACAACTAAGCATGACATTCGCTACAGCGGTTTAGGTTCTAGGAGGGTCATGTATACGTTGAAGCGAATGATTGTATGCCAATTGGTAATGTTCTACGTCGGATTGACCTTCGGCTTTAATATTCATAACTTGAATTATGATGACAATTGACAACAATTGGTAATGTTCTACGTCGGATTGACCTTCGGCTTTAATATTAACAACTTGAATAATGATGACAATTGACAATACTGCACTGCAGATTGAATCCCGGTATACTCGACTTGACCTTCGGAATCACATGACAGGTGAAGCTAAGGACTCAGTCGTTCGACTCCCAGAGGATGTGGTTACTACCTCGAACGGATGGACACTTTACCTTCTAACGCATATATGATAATAGGTTGTGCTTCTGCCACAACGTCTACTAATTTCTTTCCCTGAATATTAAGCAAGACACATGCTACAGCAGGTTAGGTTCTCGGAAGGAAATGTATACGGTAAAAAGTATGACTTAATACGAATTGGTAATGTTCGCCGACGGTTTGAGTCTCCACTTTAATATACATACAGCGAATTAATGTGACGGTTGCCATTACTGTTCAGCGTATTTACTCCCAGAATGCATGGTTTCGCTCTTGGAGTCACAGGATAGATGAAGGTATTTACCCGTCCTTCGACTACCAAATAAGGTGGTACCGCTTTCTAATAGTTTGACTAGCGATTCTGCTATTTCTTCATGAAAATGTGGCGCAGTCTGCTAACATGTCTACAAACTTGTTTCCGTGAACATTAAGCATGACACTCGCTACAGCCCGATATATTCTCGGATGGAAAGGTATTCGGTAAAAAGGAAGACATCATAGGGATAGATAAATTTCTGCAACGGTTTGATGCTTTCTGTTGATAATCAAACCGTGAATTATGGTGCCTCTATTGCCAACACTGATGAGCGGATTTAATCCCGGAATGCCTCATTTGAATCTCGGAATCATAAAAGAGGTGAAGGCATTGACTTGTCTGTTGCAAAAACTTTTTAGCGGTATTACTCCCGGAATACGTGGTTTGAATCACGGACTCGTGGTATAGGTGGAGCTATTGACTCAGCCGTTCGTCTCTCGAAGATGGTGATTACGTTCTCGCACTGTTCCACCCTCGATCTTCCAATTCATAGATGAATTTAAGGTGCTGTTACTAAAATGTATTCGAGTGTGTTTCTCTAAACACGAAGCTATACTCTCGATGCAGCGGGTTAATTTTTCGGAGGGTAAGGTCCTCCGTAAAAGGATTGACATTCTTGGAATTTATAACGATCTCAAAAGGTTTATCGCTCCACTTTATCATTCATACTGTGAATTATGGTGCTAATGGCCAATGCAGTTCAGTGGATTTACTACCGCATTACGTGATATGAATCTCGGAATTACAGGATAGCTGAAGCTATTGACCTAGCCGTTCGTCTCTCACAGAAGGTTCCAACGCTCTCGAACGGTTTAACCCCCGATTTTTTAATTCATACATGAAGATGAGATGCCTGTCACTGAAATTAATACTAATTTCCTTTTCTGATCACGAACTTATTCCGCCGATGAAGCCGATGAGGTTCGTTGAACGTAAGGAATTCGGTAAAGCGTTTGACTTTATAACAATTGATTACACTCTCAAACGGTTTGAAGCTCTGCTTTAATATTCAAACCGTGTATTGCGGTGCCCATTGTCAGTAGTGCACGGCGGACTGGCAACCGGCATTCATGGATTGCCTATCGGAATATCAGGGTACGCGAAGCTATTGAGTTAGTCATTCGAACCACAAAGAGGTTGGTAACATTAACAAACGGTTTGACCATCGATCTCCTAATTGATACATGCAATTATGCTGCCGTCACTAAAATATGTACTAATTCGTTCCTCTGATCACGATATTATACACTCGATACAGCGGGTTAGGCCTTCGGAGGGTTAGGTATTCGGAAAGAAGTATGACTTTATACCAATTAGAAACGTTCTCCATCGGCTTGAATCTCTACTTTAATATGCGTGTCGTGAGGTAAGGTATCTATTTCCAATACTGTACGCCGCATTTACTCCGGGAATATTTGGTTTGACTTTCGGAATCGCAGGATATGTGAAACTATTGACTTCACCGTTCGACACTCAATGTTTCTTGTAAATTTTTCGGACAGCTTGACCGTCGATCTTCTTATTCGTAATGAAATTAAAGTGCCCGTCACTAAAATGTTTTCTAATTTGCTTCCCTCAACACGAAGTTATAATCACGATAAAGATGGCCGGCTTCTAGGAAGGTAATGCCATCGGTAGAAAGTTTGACTCTATAGCAAAAGTTCACGTTCTGCAACAGTATGCCGGTCTGCTTTAATATTCAAGCCGTGTATAAATGTGTGTATAGGCAATACTCTTCAGGGGATTTAGCCCTGGAATACCTCGTTTGACTGTCGGAAACACTGGATATATGAAGCTATTCATTTTGCTGTTCCATTATTATAGAAGGTGGTAACGGTCTCGAAATATCTTATACTCCACCTTGTAAATCATACATGAAATTAGCATGCCATCACGATTATGTATACTAGCATGATCCTCTAAACACGAAGTTATGCTCTCTATGGAGTGCATTAGATTTTTGGCGGGTAAGGCCTTCCGAAAAACAATTGACTTTATAGGAATTGGTAACGTTCTTACACGGGGTGACGCTCTATTTTAATATTCAATCCGCGTATTAAGGTATATATTGCCAATAGTGTACAGCGCATTAACTCCTGCAATATCTCGTTTGAGTTTCGGTATCACAGGATATATGATGCTATTGTCTAACCATTTCGAATCTCAAAGATGGTGGCAACTTTCTTTCTTTCGGTTTTACACTCGATCTTCTGTTTTATGTATGAAATTAGGGTATGCGTCTGCTATGATATCTACTAATACGTTCCTGTGAACGCGGAGCAAGATTATCGCCACGGCGGCTTGCGTTCTCTGAATGTAAGGTATACGTTAAAAAGTGTGACTTTCTACCAACTGGTAATGTTCTCCGACGGTTTGACTCTCTGCCTTTATATTCATGCCGTGAATTACTACGTCTATTCCCAACATTGTTCGGCGTATTTGCGCCTAGAATACGTGGACTGACTCTCACAATCACAGGACTGTTGAAGCCATTGGCGTAGAGGTGCGACATTCAAAGAAGCTGGTATCCTTCACGAACGGTTTGACACCAGATCTTCTAATTTATAGATGAAATTAACAAGCCCATCTCTAAAATGTTCACCGACTTGCTTGTCTGAACAAGATGTTATGCCCACCATACAGCGCGTTATATTCTCGGAAAGTATGGTATCCGATAAAGAGTATGACATCATACCAATTGGTACCAGTATCAAACTCTCGGAATCACAGCATAGGCGTATATATTGTCCTAGTCGTTTGATTCTCAAAGAGGATGGTAATGTTCACGATAGGTTTGACCATGGCTATTATAATTCATACTTAAATTTAGGGTGCCGACACTAAACTTTAGATTAATGTGTTTCCCAAAACACGTAGCTATTCTCTCAATACAGCAGGTTAGCTTCTCGGACGGTAACGCATACGGTATAGCCTTTGACATTATAGATATTAGTAACGAACTCGGACGGTGTAACGCTATATTTTAATATTCAGTCCGCAAACGATGGTGTCTATTCCTAATACTGTTCAGCAGCTTTACTCCCGGAATACATGGTTTGTCTCTGGGATTCGCACGATACGTGAAACTATGGACTCAGCCGTTCGAGGCTAAAAGAAGTTGGTAACAATCTAGAACGGTTTGACCCTCTATATTCTAGTTCATGCATGAAATTAAGTTCCCCGTTACTATAATGTTTACTAATATGTGTCCCTGGTCACGATGTTGTACTGTCGATGGTGCGGCTGAGGTTCGCGGAAGGCACGGCCTGCGGTAAAACGTTTGACATTATACTATCTGGTAAAGTTCTCAGCCGGTCTCACGCTCTACTATAATATTGAGGCCGTGAATTAAGGTGTCCATTGCCAATTGTGTACAGCAGATTGACTCCTGATAATCGTATGATGACTCATGGAACCACAGGATAGGTGAAGCTCTTCACTCAGGCGTTGGTCACCCAAAGAAGGTCGTAATCTTTCTCCATCTGATTGACCCTCGATCTTCTAATTCGTACGTGAAGTTAAAGTGCCCGTCACTGAAATGAAGACTAATCATTTTCTCCCGACAGGAATGTATACTCTCGATGAAGCCGGCGAGTGTCGCGGAAGGCAAGGCTATCAGTAAAACTTTGACTTTATACCTATACGTAACGCTCACAAACGGGTTGACGCTATACTTTAATATTCAAATTGAGAATTATGGTGACAATTGCCGATACTCCTCGGCGGATATTCTCCCGGAATACCTGGTTTGATTCCCTGAATCACAGGATAGGTGTAGCTATTGACCTGGCCGTTCGATCCTCAAAGAACGTTGTAACGTTCAAGAACGGTTTGACTCTCGACCTTCTAATCCACAGATGAAACTAAGGTGGCCGTCGCTAAATTGTATACAAATTAGCTTCGCTGAATACAACGTTGTACTCTCAAAAATGCGGGTTAGCTTCTCGTAAGTTAAGACCTTCGGTTAAAAAGTTAGACTCTATAAAATAGGTAACATTCTACAACGATTTGACTGGGTACTTTAATATTTATACCGTGCTATAGGGTGTATATGGCCAATACTGTACAGCGGACCTACTCCCAGAATACTTGGTTTGACTGGGGGCATCGCAGGATAGGTGAATCTAGTCACGTATCCTTTCGGCACTCAAAGAAGGCAGCAACGTTCCCAAACGGTTTCATACTCGATATTCTGATAAATTCATAAAATTAACCCCCCCCCCACCCGTCACTAAAATGTATACTAATTCGCATCTCTGAACACGAAGATATACTCAAGATACAGCGGGTTAGTTTCTCGAATGTAAGTCCCTGTGTGAAAGGCATGACTCTATAGCAATAAGTAACGCTCAACAATTACTTGAATCTGTAGATTAATACTCATACCGTGAATTTAGGTGTCTACTGCCAATACTGTTCAGCGGATTTACACTCGGAATACGTGGGTTGGCAGTGAGAGTCACAGGATAGATGATGTTATTGACTTAGCCGTTCGTATCTCACAGAATGTGGTAACGTTCTCGAACGGTTTGACACAAGATCTTCTGATGTACACACGAAACTAGGGTGCCCGTCACTACAATGTATACTTATTATTATCTCTGATCACGAACATATAATGTCGATACTGCGCAGTACATTCTGAGTGGGTAAGTTCATCGGTGAAACGTTTGACAATAAACCATCTGGTAACGTTCTCAAACAGATTCAGGCACTACATTGATATTCAAACCGTGAAATAAGGTGTCCACTGCCAATAGTGTACAGCGGAATGACTCCCGGAATATCTGGTTTGTCTATCGGAACAGCAGGATACGTGAAGCCCTAAACTTAGCCGTCCGACTAACAAAGAAGGCGGGCTCGCTCGCGAACAGTTTCACTGTCGATTTTTAAATTTATACAAGAAAATAAAGCGTCCGCCTTCTTAAATGTCTCCTGATTTGTTTCGCTCAGCACGACGTTATACCCTCGTTACAGCGGGATATATTCTTGAATGGTACGGCGTCAGGTAATGAGAATGACGTTAAGCCAATTGGTAACGTTCTCAAATGATTTGACATTTTACTTTAATATTCAAACCGTGAATTAAGGTGTCTAATGCCCAAACTGTTCAGCGGATTAACTACTGGAATACCAGACTTGACTCCCGGAATCACAACTAATGATGAAACTGTTGACTCAGACGTTCGACTCAGAAAGTAGTTGGTAACGATCTCGAACGGCTTACCTTGCGGTATTCTAATTCATACATGACGCAATGGTGCCCGTCGCTAAAATGTCTACATATTTGTTACTGTGAACTCCAATTTATACCCACGATACAGCGGGATATATTCTCGGAAGGAGCGGTATTCGGTAAGGAATATGTCTATATTGCAATGAGTAACGTACTCGAACGGCTTGACTCTCTAATTAACCGTATGAATATTAACTAATCTTTCTATCCCCCATACTGTTCAGCGGATTTACTCGAGGAATACAAGGCTTGACTCTCGAAATCAGAAGTATATGCGGAGCTGCTGACCCTGCCGTCTGACACTAAAGGAAGTTGGTAACTATCGCGAACGAGTTGGCACTCGATTTTCAGAATCATATATGCAACTAAGGTGCCGGTCACTGAAACAAAGACGAATTTCTTTCTCTGAACAGGAAGTTATACTTTCGGTACTGAGGCATTGTTCTCGGAAGGCAAGGCCTGGCGCAGGAAGTTTGACGATATATTAATAGGTACCGTTCTCGACAGTTCTGTCGCTCTATTTTAATATTAATACTGTGAACGAACGTGTATACTGTTAATACTGGAATGTGGATTGACTCCTGGAAGACCTTGTCTGACCCTAGCAATCACAGGATAGATGAAGCCATTGAATCAGCTGTATGACTCTGAATATAGGTTGTAAAGTACTCGAACGGCTTGAGTCTCGATCTTCTAATTCATACATGATATTCAGGTACTTGTCACTAAAATGAATACTACTTGGATTCTCTGATCTCGAATTTATACTCTCGATACAGCGGGCTAGGTTCTCGGAAGATAAGGCCTTCGGTCAGAATTATGACTCCGTACCAATAGGTATTGATCTGCAATGGCTTGACTCTATGCTTCAGAACTAATACAATACTGTACAGCGGACTTGCGCCCGTATTACCTGTTATGACTCTCGGGATAAGACATGAAATTAAGGTGCCCGTGACTAAAATGTATACTAATTTTCATCTATAAATACGAGGTTATACTCCCGATACAGTGGGTTAGCTTATCGGATGGTAAGGCGCACGGTTAGAAGTTTGCCCCCATGCCAATAGGTAACGTGCTACAGCGGTTTGACTGTGTACTTAAACACCTATACCGCGAAATATGGTTCCTAATGGCCATACTGAACAGCAAATATACTCGCGGAATGCCTGATTTGACACCCGGATTCATACGATAGGTGAAGTTACATGCATAGCCGATCGATTCTCAAAGAAGTGTCAAACGTTCTCGAACGGAAATCTTGGAAATCGTTCCAGAAATTATGGTGACGGTCACTAAAATTTATTGTACTTGGCTGCACCGAACACGAAGATATAGTCTCGATACAGCCAGTTTCGTCCACGGAAGGTAAGGCCTTCGGAAACAAGTTTGACACTATTCCATCAGGTGACGTTCTAAAAACGATTGACTCTGTACTCTAATATTTATGCCGTGAAGGAGTGTGTCTAATGCCCATACTGGGCAGCAGATTTCTCAGGCTTACATAGTTTGGCTCTCGGTATCACAGGATGGGTGAAGCTATTGACTCATCCTTTCTATTCTCACAGCAGGTGCAAAGTTCTCGAACGGTTTGACCCTCGATTTTTTAACTCATACATGAAATTAATGCGATGTCCATAAATTTTATAATAATGGGTTTCCCTAAAGTCGTAGTTGTACTCTCGATGCGGCGGGTTAGCTTCTCGAACGGCAAGGAATTAGGTAAGGTGTTTGACTTTATAGCAATAAGAAACGATCTCACACGGTGTAACGCTATATTTTAATATTCGCTCCGCGAAGTGAGGCATCTATTGCCAATACTCTTCAGCGGATTTACTCTCGGATTACCTGGTTTGACTCTCGGAGTCGCAGGATAGATGGAGTTATGGACTTAGCTGCGCTCTCCTGAAGAAAAGGTGGTAACGTTCCCGAACGGTTTGGCCCTCGATCTTCGTATTCATATCTGAAATTAAGGTGGACGTCACTGAAATGTATAAAAATTTCATCCTCTGGACATCAAGTTATACTATCGATTTAATGCATTAGGCTTTCGAAAGTTTAGAGATCCAGTAGTACGTTTGACCTTATTCCAATTGTTATCGTTGTCAAACAGATTGACCGTATACATTAATATTTATACCGTGAAATAAGGCGTACAATGCCAATACTGTTCAGCGGATTTACTCATGGAATACGTGGTTTGATTCTCGGTATCACAAGATGCGTGATGCTATTGACTTGGCCGTTCCACTCCAAAAGGAGGTGGTATCGTTCTGTAACGGTTAGACCCTCGTTCTTCTAATTCATTCATCGAACTGGCGTGCATGTCTCTAAAATATATAATAATTTGCTTCTCAGAACACGAAGACGTACCCTCGATACAGCGCATAAACTTAATGGAAGTTAAGGCCTTCGTTAATATCTTTGGCTCTTTACAAATACGTAACGTTCTTCCACGGCTTGACTCTCTAGATAATTATTCATACAGCGAATTGACGTGTCTCTTGCCAAAACTGTTCAGCATATTTTCTCCCAGAATACACAGATCGACTCTTGGAACCTAGTAATAGGTGAAGCTATTGTGTTAGCCGTTCGATTCTCAAAGAAGTTGGAAATGATCTCGAGCTGTTTGACCCCCAGTCTGCTTATTCAAAAATGGAATTCATGTGCGCATCTACTAAAATGTTTACAAATTCGTTCCGCTGGACTCGAAGTCATACCAACGAAACAGCGGGTTATGTTCTCGGAATGTAAGATATTCGATAAGGAGTATGACATTATACAGATTGGTAACGTTCTCAGAGGGTTGCACGCTCTACGTTAATATGCAAACTGCGAACTAAGGTGTCCATTGCCATTACTGGACCGTAGATCTACTCTTGATGTGCATGGTGTGACTCTCGGAATCGCAGGATAAGTGAGGTAATAGACTGAGCCGTTCGTCTCCGACATAAGGTGGTATCTTTCCCAAACGGTCTGAGCCCTCATCTTCTAAGTCACATATGAAATTAAAATGCGCGTGACTAAAGTGCCAACTATCTTGCTTCACTGATCAGGGGGATATACTTTCGATCCTGTGGATTAGCTTTTCGGGAGGTAAGGTCTTCGGTACAAAGTTTGACACTACACGAATAGGTAACGTTCTCCAACGATCTCACGCTCTACATTAACATTCAAACCGTGAATTAACGAGTCCATTGCAAATAATTTTCAGCGAATTTACTCTCGGAATACCTGGTTTCCCTCCCGTAATAACAGGATAGGTGAAGCTACTGACTTAGTCGTTTGACACGCAAAGGATGTTGTAACGTTCTCGAACGTTTTGATCCTGGATATTGTAATTCATACATGTAACTAAAGTCGCCGACACTAAAATGTATATTAATGTGCATCTCTAAATACGAAGTTACACTCTCGACACGGCGGGTTAGATTCTTGGGCGATAAGGCATTCGGTAAAACGTTTGACTTTATATAAATTAGTAACGTTCTCGTACGAATGGACGCTATATTTCAATACTCTAACTCTTAATTAATGTGTGTATTGTCAAAAATCTTCTGCGGACTTACTCCTGGCTTTCCCGGGTTGACTCCAGGAATCATGGGATATGTGAAGCTATTTTCTTAGCTGTGCAATTCCCAAAGAAGTTGGGAACGTTCTCGAGCGGTTTGACCATCGAATATTCTACTCTTTCATGAAAATTAGGTGCCCGTCTGCTAAAGTGTCCACTAATACGTCCCAGTGGAACCGAAGCAAGACAATCGCTACGACGGCTCGGTTTCTCGGAATGTAAGTTATGCATTAAAAAGGATGACTTTGTACCAATTCGTATTGTATTCCGAAGGATTGACTCCCTACTCTAATATTCAAATCGGGCCACAAAGTTCCTATTGCCAATGGTGTGCAGCGGAGATACTCCTGGAATACTAGGCTAGTCTCTCGGAATCACATACATAGATGAAGCTATTGACTCAGCCGTTCAATTCCCAGAGAAGGTGGTAACGGTCTCGAACGATTTCACACCTGATCTTCTAAATCACACGTAAAATTACGGTGCCCACCACTAAAATATATACTAATTTGTACCTCCGAACGCGAAGTTATACTCTCGATACAACGGGTTAGCTTCTCGGAACGTACGGCCTTCGGGGAAAGGCTAGACTCTATACCAATAGGTAACGTTCCACCAAGTTTTGGAACAGTACTTCAATATCTATACAGTGAAATAGGGTGTACAAGGCCAATACTGTACAGCGGATCGACTACCGGATTATCAGGTTTGACTGACGGCATGACAGTATAGCTGAAACTATTGACCTATCCTTTCTACACTCTAGGAAAGCGGCAACCTTCTAGAACGGTCTGATACTCGATCTTCTAATACAAACATTAAATTAAGGTGTGCGTCACTAAAATGTACACTGATTTGCTTCTCTGTACACGAATATATACTCTCGATACAGCGGGTTAGCTGCTCGAAGGTAAGGCCTTCTGTGAAGAGTTTGACCCTATAGCAAAAGGTACCGTTCAACAACGGTTTGACTATGTACTTTAATATCAATGGCCGGAAATAGGATGTCTAATGCCGATACTCTGCAGCGGGGACCCTCGGTTTTCACGGGTTGCCGCGCGAAATCACGGGCTATGTGTAGGTATTGACATAGCCGTTCGACTCTCACAGAAGGTGGTAACTTTCTCGAATGGCTTGATACTTCTTCCTTTTATTCATAATGAAAACAAGGCCCCTGTCGCAAAACTGTTTACCAATTTGATCCTCTGAACTCGCAGATATACTCTCGATGAAGCGTGCGAGTTTCGCGGAAGCGACGCCCTACGGTTAAAAAGTTTGACTTCATAAAATTTGGCAACGTTCACAAACGGTTTGACGCTCTACTTTAATATTCAAATTGAAAATTATGTGTCTATTGCAAATACAGATCAGCTGATTTACTACTGGAATACCTAGTTTGACTCCCGAAATCTCGGGATGGGTTGAGGCTATTCACTCAGCCTTTCGATTCTACAATATCGTGCTAACCTTCTCGATCGGTTTGACACTCGACCTTCCAATTTCAGTCATGGAATTAAGGAGCCCGTCACTAAAACTTGTAGTAATATTTCCCACTAAACACGATTTTATACTCTCGACACCGCAGTATATATTCACCGCAAGAAAGGCTTCCGGTAAAATGTTTGCATCTATACCAGTGGGCACCGTTCCTAGCGGGTTAACGGCCTGCTTTAATATTCATACCGTCAATTAATGTGTCCATCGGCAACACGCTACAGCGAATTTACCGCCGGGTACCAGATTTGTCTATCGGAGCAACAGGATATGGCAAGCTGTTGGCTGACCCATTCGAATCTCAAAGATGGTAGCAACTTTTTCCACCGGTTTGTCTCTCGATCTTCTTATTCATACATGAAATTTAGGTGCCCGTCACTAAAATGTATATTACTTCGTACTTGCGAACACGGTGTTATACTCCCGATACAGCTGGCCAGTTTTTCGGTGGGTAAGTCGATCTGTAAGGAGTTTAACCCTGCAAGAATAGGTAATGTTCTACAACGGCTTACCTGTCTGCTTTAATATTCAAACCGTGAAATGAGGTGTCTATTGCCAATACTATACAGCGAATTTACTCTCGGAATATCTGGTTTGACCTTCGGAATCACAAGATATGAGAATCTATTCACTTAGCCGTTCGTCTCTTATAGAAGGTGGCAACGTTCTCGAAACGTATGACCATCGGTCTTCTAATTCGTTCATGAAGTTAAGGTGCTCGTCACAGAAATAAAGACTAATTTCTTGCTCTGAACACGAAGTTGTACTCTCGAGACGGCGAGTTTGCTTCTCCAGATGTAAGGCCATGTGTAAGGAGTTTGAATTTATACCAACAGTCATTTCTCTCAAATTGTTTGACGCTTTACTTTTTTACTCAACCCTTGAATTAAGGTGTCTATTGGCAATAATGTTTGGCGGATTAATTCCAGGAATAGCTGGTTTGATTCTCCGTATCAATGGATAGGCGAAGCTATTGATTTATCCGTCCGACTCTCAAAGAGGGTGGTAACGTTCTCAAACGGTTTGGCGCATTATTTTAATATACAAACCATGAATTAAGGTTTCAATTTCCAATTCTCTACAGCGGATTAACGCCCTGATTACCTGAATTGGCTTTCGGAAGCACAGGGTACGTGTCGATATTGACTTAGTCTATCTGTCCTCAAAGAAGGTGGATACGTTCACGAATGGTAGGTCCCCCGATCTTTATATTTCGTACGTGAAATTAAGGTTCCCGTCTCTAAAATGTATACTAATGTGCTTCTTTGAAAACGAAGTGATACTCTCGATAGTGCAGATTATATACTCGAAGGTCTGGCCGTCGGCAGAAAGTTTGACTCTACACGAATAGGTATCATCTGCAGCTGTTTGACGCTTTACGCTAATATACAAACCGTGAACTAAGGTGTCTATTGGCAATACTATACAACGGATTTACTCCCGGAATACATGGTTAGACTTTCAGAATAACGGTATAGGTGGCGCTATTAACTTTGACGATTGGCTCACAACGAAGTTGGTATCGTTCTCTAACCCACTGACCCTCGAATTTCATATATGTGCTTGAGAATGTGGTGTCCGTCAGCTAACATGTCTACTAATGTGTTTCCGTGAACATTAAGCAAGACACATGCAGCAGCGGGATAGGTCCTCTGATGGTAAGGTATTCGTTAAAAAGAATGACATTACATGAATTTTTATCTTTCTTCCACGGCTTGACTCTCCACCTCCTTATTTATACTGTGACGTACGGTATACATTGTCAATGCTGCTCAGGGCGTTTACTCCCAGAATAACCGGCTCGGCCGTCGGAATCACAGTGTAGGTGAAGCTATTGACTTAGACGTTCGGCCCACAAAGTCGGTGGTAATGTTCTCGAACGGTTCGATTCTAGATTTTCCAATAAATACGTGAAATTAAGATGCCAGAAAATGAACAGTGTAAAAATTTGTTCCTCTGTACACGAAGTTATGCACTCGATGCGGCGGGTTAAGTTCTCGTAATGTCAGGCCTTGGGTTCCAAGTTTGACACTATACCAATAGATAACGTTCTACAAGGGATTGACTCTGTACTCTAATATTTACACAGTGAAATAGTGTGTCTAATACACATACTGATAAGCAGATTTCTCCAGGAATACATGACATGGCTCTCGGAATTACTGGATAGGTGTAGCTATTGACTCTGACTCTGCCGTTCTGATCTCAATGAAGGTGATATCGTTCCTGGACGGTTTGACCCTCGATCTTCTAATTAATACATGAAGTTAAAGATGCAGCCACTAAAATCTATACTAATTTTTTTCTGTGAACACGAACTTATACTCTCGATGAAGCCTGTGAGATTCGCGGAAGATAAGGTCTTCGGTAAAACGGCTGACCTTATATAAGTTGCTAACGCTCTCAAGCTGTTTGACGCTCTACTTTAATATTCATACCGTGAATTACGGTGTGTATTGCCAATACGGTTATGCGGATTTACTCCCGGAATACCTGGTTTGACTCTCGGATTCATAGGATAGATTAAGCTAATGATTTAGCAGTTGCAGTCCCAAGGAATGTGATAACGATCTCGAAAGATTTGACACTCGATCTTCTAAATCATACATGAAATTAAGGTGTCCGTCTGCTGAAACGTCTACTGATTTGTTTCCATGAACCCGAATTGGTACCCACGATACAGCGGGATATACTCTAGCTAGGTGATGTTTCCGGTAAGGAGTATGACGTTATACCAGTAGGTAACGTTCTCCAGCGGTTTGTCAATGTACTTTAATATTCATACAGTGAGTTTAGGTGATTACTGACAATACTGTTCAGCGCATTTACTCCTGGAATACATGATTTGCATCTTGGAATCACTGAAGAGCTGCAGCTATTGACGTAGATTAGCGACATTCAAAAAAGGTGGTAACGTTCCCGCTTTGACTATCGATGTTGATGTTCATACACATACATGTGGTGTCCGTCCGTAAAAATGCCTACTAATTTGAATCCGTTATCATTAGGCAGAACACACGATACAGCAGGATTGGATCTCAGAAGGCAAAGTATTCAAAAGTGGAATGACTTTAAACGAATTGGATAATAGTCCCCGAAGGTTTGACTCCCTACATTAATATTGATACCGTGAAATAAGGTGTCAGTTGCCAACACTCTTCAGCAGATTTACTCTGGTATTACCTGATTTGACTCTTGAAATCACAGGATAAGTGAGCTATTGATCTAGCCGTTCGACTCTCAAAGAGGGTGGTAAAGTTCTCGAACTGCTTGACCCACGAACTTCGAATTCATACATGAAATTAAGGTGCCCGTCACTAAAATGAATACTAACTTCTTTCTCTGAATACGAAGTTATGCTCTCGATGAGGCGGGTGATTTTCGCGGAAGGTATGTCCTTCGGTAAATCCTATGACTTTACAGCAATTGGTTAAGTTATCAAAAGGTGGGACGTTCTATTTTAACATTCAATCCGTGAACTAAGGTGTATATTCCAAATAATGATCAGCAGGCTTTCTCCAGGAATACGTGGTTGTACTCTCGGAAACACAGGATATGTGAAGCTATTCACATAGATGTTCGAATGTCATATAAGGTGGTACGGTCCCAAACTGATTTACACACGACCTTCTGATTTATACACAAAATTAAGACGTCAGCACTATAATGTGTACTAATGTGATTCTCTAAACACGATGTTATACACTGGGTACGGCGGGTTAGCCTCAGGGACAGTAAGGCTTTCACGAAAACGTTTGACTCTATACCAATAGGTAAAGTTCTACAATGGTTTGTCTGCCTGATTTTATATTCAAACCATGAATTAAGGTGTCTTTGGCCAAACTGTTTAGCGTATATACTTCTGGAATATATGGTGTGGCTCTCGGAGTCACAGGATAGATGGTGCTAATGATTTTGCTGCGCGTCTCTCAAAGAACGTGGTAATACTCTGGGATGGTTTGACCCCCGATTTTGTAATTCATACATGAAACTAAGAAGACAATCACTAAATTGTATACTAATGTGTTTCTCTGACCACGAAGTTATACTCTCGATAAGGCAGGTTAGGTTCTCAGAATGTAAGACCCCTGTTAAAGGTTTGACTTTATGCGAAATGGTTACCTGTAACGGTTTGACAGTCCGCCTTAATATACATACCTTGAACTATGGCGTCTATTGCCAATACTGTGCGGGGTATTTAGTCACGCAGTACTTCGCTTGACCCGCGGAAACACAGGATTGGTGATGCTCTTGACATAGCCGTTGATCAGTCACAGAAGATGGAAACGGTCTCGAACGGTTTGACTCACGATCTCCTAACTCATGCATAATATTATGGTGCTCGTCGCTGAAATGTGTACTAGTTTGTAATCCTAATGACGTCGTTATACTCTCAAAGCGGCGGGTTAACTTCTCCGAAGATAAGGCCATCAGTAATGTATTCGACCTAATACCAATAGGCGATGCTCTCAAACGGTTTGACGCTGTACTTTAATATTCAAACCGTGAAATCTGGTGTCTGCTGGCAATTCTGTTCAGCGGAATTCCTGGTTTGACTGTCCGAATCACGGGATACGCGAGGCTGTTGACTTAGCCGAATAGCAATTGGAATAAAGTGTATAGTGCCAATAAAGTTCAGCGGATTTATTCCCAGAAGGGCAGGTTGGACTTCCGAAATCACATGATAGATGAAGCTATTGATTTAGCTTTTCGACTCTCAACGAAGGTGGTCACGTTTCCGATCCGTTTGACCCTCGTACATTTTAAATCATACAGAAAATTAAGGTGCCCGTCCAGAAATTGGGTACTGCTTGGCTCCTCTGAACACGAAGTGACACTCACTGTACGGCGTGAAAACATCTCGGAAGGAAAGGACTTTGATAAAGAGTTTCACTCTGTACCAATTCGTATCGGTCTACGACGGTTTGACTCTGTGCATTGATATTCATACCGTAAATTAAGGTGTCAGATTCGCATAAACTTCGGCAGATTTACTCCCGGTTTACCTACTTCGACTGTCGGAATCACACTAGGTGTGCAGCAATAAACATAGCCGTTCGACTCTCAAATAGTGTAGTTACGTACTTGAACGGTTTGAGACTCGGTCTTCTTATTCCTAATAAAATTAACGACCGCTTCTCTAAAATGTTTACTAATTCGATCCTCTGGAAACGAAGTTATACTCACGATTAAGCGGTTGAGGTTCGCGGTTGGTACTGCAATCGGTAAAACGTTAGACTTTATAAAAATTACTAACGTTCACAAACGGTTTGACGATAAATTTTGATATTCAAACCTCGAATTAGGGTGTCCATTACCAATAGTGTACAGCGGATTGACTCCCAGCATGCCTGGTTTGCCCATCGGAATTGCAGGGTAGACGAAACTGTTGACATAGTGGATCAACTCTCGAAAGTGGTGGTAACGTTCCAAAACGGTTGATCCTCGACCGTGTTATTTATGCATGAAAATAAAGTACCCGTCTGCTCAAATGTCTACCAGTTTGTGTCCCAGATTACTAAGCATGGCAATCCCTACAGCGGGTTGGGCTACTCGGACAGTATGGCCTTCGGTATAAATATTTACTCCATACGAATGGCAAACGTACTCAAATGGATTGGCGCCATATATCAATATCAAATCCGTGAATTAAGGTGTCTATTGTCAATACTGTTCATCGGATTTACTCCTGAAGTACCTGGTTTAACTGTAGGAATCAGACGATATGTGGTGCTATTGACGTATCTGTGCGACACTTAAGAAAGACTGTACCGTTCTCGACCGGAAAGACACTTGCGTTTGATATTCATATATGGTAATAAGGTGTGCGTCTGCTGACGTGTCTACTAGTTTGCTTCCGAATACGTTAAGCAAGACACTCCGTACACCGAGCTAGGCTTCTCGCATGGTAGGGCCTTCTGTAAAAAGTATTACTCTATGCGAATCGGTAACGCTCTACAGGGGTTTGACGCTCTACGCTCGGATGGTTGGACCGTCGATCTTCTAATTCATACATTAAATTAAGATGCCCGTCTCTACAATGTATACTAATGTGTTCCTCTGAAGAAGATGTTATACTCTTGATACAGCGGATTAGTCGTTCTGAGCGAAAAATCTCCAGTAAAACTTTTGTCTTTATACCAATTGGTAACGTCCTCAATTGAAGTGACACTCTACTTTAATATGAAATCTGTGAATTATGGTGTCTAATGCCAAAAATGTTCTGCGGATTTACTCCAGGAATACATGGTTTTATTCTTGGAATCATGGGGTATGTGGAGCTATTGGCTTAATCGTTCCTGTCACAAAGAAGGTGGTAACGTTCTCGAACGCTTGGACTCTCGATGTTGATATTTATACACAAACATGTGGACCTTCGTCTGCTAAATTGACTGCTAATTTCCTTCCGTGCACAACAACCACGACACGCGCTACAGCGCGTTAGATTCTCGGAATGTACAGTATTCGGTAGAATGAGTGACTTTATGCGCATTTGTAATGATCTCCTGGGTGTCGACTCTCTACACTAATATTCATACCGTGAATTAATGCGTCAGTTGCCAATACTCATCAGCGGATTTACTCACCGAATACTTGGTTTAACATACGATATCACAGTATAGCAGAAGCTATTGTCTTTGCCGATCGACTCCTACAGAAGGTGGTTAAGTATTCAAACGGTTTGATACTCGGTCTTCTAATTCATGCATGAAATTAAGGTGCTCGCTACTAAAATGTAAACTAATTTGTTTGACTATGGGCATCGCATGGTGGGTGAAGCTGATGAGTAAAGTGTGCGACTCTTAATGACGTTCTCGAATGATTTTGCACCCGATTTTGTAATTCATAAAGGACACTGCGATTCCCATCACTGAAATGTATACTACTGTCTTTCTAAGAACACGATGTTATACGCTCGATACGGCGTGATAGCTTCTCGGTTGGTAGGGCCATCAGTAAAAGGTTGACTGTATACGAATTGGTATCTCCCTGTAACGGTTTGACGGCTGCCGTAATATTCATACCTTGAACTATGGCTTCTATTGCCAATCCTGAACGGGGCATTTAGTAACGTAGTACTTCATTTGACTCTCGGAATCACAAAATATGTGAAGCTATTTACTTAGCCCTTCGACTCGCACAGAAGGTGGTAACGTTCTCGAACGCTTTGACCCCTGACTTCCTAATTCATGCATGAAAGGAAGATTCTCGTCAGTAAATGTATACTAGTTCGTACGTATGAACTGGGTGTTATACTGTAGATACAGCCGGTCAGTTTTTCGGAGGTTTAGAGTCATCGGTAAAGTGACTGAATTTATACCAATACGTAAGGTTCTCAATCAGACTCACATTCTACTGTAATATTCAGACCTACAATTAAGGTGTCCATTGCCAATAGCGTACAGCAGGTTGACACCGAGAAAATCTGGTTTCACTCTCACTACCCTTAAGTCGTGAAGCTATACATTTAGCTGTGCAGCTCTTAAGTAAGTAGGCAATGCTCTCCATCGGTTTGACATTCGATCTTCTACTTCATACGAGAAATTGAGGTGCCTGTCTCTCAAATGAACACTAATTTCTCTCTGTGAACACGAACTTATGCACTCGATGAAGTCCGCGAAGTTCGAAGAAAGTAAATCTTTCGATAAAACGTTTGACTTTACACGAATTGGTATGGCTCTCCAACGGTTAGAGGCTCTACTTCAGTACTCAAACCGTGAATTAAGGTGTCTATTGTCAATAATTTTCAGACGATTTTAACCCGGAATACCTAGTTTGGCTCTCGGAATCACAGTATACGCGGAGCTATTGACTTATCCGTTCGACATTCAAAGAAGGTAGCAACGTTCTCAAGCGGTCTGGCGCTCAATCTTACAATTGCTACATGAAGATAAGGTGCCGTCACTAGAGTGTATACTAATATGTTTCCCAAAAGACGTAGCTCTACTCTCGATACGGCGGGTTAGCATCCCGAATTGTAAGGCATTCGGTAATACGTTTAACTTTATACCAATTAGTAACGCTCTCACACGGTTTAACGCCCTATTTTAATGTTCACTACGCGAATTAAGGTATCTATTAACAATATTGTTCAGCAGATTTATTCCAGGAGTACCCGGTTTGACTCGGGGCATCACCGGATAGGTGGATCTATTGACTTATCCTTCCGACTCTCAAAGAAGGCGGCAAAGTTCTCGAGCGGTTTGGTACTCGATCTTTTAATATGTACATGAAATTAAAGTGCGCGTCACTGAAATGAAAACTAATTTCTTTCTCAGAACACAGAGTTATACCTCGATACGGCGGGTTCGATTCTCGCAGGTAAGCCATTCAGTAAAAGGGTTGACTCCATACAAATTGGTATCGATCTCAAATGGTTTGGCCCTCTGCTTCAATATTCAGGCCATGAAATAATGTGTCTAGTGCCAATGCAGTTCAGCAAATTTATTCCCGGAATCGGAAGCTCGACTTTCGGAATCAGAGGACAAGTGAAGCTGTTGACGTAGCTGTGCAAGTCTCAAGGTATGGTACCGTTCTCGATCGGTCTGACTCTAGGATTTGGTATTCATATATGCGAATAAGGTGTGCGACTGCTAAATAGTCTACTAATTAGTTTCCGAGTACATAAGCAGGACACTCCGTACACCGTGCTTGGCTTTTCGGAAGGTAATACTATCTGTAAAAAGTTTGACTCAATACGAATAGCTGCCGTTCAACAAGGTTTTGACGCTCTACTTTAATATTCAATCAGTGAATTTAGGCCTTTATTGCCATATCCTTCTACGGATTTACACCCCGAACACCTGCTTTCGCTCTCTGAATCACAGGATGGGTGAAGCTCTAGTCATAGCCGCTCGAATCTCAAATACAGTGGGTACGTTCTCGAACGGTTTGACTCTCAATGTTGATACTTATACACAAACATGTCGTGATCATTCCGTAAAATGTCTACTAATTACTTTCAGCGCATATTACTCAGGACAGTCGCTACAGCGGGTTAGGTTCTAGGAAGGTTATGTATTCTGTAAAAAGAATGACTCTCTGCAAATTGGTAATGTCCTCCGACGGTTTGACCTTCTGGTTTAATATTTTTACCATGAATTAAGGTGTCTATGCCATTACTGTACAGCTGATTGTCTCCAGGAATACCTGATTTGACTATCGGAAGCACAGGATAGGTGAAGTAATAGACTCAATCGTTGGCCTCTCAATGTGGGTGGTAATGTCCTCCAACGGTTTGGCACACTGCATTAATATTCACGCCGTGAATTAAACTGTTAATTGCGAATACTGTTCACCGGATTTGCTCGCGAGTTACCTGATTTGTGACTCGGAATCACAGGATAGGTGAAGCTATTGACTTATTCTTTCGAATCCCAAAGAAGGTGGTAATATTCTCGAACTGTTTGTATATCTATCTTCTTATTCATACATGCAATTACATTGCCCTTCACTAAAATTTATACTATTTTGCTTCTCTGACCACGAGGTCACACTCTCGGTACAGTGGGTTTGCTTCTAGGACGGCAAGGCTTTCGGTAAAAATAGTGTCTCTATACCAATTTACAACGATCTCCTACAGTTTGTCTATCTTGTGTTATGTTCAAACCGTGATTCAGCGTTCCAATTGCCTAAATAATTCAGAGGATTTTCACCCGTATTGATTGATTTGACGCTCAGAATCACAGAATGAGTGAAGATATTACCTTAGCCGTTCGAATCTCATTGAGGGTGCTAATGTTCTCGAACTGTTTTACCCTCGATATTCTAATTTGTGCAAGAAGTATAGGTGCCCGTCACTGAAATGAAGATCTATTTATTTCTCTGAACATGAAGTTATGCTTTCGGTACAGTTGGCTAATTTTTGTGAGAGTAATGTCTTCGGTAAAACTTTAGACTTTCTAGGAATTCGTGGCGTTCTCAAACGGTTTGACGATCCACTTTAGCATTCATTCCGTGAATTATGGTGTTTATTACCAATACAGTTTAGCGGATTTACTCCCGAATTACCTGATATGACTCTCGGAATCACTGGATAGGTGAAGCTATTGTCTTATCGGTTCGACTCGCAAAGGGAGTGGTAACGTTGTCGATCGCATTGACAATCGGTCTTCAAATTCATACAACGAAGTTGAGGTGCCCGTGGATGAAATGAAAACTAACTACTTTCTCTGAACGCGACGTTGTGATCACGTTACAACTGGTAAGTTTTTCAGAGGGTAAGGTCTAATGTTGAGCGTTTGACCTTATAGCAATTCGTAGCGTTCTCAAACGGTTTGACGTTCCATTTTAACATTTAAACCGTGAATTATGGTGTCTATTGCCTAAACTCTTCTGCGGATTTACGCCCGGAGTACCTCGTTTGGCTCCCGAAACCATCGGATAGGTGAAGCTATTGACGTAGCCGTTCGTCTCTCATAGAAGGTGGCATCGTTCTCGTACAGTTTGACACCCGATCTTCTAATTCATTCATAAAGTGAAAGTGTCCGACACTTAAATCTGTACTAACGTGTATTTCTGGTTTCGAAGTTGTACTCCCCATGCTGATGGTGAGTTTTTCGCATGGTATACCTTCGGTAAAGCGTTTGACGTAATAGCAATTGGCAACGTTCTGCAACGGTTTGGCGGACTCCATTAATATTCTATCAGTCAATTGAGGTGACCATTGCCAATACCCTTCTGTGGATTTACATCAGGAATACCTGGTCTGACACTCGGAATTACAGGATAGATGGAGCTATTCACTTATCCGTTCGACTCTCACAGATGGTGGTAACGTTCGCAAACGGTTTGACACTGGATCATCGGTTTCATAAATGATATCTAGGTGCCAGTGACTAAAATGAATTCCAATAGGTTTGTTAGTACACGCAGTTATATTATCGATACAGTGGATCGGGTTTTCGGAAGGTAATGCCTTCGGTCCAAAGTTTGATTCTACACGAATAGGTAACGTGCTACAACTGGGTGGCGTCCTTCTTTAACATTCTTACCGTGAATTACTGCATCTGTTGCAAGCAATTATCAGCAAATTTACTCTCGGAATACCTGGTTTGACTTTCGGAATAACAGGGTATATAATGCTATTAACAAAACCGTGCGAGGATCAAAGTAGGTGGTAACGTTCTCCATTGCCTTGCCTCTCGCTACTGATATTTATACACAAAAATATGGTGTACGTCCGGTAAAATGTCGACTAATTTGTTTCCGTTAAAAATAAGTAAGACACTCGCTACAGCGGATTAGGTTCTCGGAGGGTAAGGTGCTAGGTAAAAAGAATGACTTTACAGCAACTGGTAATGCTCAGCGACAGATTGATTCTCCAGCTCAATATTTAATACTGTAAATTATAGTGCCTATTGCCAATAGTGTTGAGCGGATATACTACTGGAATATCTGGATAGACTCTGGGAACCACAGGATAGGTGAAGTTTGTTGAAATAGCTGTGCGATTGTGAAAAATGGTGATAACGATCTGGAATGCTGTGATGCACAGCCTTCTTGTTGATACGCGCAACTAAGGCATCGGTCACTAAAATATGTACTACTTTGATTCTCTGAACTCCAAGTTATACTATTGATGGAGCGGGTTAGGTTCTCGGAAGGTACGGTCTTCGGTTAAAAGTTTGACTCTAAAACAATTGGTAATGTTCTCCGACCGTTTAACTCTCTACTTTAGTGACAAAACTGTGAATTAGGCAGTTTATTGCCTCTACAGTACAGCGGATTTAATCCAGGAATACCTGGATTCTCTTTCGGAATCACAGGATAGCAGAAACTACAGACTTACCCGTTCATCTCTCAATGGAGGCCGTAACGAACGGTTTGACCATTGATCTCCTAATTCAAAAATGAAATTAAGGTAGCCGTCACTAATGTGTATACTAATTTTCTTCTCTGAATACGAAGTTATACTCTCGATACAGCGGGTTATCTTCTCGGATTGTAAGTCGCACGGTTGGTAGTTTGTCCCTACACCAATAGGTAACGTGCTGCAGCGGTTTGACTGTGTACTGTAACATTTATGCCGCGAAATATGGTGCCTAATGTCCATACTGAACTGCAGATATACTCGTGGAATACCTGATTTGACACCCGGATTCATACGATACGTGAAACTATTTGCATAGCCGATCAATTCTCAAAGAAGTGTGTAACGTTCTCGTACGGTTTCGCACACGATCTTGGAATTCGTTCATGAAATTAGGGGGCGGGTCACTAAAATTTATAGTAATTGGTTTCAGTGAACGCGAAGATATACTCCCGATACAGCCAGTTTCGTCCCAGGAAGGTAAGGTCTTCGGTAAAGCGCGGGACTTTATAAAAATTGGTAACGCTCACAAACGGCTTCACGCTATACTTTAATATGTAAACTTTGAATTATGGTGTCAATTGTGAAACCCTTCTGCGCGCTTGCACCCGGAATACCTGGTTTGCATCTCCGCATCGCAGGATTGGTGAAGGTATTGACTTGGCCGTTCGTCTTTCACAGACGGTGGTAACGTTCCCGAACGGTTTAACACTCTGTTTTCTAATTCATACATTAAGTTATAGTGCCCGTCACTGAAATGAATACTATCTACTTTCTCTCAGCACGAAGGTCTACTCTCTATGAGGCGTGCGATATTCGCGGAAGGTAGGGCCATCGGTTAAACATTCCACTTTATAGCAATTGGTAACTTTCTCAAACATTGTGACGCTCTATTTCAATATTCAAACCGTGAAATAAGGTGTCTATTCCCAATACTGTTCGGCGGATTTACTCCCGGATTACCTGATTTTACTCGCGGAATTCACATGATATTTGAACCCATTGACTTAGCTGCGCGCCTCCCAAAGAAGGTGGTCTCGTACTGGAACAATATGACCCTCTATCTTCTAATTCATAGATGAAATTATGTTGTCCATCACTAAAATGTATACTAATGTCTTCCTCAGAGCATGAAGTTATGCTCTCGATACAGCTGGCTAGGCTTCTCTGAAGGTAAGGCCGTCGGTAAGAAGTTTACCTTTATACATATTGTTTACGTTATACGTGATGAAACTCTGTACTTTAATACATATTCCGTAAATTAAGGTGCCCCTTGACAATACTCTTCAGCGTATTTACTTGCGGAATACCTGGTCTGTGTCTCGGAGTCACAGGATACGTGAAGTTATTGATTTATGTGTGCGGCCCTGAAGAAAAGGTGGTATCTTTCCCGAACGGTTTGGCCCTCTATCTTCGAATTCGTATCTGAAATTAAGGTGTACGTCATTAAAATGTATACAAATTTCATCGTCTAATCATCAAGTTATACTATCCATATAATGCATTAGGCTTTCGGAGGTTAAGAGATCCCGTAGCACGTTTGACCTTATTCCAAATGGTATCGTTGTCAAACGGATTGACACTGTACATTAATATTTATACCGTGAAATAGGGTGGCCAATGCCATTGCAGTTCAGCAATCGTTCGGTAACGGCTTGACCTTGGAACTTCTAATTCATACATCGCATTAGCGTGCTTGACACTAAAATGCATAATAATTTGCAGCTCAGAACACGTAGAGGTAACCTCGATACAGCACGTTAGCTTCATGGAAGTTAAGGACATCGTTAATAAGTTTGACTCTCTACTTAATTTTTCATACCGCGAATTGAGGTGTCTCTTGCCAAAACTGTTCAGTGTATTTACTCCCAGAATACATGGTTTGACTCTTCGAATCTTGTAATAGGTGAAGCTATTGTATTAGCGGTTCGATGCTCGAAGAACTTGGAAACGATCTCGAGCGGTTTGACACCCAGTCTTCTTATTCATAAATGGAATTGATGTGGGCATCAACAAAAATGTTTACAAATTCGTTCCGCTGAACTCGAAGTCATACCCACGAAGCAGCGGGTTATATTCTCGGAAGGTAAGGTATCCGATAAGGAGTATGACGTTATACAAATTGGTGACGTTCTCAGAGGGTTGCACGCCATACTTTCATATGCAAACTGCGAAATAACGTGTCCATTTCCATTATTGAACCGTGGTTCTACTCCTGATATACATGGTGTGACTCTCGGAATCGCATGATAAGTGAAGCAATAGGCTTAGCCGTTCGTCTCTGACGTAAGGTGGTATCGCTCCCGAACGCTCTGGCCCTTGATCATCTAATTCGAACTTGAAATTAAGGTGCGCGTGACTAAAGTGCATACTATCCTTCTCTGAACACGGAGTTATACTTTCGATTCAGTGGATAAGCTTCTCAGGGGGTAAGGTCTTCGGTACAAAGTTTGACTCTACACGAATAGGTACCGTTCTACAACGGTCTCACGCTCTACTTTAACATTCAAACCGTGAATTAATGAGTCTATTGCAAATGATTTTCAGCGAATTTACTCCCGGAATACCTGGTTTGCCTCTCGTAATAACAGGATTGGAGAAGCTGCTGACATAGCCGTTTGTCACGCAAAGAATGTTCTAACGTTCTCGAACGTTTGGATCCTGGATATTCCAATTCATACATGAAATTAAAGTGGCCGTTACTGAAATGCATACCAATTTGCTTCACTCAACACGAAGTTATAATCTCGACACAGCGGGTCAGCTTCTCGGAAGGTAAGATCTCCGGTAAAACGTTTGACTGTATAGGAATTGGTAACGTTCTACAACGGTTTGACTACCTGCCTTAATATGCACAACATGAATTAAGGCGTTTATTGTCAATTCTGTTTTGTGGATTTCCTCCCGGCATACCTGGTTTGACTATCGGGATTGCAGGATATGTGAAACTATTGACATAGCCTTACGACACTCATGCACGTTGAAAACTTTCTCGAAATGTTTGTCCCTCAATCATCAAATTCGTACATGAAGTTGAGGTGCGCGTCACTGAAATGTATACTAATTTGCTTAACTGAACACGAAGTTATAATCTCGATACAGCCTGTTGCCTTCTCGGAAAATAAGGCCTTCGGTAAAATGCCTGACTATATAGCAATATGTAACGTCCTGCAACGCATTGACTCTGTTCTTCAATATCCATACTGTGAAATTACGTGTTTAATACCAATACTGCACAACGAGTTTCGCTGCGGATGACCTGGTTTGACTATTGGTTTCACTGGATAGGGGGCGCTATTGACTCAGTTGTGCGTATCTCAAAGAGGATGTTATCGTTATGGAACGACTTGACACCCTATCTCCTAATTCATACATGAACATATGATTCCCATTACTAAAATGTATTCTAATGTCCTTGCTCTGAACACGAGGTTATACTCTGGTAACGGATAGTATGCTTCCCTGAAGGTAAGGCCACCGATAAGGTGTTTGTTCTTATACCAATTGACAATACACTTCAGCGGATTGACGCTCTACTTTACTATTCGAACCGTGAATTAAGGTATCTAGTGACATTACTGATCAGCGTATTTACTCCCGGTATGCCAGGTTTGACTCTCCCAATCACATAATAGGTGAAGCTATTGACTTAGCCGTTCGACTCGCCAAAAATGTGGTAACGTTGCTGAAAAGTTAAACACTCGATCTTTATTTTCATACATGAAATAAAGGTGGCCGTGCCTAAAATGTGTTCTAATTTTCATCACCGATCACGATGTTATACTACCGATAGAGCGAGTTATGCTTTCGACCGGTATGGTCATTCCTAAAACGTTTGACCTTGTACGTTCAAACGTTCTCAAACGTTTTGTCGCTATACAGTAACTTTCAAACTGTGAAATAAGGTGTGAAATGCCAACGCCGTTTAGCAGATTTATTGCCGGAATACCTACTTCTACCATCGGAATCACTGGACGGGAGAAGCTGTAGCCTTAGCCGCTCGCCTCTCAATGATGGTCGTTACGTTCTCGCGCTATTTAACCATCGATCATCTAATTCAGACATGAAATTAAGGTTGCCAGTACTAAAATATACACCAATTTGCTTCGCGTGAACACGATGTTATACACACGGTACAGCTTGATAGGCTTTCGGTCGGTAAGGGCTTCAGTAAAGCAATTTACTTTACACTAATTGATAACATTCTCAAACGGATAGACGTTCTACTTTAAAATACAAACTGTGAATTATAGTGTCTATTGCCAATACTGTGCAGCAAATTCACTCCCGCAATACGTGGTTTGACTCTCAGTATCGCAGGATTGGTAACGCTATTGACTTAGCTTTGCAGATCTCAAGAAAGTTGGTTGCCTTCTCCAACGGCTTGGCTATCGATCATCAAGTACATGCAAGAAATTACGGTGGCCGTCACTAAAAAGTGTACTAATTTGTGTCTCTGAGCACGAAATTATACTCGTGATACAGCGGGTGAGGTTCCCGGAAGGTAAGGCCTTCGGTGAAACGATTGTCTTTGTACAAATTGGTAACAGTCTCAAACGATTTGACGCTCGACTTTAATAAATAAAACCGTGATGTATGGTGCCTATTGTCAATACTGTTCAGCGGACATATTCCCGGATTACCTGGTTTGACTCGCAGTGTCGCAGGTTCGTCGACGATATTGACTGAGATTTGCATCTCTGGAGAAGGTTGGTAACGTTCTCAAACCGTATGACCCTCGACCTTCTAATTCATACATGAACTTGAGATTCCATCATTATAATGTATTCTAATGTGATTCTCTAAACACGAAGTTATACTCTCAATACCGTGGGTAAGTTCTTCGGTGAAACGTTTGACTTTATGACAATTGGTAACATTCTCACACGGGTGTCGCTCTATTTTGATTTTCAATCCGCGAATCAAGGTATATATTTGCCACTATGATACAGAGCATTTACTCTCGGAATATCTTGATTGACTTTCGAAGTCACTGGATACATGAAGCTATTGACTTACCCGTTCGAATATGAAACATGGTGGCAACTTTCTCAAAACGGTTTTACACACGATCATCTTATTCAGATAGGAAATTAAGGTGTCCGGCACTGAAATGAGTATTAGTTGCTTTCTCTGAAATCGAAGTTATACTCGAGATGACGCGGGTGAGGTTGGCGGATGGTAACGTCTTCGGTAAAACGATTGACTTCATAGCAATTCATAACGTTCTCAAACGATTTGACACTCTGTTTTAATAGTCAAACGTATGAACTAAGGTGTCTATTGCCAATATTCTTGGGCTGATTTACACCCGGAATATCTGTTTGGCATCTCTGAATCACAGGATCGGTAAAGCTATTGACTTAGCCGTTCGAACCTCAAAGAAGGCAGTAACGATCTCGAACGGTTTGATGCCCGATTTTCTATTGGCGCCATCACCATAATGTGTACTAATGTGATTATCTAAATACGAAGTTATACCCTCAAAATAGCGGGTTAACTTCTAGGACGGTAAGGCTTTCGGTAAAACGTTTGACTGTATATCAATCGGTACCGTTCAACAAAAGTACGTTGGTCTGTTTTAATATTCATACCGAGAATTAATATGTCCATTGCAAATACTGTACAGTGTATAGACTCCTTGAATGCATGGTTTGATTCTTGGATGCACAGGATAGGTGAATCTATTGACGTAGCTGCGCGACTCTTAAAAGCAATGATAACGTTCACGAACAGTTCGACTTTCGATTTTGCTACTCAAGCATGTAAATAAGGTGTCCGTTTGCTGAAATTTCTCCTAATTTTTTTCCGTTTACATCAAACAAGACACTCCCTACAGCGGGGTTGGTTCTTGGAAGGCAAATGTATTCGGTAATAAGAAAGGATTTACATGAATTGCTTATGTTCACCAACTGTTTGACTCTCCATTTTGATAATTATAACGTGAATTAGGGTGTGTAATGCCAATACTGTACAACGGATTTATACCTGAGCACCTGGTGTCACACTTGTAATCACAGGATAGGAGAGGCAATTGACTCAGCTATACGACTCTCCAGAAAGATGGCAGCGTTTTCGTGCAATTTGACCCTCGATCATCCAATTCATACATAATACTAAGGTGCACGTTACTGAAAGGTATACTAATTTGTCTCACTTATCACGAAGTTATCATCTTGATTCTGCGAGTGAGGTTCTCGGAAGGTAAAGCCTCTGTAAAATTGTGACTATGAAGCAATATATAACGTTTCACAACGTGATAACTCTGTACTTTAATATTCAAAACGTCAATGAGATATGAATTGCCATTTTTGTAAAGGGGATTTATTCCAGGAATTCCTGGTCCGGCTCTGGGAATCACCGGTTCGGTGAATCAATTGACATATCCGTTCGAATATCAAATATGGTGGTAACGTTCTCGAACAATTTGCTCCTCGATTTTGCAAATCATGCATGAAAATATGGTGTCCATCTGCTAAAACTTGTAATAATTTGTTTCCGTAGAGCCTAAGCTAGAAATTCGCTACAACGGGTTGGGCTTCTGTGAGGGTAAGGCCTACGGTAAATCTTTGACTCTATACGAATAGGTAACATTCTACAACGGCTTCACACTGTACTTCAATATTCATACCGTAAATTAAGGTGTCCTTTGTCAATACTCTTCAGCACATTTACTCATGAAGTACCTGGTTCGACTCTCGGAATCACAGGTTTATGTGAAACTATTGACATAGTCATTCGACTCTCAAAGAACGTGGTATCGATATATAATGATTTGACACCGGATCATCTAATTCGTGCGTGAAATTAACCGTCACTAAAATGGATACCAGCTTGCTTCAGGGAATAGGAAGCTATACCCTTGGTACAGCGGGTTACTTTCTCGCAAGGTAAGGCATTCGGTGAAAAGTTTGATTCTATATCAATAGCTATAGTTCTACAACGGTTTGAGACTGTAGCTTAATATATATAACGTGAACTCAGGTGTCTGTTGCCAGTACTGACCAATGCATTTACACCCGAAATGCCTGGCTCGACACTTTGAACCAAAAGACAGGTGAAGATATTGACTTATCCGTCCGATTCTCAAAGGTAGTCACGTTCCCGATCCGATTGACACTCGATCTTCCGATACAGAAAATTATGGTGCACCTCACAGAAATGGTTACTAATTGGCTGCTCTGAACACGAAGTTATACTCTCGATACAGCTGGCTAGTTTTTCGGAGGGTAGGGCATTCTGTAAGGACTTTAACCTTAAACGAATAGGTAATGATTTGCAATGTATTGACGGCCTGCTTTAATATTCAAACCGTGAATTGAGGTGTCTACTACCAATACTGTAGAGCAGATTCATTTCCGGTATACCGGGTTTGAATCTTGGAATCGCGTGGGAGTTGTAGCTATTGAGTAAGCCGTTCGACTCCCACAGAAGGTGGTCACGTTTTCGAACGGTTTGTTAATCGAATTTCTAACTCATAGATGAGATTATGGTGCCCGTCACCAATTTGTGTACTAACGTGTTTTCCTAAACGCGAAGCTATAATCTCGATACGGCGGGTTAGCATCTCGTTCGGTAAGGCATTCGGTAAAACGTTCGACCTTATAGCAAATGTAACGTTCTCACACGGTGTGACGTTCTGCATTAATATTCAAACCGTGAGTTAAGGTGTCCATTGAAAATAGTGAACAGCGCATTGACTCCAGGAATACCTGGTCTGTCTCTCGGTATCACAGGATAGGTTTAGCTACTGACTTAGCCGTTCCTGTGCCACAGAAGGTGGAAACGTTCTCTAACGCTTTGACCCCTCGTCCTGTAATTCACACATGAAATTAAGGCGCCCATCTCAGAAACGAGGATTAATTTATATCTCTTTTCAGAACGTTATACTCTCGAAACTGCGGGTTAGCTCCTCCGAAGGTAAGGCCTTCGATCATGAGGATGTCTCCATAAAAATATGTATCTTTCTACAACGGTTCGTCACTGTATTTTAATATTCATACTGTGAATTGTATCTTATGCCACTGAGCAGCGCATTGTATCCACAGATACCAGGTTTTTATTGCGGAATCACAGTATAGGTTATGATATTGACATAGCAGTGCGACTATCAAGGAAGGTGGTACCGATCTCGAACGGTTAGACTCTCGACTTTGCTATTCAGACTTGAATATGAGTTGCACGTCTGCTGAAACTCCTACCAATTTAACTCCGTGACACTGAGCAAAACACTCCCTACAACGGGTTAGGTTCTGCCATGGTAAGCCCTGCGGATAAAAGCTTGACTCTGTAACAATTGGTAATGTGTTCCGACGGTTTAACACTGTACTTTAACGACCAAAACCGTGAATTAGTTAGTCTATTGCCTCTCCAGTTCAGCGGATTTACTCCCGGGATACCGGGATTCTCTTTCGGAATCACAGGATAGCCGAAACTTCTGACTTATCCGTTCCTCTCCCATAGGAGGTCGTAACGTTCATAAACGGTTTGACCATAGATCTCCTAATTCAAAATTGGAATTAAGGTAGCTGTCACTAAAGTGTATACTAATTTGCTCCTCTGAATACGAAGTTATACTCTCTGCACAGTGGGTTAGATTCTCGGATGGTCAGGCGCACGGTTAGAAGTTTTTCCATATACCAATAGGTAACGTGCTACACCGGTTTAACATTAACATTTATAATGCGAAATATGGTGCCTAATGGCCATACGGAACAGCAGATTTACTCGCAGAATACATGAATTGACTCCCGGATTCATAGGACAGGTGAAGCTATTGGCATAGGCGATCGGTTGTTAAAGAAGTTTGTCATATTGTCGAACGCTCTCACACAAGAACTTCGAATTCATTCATGAAATTAATGCGCCGATCACTAAAATTTATAGTAATTGGTTCCGCTGAACACGAAGATATGCTATCGATGAAACGAGCTTGGTCCCCGGAAGGTAAGGTATCCGGAAAAAGTTTGACATTATACAATTGGGTAATGTTCTCCGACAGATGGTCTCTCTACTTTAATATACATACCGTCAGTTAAGGTGCCTATTGCCAATACTGCTGAGCGGGTTTACTCCCGGAGTGCCTGGTTTGACTCTCAGTATCGAAAGATCGGAGACGCTATTGACTTACCTGTGCGACTATCAAGAAAGTTGGAAACGTTCTCCAAAGGCTTCACTCTTGATCTTCTTATTCATACATAAAATTAAGGCGGCCATCAGTGAAATGCATACTAATTTGCTACTGTGAACACGAAGTTATGCTCTCGATGCAGCGGGTTAACTTCTCGGAAGGTTAGGTATTCGGTTAGAAGCATGACTTTATACAAATTGGTATTGTGCACCGACTGCTTGTCTTAATGCATTAATGCTTATACAGCGAAATAAGCTGTCTATTACCAAATCTTGCATGCGGATTATTCTCGGAATACCAGGTTTGCATCTCGGAATCATAGGATAGAATACGGTATTCACATTGCATACCGGCGTGCAAAGACGGTGGTAACGTTTGTGAACGGGTTTACCCTCGATCTTCTAATACATACATGAAGTTACGGTGGCCATCACTAAAATGTGTACTGATTTTGTCCTCTGAACACGAATCTATACTCTCGATGCGGCAGGTTAGTTTCTCCGAACGTAGGGCTGTCGGTAAAGTGTTCGATTTTATACCAACAAGTTACGTTCAACAAAGGTTTCACGGTCTGCTATAATATTAAAACCATGTTTTAAGGTGTCTATTGCCAATACTGTTCATTAGATAAACTCCAGACACACCTGATACGACTCTCGGTAGCAGAGGATATATGAAGCTATTAGCTTTAACCTTCGAATCTCGAAGACGATATTAACGTTCTCGATCGTTTTGACCCTCGATGCCTATAATTATACTCAAACATGTGGTGTCCGTTCGCTAAAATGTATAGTAATTTGTTTCCGAGACTATCGAGTAGGATACTGGCTACAGCGGGATAGGTTCTCGGAATGTCAGGTATTGGAAGAACGGAATGACATTATATGAAGGCGTAATGTTATCCGACGGTTTGACACCGTACCTTAATATCCATACGGTAAATTAGGGTATCAATTTCCAATAACCTGCAGCGGATTTATTCCTGTATTACCTTATTTGACACTCAGAATCACAGGATAGGTGAAGCTATTGACCTAGCCGTTCGTCCTTCACAGAAAGTAGTAACGTCCCAGAACGGTTTGGCCCTCGATATTCTAATTGATGCACGAAATTAAGGTGCCCGTCACAAAAATGAATGCTAATTTGTATCATTGCTCACGAAGCTATACTTTCGAAAGAGCGGGTTTGGTTCTCGTTGGGTAAGATCTTTGGTAAAACTTTTAACAAAATGCGATTGCGTAACATCCTACAAGGGTTAGACTCTGTTCGTGAACATTCAAACAGTTAATTAAGGTGTCCAATGATAATTGCGCACAGCGTAATCACTCCCGGAATTCCTGGTTTTACTCGCGGAATCACAGGATAGGCGATGCTATTGACTGAGCAGTTCGAGTTTCGAAGAAGGTTGTAACGCTCTCTGATGGTTTGGCCATCGATCTTCCTATTGATATCGGTCTTCGGTAAAACGATTGACTTCATACAAATTTGTACCATTACCAAACTGTTTGACGCACAACATTTACATTCAAACCGTGAACTAATGCGTATGTAGCCTCTACAGTACATCGTATTTACTCCCGGAGTGACTGGAGCGACTCTGGGAATCGCAGGATACGTGAAGATACTGCCGCAGCTGTGCTACTCTCATAATAGGTGGTATCGTTATCGAATTGATTAACTCTCGGTCTCCTACATGAGCTTAAGGTGTTTATCATTAAAATGTAAACTACTTTGCTTCGATGATCAGAAAATTATTCGCTCGATACAGAGGGTTAGGATTTCGGAAGGTAAGGCCTTCCGTATAATGTTTTCCATAATACGAGTAGGTGACGGTATGCAGCGGTATGACGATCTAGATTAAAATTCCATCCGTGAATTAAGGTCACCATTGTAAAACTCTTCAGCGGTTTACTCCCGGAATACCACGTTCATGTGTCGGAATCACAGGATAGGTGAAGGTGTTGACTTAGCCCTTTGACTATGAAGAAAGGTGGTAAGTTTCTCGAACAGTATGTCTCGTAACTTTGCTATTCACACATGACTATAATGTGTGCGCCTGAAAAAACGTCCACCAATTTGTAACCTTGTACATTGAGCATGGTACTACCTACAGCGGCTTATCTACTCGGAAGGTTAGGTATTCGGTAAAAAGATGGACTTTCTGGCAATTGGTATTGTTTTCCCGCGGTTTTCCTCTCTACATTAATGTTAATACCGTGAATAAATATGTCCATTGGCAATACAGTACAGTGTCTAGAATTCTGGCATACCTGGCTTGACTTTCGGAAGGACAGGTTCGGAGAAGATATTGACGTCGCCGTTTGACACTCAAGGAATGTGATATCGTTCCCGAACCGTTTGACACTAGATCTACTAATTTGTACATGAAATTATGGTCCCCTTCACTAAAATGTTTACTAATTTGACCCTCCGGACACGAAGTTATACTTTCGATGAAGCGGTTGAGTTTCGCGGAAGATAAGGCATTCTGTAAAAGAAATTAATTTATATAATTTACTAACTATCCCAAATGCCTAGGCGCCCTATTTTGATATTCAAACCGTGACATAGGGTGTGTGGTGCCAATCCTGTCCAGCGGACCTACTTCCAGGTTACCTGGTTTACGTTTTGGAATCACAGGATACGTGGAGGAATTGGCATACACGTTAGACCCGCATTCAGGGTGGTAACGTTACCAAACGGATTGACACTCCGCCTTCTAATTCAGGCACGGAATTAAGGTATCCGTCAATAAAATGTCCACTAATTTGTTTCTCTGAACACAAATATATACCCACGATAGAGCGGGTTATGTTCCTGGACGGTAAGGTATGCGATAAAGGGTATGACTTTATACCAATTGGTATCGGTCTCAAACGATTTGACTCTGTACTTTAATATTCATGCCGTGAAATAGTGTTTCCGTTACCAATTCTGATCAGCGGATTTGCACCTGGAATACCAGGCCTGACGCTTGGAATCAAATCTATGGGTGATGCTGTTGACTCAGCCTTTCGAATCTAGATGGTAACGTTCTCGAAGGGTTTAACAATAGATCTTCCAATTGATACATGAAATTACTGTGCCGTCACTGAAACATGTATAAACGTATTTCTCTGAACACGAAGTCATACTCTCGATTCACCGGGTTAGGTTCACGAAAAGTAAGTTATTCGGGAAGAACAATGCCTTCATACAAATTGGTGACGTTCCCAAACGGTTTGACTCTCTACTTTAATATTCAATTTGTGAATTGAGGTGTCTAGGGCCAAAACTGTTCGCGTAATTACACCCGGAATACTTGGCTTGGCCCTCTGAATCGCAGGATACGTGACACTGTTGATTTAGCCGCACGAATCTCAAAGATGGTGGTAGCGTTCCCGAACGATTTGACACTCGATCTATTAATGCATAAATAAAGTTAAGATGCCCGTCACTGAAATGAAGACTAATTTCTTTCACAGGACATGATGTTATGCTCTCGAAACGGCAAGTTTGCTTCTCGGCAAGGTCATCTGTAATGTGTTTGACTTTATACCAATTGGTAATGTTCTCAAACAGTTCGTCGCTCTTCCTTACTATCCAAGCCGTGAATTAAGGTGTCTATTGGCAGTGATGTTCAGCGCATTTACTCCAGCAATACCTGATTTGATTATCCGAGTCACTGGATAGGTGAAGCAATTGACTTAGCGTATCGACTCTCGAAGGTCGAACGATCGAAGGTTCGCGAACGATCGCGAACGGTTTGACCGACGATCTTCTAATGCATACATGGAATTATGGTGCCCGTCACTAAAACATATACTACTTCGTCCCTCTGAACACAGTGTTATACTCCCGATACAGTGGGTTAGTTTTACGGATGGTATGACATTCTGTAAGACGTTAGACCCTATACCTGTAGGTAATGTTCTACAAAGGCTTGGCGGTCTCCTTTAATATTCAAACCGTTCATTGTGGTGTCTATTGCTAATACTCTTCAGCGGACTTGCTCCCGGCTTTTTAGGGTTGATTGTCGGAATCACGGGACAGGTGAAGCTATTGACTTATCCGTTCGAATCTCACAGCTGATGGTATCGTTCTCGAACGGTTTGACACTCGATCTTGTAATTCATACATGAATTTAAGGTACCCGTCTCTCAAATGACGACTAATTTCTTTCCCGCTACACGATGTTATTCTCTCGATGAAGCGGGTAAGTATCGCGGAAGCTTAGGCTTCCGGTAAAACGTTTGACTTTATAGAAATTGGTAGCGCTCTCAATCGGTTTTCCGCACTATTTTAATATTCATATCGTGAATTAACGTGTCCATTACCAAAACTGTTCAACGGATTTACTCCCGGAATACCTGATTTGACTCTCGGAAACAAAGGATATGTAAAAAGATCGACATAGCTTACGACTTTCAAAACAGGTGGAATCATACACTAACGGTTTAGTTATAGATATTCCAATTCATATACGAAATTAAGGTGCCAGTCATTATAAGGTATCCCAGTCTACTTCACTGGATACGGAGTTATAGACTCAATACAGCTGGTTAGGTTCTCTTACGGTAATGGCCACGGTAAGGAGATTGTCTCTACACCAATGGATAACGTTGTACAACGGATTATACTTGCACTTTAATATTTATATCGTCGAAATAGGGAGTCCATTGCCAATACTGTACAGCGCATTCACTCCCGGAACATGTTGATCGACTTTCGCAATTAGAGGATATATGAAGCAATTGCTTAGCTGTGCCGGCCTCACAGAATGCGGTAAAGCTCTGGACCGGTTTGACCGTGCATCTTCTTATTCCTACATTGAATTATGATGTCCATCACTAACATGTATAGTAATGAGTTTCTCCGGACACGAAATTATTCTCTCGAAACGGCGGGACAGATTAACGGGAGGTAAGGTTTTTCTAAACAGTTTGACTCTACACCAATATGTATCGACCTACAGCGGCTTGACGACCAGCTGTAATACTCAATCCCTCAATTAATGTGTTTATCTCCAATAATGTACGGGGCATTTATTCCCGGAATACCTTCGTTGACATTCGGAATCACAGGTGGGTGTATGTGTTGATTTAGCCGTTCGATTTTCAAACAAGGTGGTACCATTCTCGAACGGTTTTATCATCGATGTTGTAATTCATACACGAAATTAAGCTGCCCGTCACCAAAGCGTTTACTATTTTGCCTCTGAACACGAAGTTATACCACCGATATAGGTGGTTAGCGTCTCAGAAGGTAAGATATTCTGTAAAGCGTATAACTTTACACCAATTGGTAACGTTCTCAAACGGATGGTTGCTCTACTTTAATACCAAAGCCGTGAATTGATGTGTCCATTGCCAATTCTGTTCCACGGGCTTACTCCAGGAACACCAAGTTTAGCTCTAGAAATCACAGGAAGTGTGAAGCTATTGACTTCGCCGTTCTATTCTCAATGAAGGTGGTAGGGATCCCGAACGGTTTGACACTCAATCCTCTACGTCAAACATGAAATTAAGGTGCCCCGGTCTAACATGTGTACGAACTTGTTCCTCTGAGCAGAGCATCATACTCCCGATACAGCGCGATAGTCTTTCGGGCGCTAAAGTCATCACTAAAGCGTTTGACTTAATACAAATTGGAAACGATCTCAAATGGTTCGACGCTCCACTTTAATATTCAAATCCTAAATTTTGAAGTTTTCTCCCAATCCTGTTCTAGGGATTTACTCCCGGAAAACGTGCTTTGGATCTCGGAATGACAGGATAGGTGTTGCTATTAACTTAGGTGCGCCACCATCAAAGAAGGTGATAACGTTAGCGTTCGGATTGACACACGATCTTCTAATTCCTACATGAAATTTAGGTGTCCGTCACTAAAATATCTACTAATTTGTTTGTCTGTAACACGACGCTATACTCTCGATACAGCGGGATTAGTCCTCGGAGGGCAAGAACATCACTAAGGCGTCCGACTTTAAACAAATTTTTATCGCTCTTGAACGGTTTCACTACCTACTTTAATATTCACACCGCGAATTAAGGTTCTTATTTCCGACATTTTTAGTCGATTATTCCCGGCACACCTGGTTTGACTCTTGGAATCACACGATAGGTGAAGCTATGGACTCAGTCGTTGGTCTCACACAGAAGGTGGCAACGATATCGCACGGTTTGATCCTCGATCTTCAAATTCATACATGACGTTTACGAGCCCGCAACTGATATGAATACTAAGTTCATTCACTGAACACGATGATATACGCTCGATACAGCCGGTTACTTTTTCGGAGGGTATGGTTTTCGGTTAGGTGTTGGACTTCAAAGCAATTGGTAACGTTCTCAAATGGTTTGACTTTCTATTTTAATATTCAATCCGCGAATTAATATATCCATTGCCAATACTGTACAGCGCATTTACTCCGGGATATCCCGTTTATCTTTCTGAATCACAGGATGTACGAAGCTTTTGACTTAGTCGTTTGAATCTCGAAGATGGTGGTAGCTTTCACCAACGGATTGAACCTTTATCTTCTTATTCAAAATTAGATTAAGGTTCCTGTCACTAAAATATTTACTAATTTGATATTCTGAACACAATGTTATACACTCGATGAAGCGGATCAATTCCTAGGAAGGTGAGGCCTTGGATAACACGTTTGTCTTTCTACAAGGGAAATTGGAAACGCTCTCAAGTAGACTGGCGCTATACTTTAATATTCAAGCAGAGACATAAGGTGTCTATTGGCAATATTGTTCAGCGTACTTACGCCCGGAATACCTGGTATGACTCTCCGAATCGCAGGATACATGAATGTATTGACTCAGCTGTTCGTCTCCCACAGAAGGCGGCACTGTTCTCGAGCGGTTTGACCCTCGATCTTCTGCATCATACAGAAAGTTAAGGTGCCCATAATTAAAATATATTGTAATTTATTCCACTGGAAACGATGATATACACTTGATACAGCCGGTTGGCGTCTCGGAAGGTAAGGCCTTCGGGATAAAGTTTGATTCTATTCCAATAGGTAGCGTTCTGGAATCGTATGACGTTGTGCTTTATTATTCATAGCGTGAGCTAGGATGTCTATTGCCAAAACTGTTTAACGTATTTAGTTCCGGAATACAAGGTCTGAGTCTCGCAATCACATCTATAGGTGATGATATTGAATATGCCGCTTGATTCTCAGAAATGGCGGTAACGTTCTCGAACGATTTGACACCTGATCTTCTAATTCATACTTGAAATTCAGGTGCACGCCACTAAAGTATAAACTATTTTGTATCTCTGATAACGAAGTTATTTTCTCGATGCAAGCAGGTTAGGTTCTTGGAGGGTAATGTCTTCGGTAAAACTTTTGACATTATACCAAAGGGTATCGTCCTACAAGGGATAGACTCTGGACCATAATAATCAATCCGCGAATTATGGTGTCCATTGCCAATAGTGTACAGTTTATAGACTCTCGGAATGCCTTGTGTGTCCTTCGGAATCACTGGATAGGTGAAGCTAATGAGCTAGCTGTTCGTCGCTCAAGGAATATGGTAACGTACGCGAACGTTTGACCCTCGATCTTCTTATTCATACTGAAATTAAGATGCTCGACACTAAAATGTATAGTAGCTCGGACCTCTATACGCCGTGTTATACTCTCGATACAGCGTGTCAGTTTTTCGGAGGGCAAGGTATACTGTGAGACATTTAACACTACCGGTATAGTTGACGGCCTGACGGTCTGCTTTAATATTAAAGCCGTGAATTGAGGTGTCTATTGCCCATACTGTACAGCGCGTTTACTCCCGGAATATCTGGTTTGTTTTCGGAATCACAGGATGTGTGTAGCTATTGCCTCAGCCGTTTGAATCTCAAAGAAGATGGTAACTTTCTCGAACGGTTAGACCCTTGTTCTTCTTATTCCTAATGAAATTGAGGTCCCAGTCGCAAAAATGTTTACTAATTTGATCCCCTGAAAACGAAATTATACTCTCGATGCAGCCGGTCCGGTTCGCGGAAGGAACGGCCTTGAGTAAAATTTTTGTCCTTGTAGCAATTGGTAACGGTCTAAAATGGTTTGACGAACTACTATAATATCAAACAGTGATGTATGGTGTCGATTGCCAATACTGTTCATTCGATATACGCCCGGAATACCCGGTTTGATTCACGGAAACACAGGATACGCGAAGCTGTTGCCTCAGCCGTTCGACACTCAAAGAAGATGGACGCGTTGACACACGAACTTCCCATTCATACATGAATTTATGGTGCCGTCATTGAAATGAATACATATTTCTTTATCTGAACACGAAGTTATACTTTCGGTACAGCGGGTTATCTTTTCGGTGAGCATGGTCTTCGGTAAAACGTTTGCGTATATATCATTTGCTAGCTTTCTCAAACGGATTGACGCTCTACTTTAATGGTCAAGCCATGAATAAAGGTGACTATTGCCAATAGTGTGCTGTGCATTTATTCTAAGAATACCTGGTTTGACTATCGGAATAACAGGATCGGTGAATGTAATGACTTAGCTATGCGACTCTCAAAAAAGGTGATAACGGTCTCGAGCGGAACGACCCGCGGTCTCCTCATTCATCCGGAGATTAACGTGCACGGCACTAAACTGAATACTAATTCGTCCCACTGATCAGCATGTTATACTCTCGATACTACGGGTCAGATCATCGGAGGGTAAGACCTTCAGTAAACCGTTTGATTTTGTAACAACTGGTAACGCTCACAAACAGTTTGACGCTCTACTATAATAATCAATTCGTGAATTAAGATTTCTATCGCCAATACTGCTCAGCGGTTGTACTCCCGAAATACCTGGCTTGACTCTCGGAATCACAGGATAGGTGAAGCTGTTGTGTTAGATGTGCGATTTCACAAAGAAGGTGGTAACGATCTGGAAATGTTAGACTCCCGATTATTCTATTCGTTCATGAAAATAATGAGCCCGCCTACAAAAATATCTACTAATTTGTTTCCGTGTGCACTAAGCGTGACACTCGCAACAGCGGGCTATTTTCCTGGACGGCAAGGCATCCTGTAAAATTTTGACGTTATACCATTTGCTAATGTTCACCATCGGTTTGACCCTCTACTTTAATATTCATACCGTGAATTAAGGTGTCTACTGACAATACTGTTCAGTGGATTTACTCCCGGTATAACAGGTAAACCTTCAGAATCACAGGATAGGTGAAGTTATTAACTTCGCCGTTCGACTGTCAAAAGGGTGGTACCGTTCTTTATCAGTTTTACCCTCGGTCTTCTAATTCATACACGACGATAAAATGCCCATAACTGAAATGAATACTAATTCCATTTTCTGAACACGAAGTTATACTCCCGATTCAGCGAGTCAGGTTCTCGGATGGCTAGGTCTTCGGGAAACCGTTTGTATTTATACGAAATGAAAACGTTCTTAAATGGATTGATGCTCATCCTTAATATTAATGCCGCGAATAGTGGTGTTCATAGGCACTTTAGTGCAGCAGATTTGCTTACGTAATATCTGGTTTGATTCTCAGAATCACAGGACAGGTGAAGCTATTGGTATAGCCGTTTGTACCTCTCAGACGTTGGTAACGTTCTCTCACTGTTTGTACCTGGATCTTCTTCTCCATAATGAAATTAAGGAGCATGTAGCAAAAATGATTAATAATTTCATCCTCTGCGCACGAAGTCATACCCTGGATACAGGGGGTTAGGATCGCGGAAAGTACGGTGCCTGGTAAGATGTTGGTCATCATACCAGTTGGTAAAGGTCTCCTACGGTTTGTCTCTCAACTGCAATATTCATACCGCGAATTAAGGTGCCATTTGGCAATAATCATAAGCGGATTTACTTGTAGATTACGTGGCTTGAATCTCGGAATCACATGATAGGTGAAGATACTGACTTGACCTTTCGACTCTCAGAGAACCTATTTTATAAGCTGTTCTAATCACAAGGAAGGTGGTCACGTTCTCGAACGGTTTGACATTCGATCTTCTGATACGTACGTGAAATTAAGGAGCACGTCACAAAAATGTATTCTGACTTGTATCTGTCAACACGAAGTTATATTCACGATACAGCCAGTTAAGTGCTCGGATTGTAAGGTTTTCGGTAAAACTTTTCACATTACAGCAATAGGTAACGTTCTACATGGGTTAGACTCTGCACTTTAATATTCATACCGTGAATTAAGGTGTCTATTGCCAATAATATACAGGGCATTTACTGCCGTAGTACATGATTTGACTCTCGATATCACAAGATTGGTGGAAGTATTGACATAGCCGTGCGACTCCCAAAGCCGGTGGAAACTTTCTCGAACGGTTTCACCTCAAAATATTCTACTCATTCATGAAAATAAGGTACTGATCTGCTAAAATGTCTACAAATACGTTACACTGAACCGAAGCAAGACAACCGATACGATGGATTGAGTTCTCGGAATGTAAGGAATAAGTTACATTATACCAATTCGAAATGTTCTCTGACGGTTTGACTAACAATTTTAATATTCATGCCGTGAATTAAGGTGTCGATTGCCAATACTGTGCAATGGGTTTACTCCCGGAATGACTGTTTAGACTTCCGGAATCACAGGATTGGTAAAGCTTTTGACATAACTGCGAGACTCTGAAAGATGGTGGTAACGTTCTGCACCACGTTGCCACTCGATCTTCTAATTCATGCGTGAAATTAAAGTGCCCATCACTAAAATGTATACTAATTAGTTTCTCTGAACCCGAAGTTATATTCTCGTTGCTGCAGGTTTGCATCTCCGAGTGTTGGGATATAGGTATGGTTTTTGACTCTATAACAATAGGTAACGTTCAACAACGGTAGACGGTCTGCCTTAATATTCAAACGATGAATTAATGTGTCAATTGCCAAAAATCAGCAGCGGACGTTCTCCCGGAACATCTGGTTTGATTCTCCGAACCATTGGATAGGTGAGGCTACTGACTTAGCCCTTCGACTCTCACTGAAGGGGGCAACTTCCTCGAACGGTTTTGCCCTCGACCTTCTAATTCATACATGAACATAAGATGCCATCACTATAATGTACATTAATATGGTTCTCTAAACGCGAAGTTATACTCTCCATACAGCGGGATAGATACAACGCAGGTAAGCCTTTCGGTTCTAGGTTTGATTCGATAGAAATTGATAACGTTATCAAATGGCTTGGCGCTCTACTTTAATATTCGAACCGTAAATTGAGATGTCTGTTGCCAATACTGTTCGGCGGACTTTTCCAGGAATACACTGTGGCTCTCGGAATCACAAGATAGGTGAAGCTAATTACTTCGCCACTCGAAACTCAAAGTGGGAGATAACACTCTCTAACGGTATTACTCTCCATCTCCTGATTCACACATGATATTAAGGTGCCCGTCACTATAATGTTTACATATGCGTCCCACGGGTCACCGTGATATACTCTCGATACAGCGGGTTAGTTCTTAGAAGCGGATGGTCCTCAGTAAAGCGTTTGAATCTATACCCGCATGTATCGGTCTACAATGGTTTGTCAGTGCACATTAATATTGGAACAGTAAATTGAGGTGGGATCCATCACTACACAGCGGATTTACCACAGGACTACCTGGTTTTACTCCCGGAATCACGGGATAGGTGAAGCTATTTTCTTAGCTGTACGACACTCACAGATGGTGGTATCGTTCTCGAGAGGTTTGACGATCGATCTTCTCAATCATACATGAAATTATGGTGCCCGTCAATAAAATGTGTAATAATATGCTTCCCTAACCACGACGTCAACTCTCGATACAGCAGGTTATCTTCTCGGCAGTTAAGGCCTTCGTTAAAATGTTACACTCTATGCCAATACGTAACGTTCGACAACGGTTCGCCACTGCAGTTTAATATTTATACCGTGGAATAGGGTGTCTAGTGCCACTAATGTGAAGCGAGTTTACTCCTTGAATACCTGATTTGACTCTCGGATCAACAGGATAAGTGTAGCACTTGACATATCCGTTTGCCCCTCAAAGAAGGTGGTAACGTTGTCGAAAGGTTTGTACCTCTTCCTTCTAATTCATACATGAAATTAAGGTGACCGTCACTAAAATGTATACTAATTTGTTCCAGTGAAAACGATGTTATACTATCGGTTCAACACGACAGGCTTTCGGTGGGTAAGGCCTTCAGTGAAGCATTTTACCTAACACCAATTGCTAGCATTCTCAAACGGATTGACACTCTACTTTAGTATACACACTGTGGATAATGGTGTCTATTGCTAGTAATATACAGCGGATTTGCTCCTGGAATACCACGATTGACTCTCGGAATCACAGGACAGGTGATGCTGTTGACTCGACCTTTCGACTCTCAAAGAAGGTGGAATCGCTCTCGAACTGTTTGACACTCGATTTCTTATTCATACATGAAATTAAGGTGCTCGTTACTCCAATGTATACTAAATTGAGTCCGGTTACACTAAGCAACACACTCGCTGCTGCGGGATTGTTTCTCGGAAGGTAAGGTAATTGGTAAAACGTTTGACCTTGTACCAGCTGGTAATATTCCCAAACGTTTTCACGCTCTACTTTAATATTCAAACAGTGAATTAAAGTGTACACTGCCTATAGTGACCACCGGATTAACTCCCGCAATACCTGGTTTGACTATCGGAATAACAAGATAGGTGAAGCTATTGACTTAGCCGTTTGACTGTTAAGGAGGATGGAATCGTTCCCGAACGGTTAGACTCTCGATAATTCTGTTCATACGTGAAAATAAGGTGGACTCCTGCTATATTGTCTACTAATTTGCTTCCGTGAAGAGTAAGTAAGACAGTGGTTACAGAGGGTTATATTCGCCTAAGGTAAGGTATTCGGTAAGAAGAATGCCTTTATACGAATATTTAACTTTCTCTCACGGCTTGACTGTTTACATTAATATTCATACCGTGAGCTAAGGTGTCCGCTACCAATAATATACAAGGCATTTACTCCCGGAGTATTTGGTTTGACTTTGGAAATCACAGGACAACAGTAGCAATTGACTTATCCGTTCGACTGCCAATGAAGGTGGTAACGTTCTGGAAATGTTTGACTCTCTATTTTGCTATTCATACATGAGAATATCGTGTCCGTCTGCTAAAATTCTAATAATTTGTATCCATGACCACTCAGTAAGGTACTCTCTCCAACGGGTAAGGATTTAGGAAGTTCTGGCCTTCGATATAGGTTTTAGGCCATATCAGTAGGTCACGATATGCAAAGGTTTGGCGCCCTACTTCAATATTCACACTCTGAACTATCGTATCCATCGGTTATACTGCACTGTGGATTGACTCCCTCTATACCTGGTATGACTCTCGCAATTGCAGGACAGGTGAAGGTATTTACGTAGCCGTTCGACACTCAAAGATGGCGGTCACGTTCGCGAACCGTATGACACTCGTCCTTCTAATTCATACATGAAGTTATGGTGCCCATTACTAAAATGGACACTAATTTGTTCCTCTGAGCACAAAGTTATACTCACCATTCGGCGGGTTAGATTCTCGGTAGGTAAGGCCGTTGGTAAAGAGTATCTCTCAATACCAATTCGTAACTTTCTACGATGGCTTAACTCTGGAGTTTAATATTCATACCGTGTTATATTATGTATGATGCCAGTTCTGACCCGCGGATATACTTCCGCAATTCCTTGGTTGATTCTCGCAATCAGAGGATAGGTGAAACTGTTGCCTTAGAGGTTAGACTCTCAAAGAAGGTGTTAACGTTCTCGAGCGGTTTGATCTGCGATCTTCTGATTCATAGATGAAATTATGGTGCCGACACTAATATGGATGCTAATTGGCTGGTCTGATCACGTAGTTATGCACGTGGTACAGCGGGTTGGCTCCTCTGAAGATATGGCCAACGCTAAACAGTTTGGCTTTATACAAATATGTAACTTTCTACATACGGTTTGACACTGTACATTAATACTCGTACCGCGAATTATGGTGTCTATTGCCAATACTGTTCTGTGCATTTACTCTCGGATTACCTGGCTTGACTCTCGTAATCGCAGCATACGTAAAGCTATTCACATAGCCGTTCGTCTGTCACAGGAGGTGGCAACATCTTCGAACGGTTTGACACTGGATCTTCTAATTAATGAATGAATTTACGGCGACGTCCCTAAATTGTATACTAGTTCGTTCTTCTGAACGCGGTGTTATACTCCCGATGCAGCGGGTTAGTATTTCAGGGTGGAAGGCATTCTGTAACAAGCTTGAACCTATATCTATCGGTAATGTTCTAAAACGGTTTGTCGCTCTACTATAATATACGCAGTGCGAAATAAGGTATCCATTGCCATTTCTGTATAGCGGATTGACTCCTGAAATACCTGGTGTGACTCTCGGAATCACAGGATAGGTGAAGCTATTGATTTAGCCATTCGACTATCAAAGAAGGTGATAACGTTCTAAAACGGTTCGGCACTACGCCTTCTATTTCATAAATGATATTCAGGTCCACGTCACTAAAATGTATACTAATTTTGTTTCTCTGATCACGAAGTTACACTCTCGAATCTTCGGGGTCGGTTGTCGCAAGGTAAGGACTACGGTAAATAGTTTGACACAATATCAATATGTAATGTTCTACAATGGTATGAATCGCGTCTCTTTTTTTCATGCCGTGAATAATGGTGTTTTTGCCAATACGGTAGAGCACATATACTCCCTTAATACATGGTATGAATCTCGAAATCATAGGATAGGTGAAGCTATTGACGTAGGCGTTCGACCTTCAAATAAGGAGCTAACGTTATCAAACGGCTTGACACTCGATCCTCTGTTTTATACATGAAATTAAGGTGACCGGCAATAAACTGTGTGCAAACCTCTTTCTTTGAACGCGCTGCTATACTCTCCATACACTGGGCTAGGTGTTCGGGATGTAAGGTCTTCGTTCAAGCGTGTGACTCTATTCCAATTGGTAACGTTCCCCAGCGTTTTGACGCTCGATTTCCTTATTCATACATGGAATTAAGGCGCCCCTCACTAAAATGTATCGTCATTTGTATCTCTGAACACGATGTTATACTCTCGATACATACGGTTAGGCCATCGGAGCGTTAGGTATTCGGCAAGAAGTATGACTTTATTCCAATTGCTAACCATCCCAGATAGATGGACGCTCTAATTCAGTACACAATTTGGGAATTATGGTGTCCATTGCCAATACTGTTCCCCGTACTCGATCCCAGAATACCTTGTCTGACTCTCGAAATCGCAGGACAGATTAAGCTGTTGACTTAGCCGTTCGGCTCTCAGCGTAGGTACTAACGTTCTTGAACTGTTTGTCCCTCGATATGCTGGTTCCTGCTTGATATTACGGTGCCCCTCACTAAAATTTTTGTCATTTTGCATCTCCGAGCAGGAATATATACTTTCGATTCGGCGCGATAGCTTCTTGGAATGTACGCACTTCGGTGAACAGTCAGACCCTACAACAATAGGTAACGTTGTTCAACTATGTGACTCTGTACTTTAATATCTATTGTGGGAAGCAAGGTTTTTAATGCCAACACTGTACTGCGGATTTACATCTCGGAATGCCTGGTTTGGCTCTCGGAATCGCAGGATACGTGAAGCTATTGTCTTGGCTGTTCGATTCGCAAAGAAGGTGGTAACGATCACGAACTGTTTAACCATCGATCTTCTTATTCCTACATGAAATTAAGGTGCTCGTGACTCCAATGTATACTAATTTGTGCGCGTTTACACTAAGCAACACGGTCGCTACCGCGGGTTCTGTTCCCGGAATGTATCAGGTATAGAGCATGGCGTTATGGCAATTGGTGGCGTTTGCGAACGGTTTGACATTCTGCATTAATATTCATACCGTGTATTATTGCGTCTATTGTCAATACTGTTCAGCGGATTTACTCCTGGAATGCCAGGCTTGACTCTCGGAATCACAGAATATGTGAAGCTATTGACTTAGCTGTTCGACTCCAAAAGAAGGAGAGATCGCTTTCAATGGGTTTGACTCTCGCTGATTCCGATCATACTGGAAAATATGGTGTGCTTCATCTATAATGCCTATTAATTTGTATCCATGAGCTCTAAGCGTGACACTCTCTACAGCGGGGTAGGCTCTTGGAAGGCAAGGTTTCCGGTAAAATGATTGACTTTATACCAATTAGTAATGTCCACCAACGGTTCGACTCTCTACTTCAATATTCATACCGTGAATTAATGTATCTATTGCTAATACTCTTCAGCGGATTAACTCCAGTCATCCCTGATTTGACTCTCGGAATCACAGGATAGATGAAGCTATTGAATTAGATGTGCCAAAGTCAAGGAAGGTGGTTACGTTCTCGAACGGTTTGAGACTCGACATTCTGAATATACATGAGGTTAATGTGTCCGTCAATAAAATGTATAATAATTTGTTCCCCTGAGGACGATTTCGTTCTCTCGATGCAGCTTATTAGGCTTCTTGGAAGTTGAGGCCGTCGATTAAAAGTATGCCTTTATACAAATTGTTTACGTTCTTCAACGGTTTGGCTCTCTCAGCCGTTCGACTCTCACAGAAGGTGGTAACGTTCTCGAACGCTTTGACCCACGATCTTCTAATTCATACATGAAATTAAGATGTCCGTCTGCTGAAACGTATGAAATTTGTTTCCCTGAACCCGATGTTATACTCAGGATACAGCAGGATTTTCATTCGGAGGGCTAGGTCTTCGGTAAAACTTTTGAATTTACAACAGCTCGTAATGTTCTCAAACGGTTTAACTCTACATTAATATTCATTCAGTGAGTTCTGGTGTTTATTTCCAATACTGTCCAGCGGACATACTCTCGGTTTTCCGGGCTTGCCTCTCGGAATCATGCGACAGGTGAAACTATTGACGTAGTCGTTCACCATTCACAGAAGGTGGTAACGGTTTGACACTTCATCTTCAAATTCGTGTATGAAAGAAAGGCTCCCATCACAGAAATGAAGACTAATTTCTATCTCTGAATACGAAGTTATGCTCTTGAAACCGTGGGAGTGCTTTTCCGCAGGCAAGCCTGTCGGTAAAGTGTTTAACGTTATAGCAATTGGAAATGATCTCAAACGGTTCGACGCTCTACTTTAATACTCAAACCGTGAAATGAGGTGTCTATTGCCAACAGTGGACAGGGTATTTGCTCCCGGAATAACTGGTTCGACTCGCGGAGTCGTAGGATATTTGAGGCTGTTGACTAAGCCGTTCGGCTCTCAAAAATGTATTATCGTTCTCGAACGGTTTGCAACTCGATCCTCTATTTCATATTAGAAAATAAGGTGTATTCTTCTGCTATAATGTTTACTAATTTGTTTCCGTGAACACTAAGCATGGCACTCGCTACTGCGGGCTAGTTCTTGGAAGGCAAGCTATTCGGTAAAATGTATGACTTTATATCATTTGGTAATGTTCTCCGACGAATTGACCTTCCCCTTTAACATTCATGTCGTGAAATAAGGTGTCCAATGCCAATACTGTACAGTGGATTCTCTGCTGGCATACCTGGTTTCATTCTCGGAATAGCACGATATGTGAAGTTATTGACATAGCTGTTCGTCTCTCACAGAAGGTGGCAACGTCCTCGAACGGTTTGACCCTCGACTTTCTGCATCATACATGAAATTATGATGCCCGTCACTAAAATTTATACTATTTTGCTCCTCTGTCCACAAAGTCTTACTCTCGATATAGCGGGTTTGGTCCACGGTAGGAAAGGCTTTCGGTAAAAAGTTTGACCCTATAACAATAGGTAACGTTCTACAATGGTTTGGCGCTCTACCTTAATATTCATACCGTGAACTACGGTGTCCACTGCCAGTAGTGTACAGCGGATGGACTCCTATAATGGCTAGTAAAACTCTCGGAACTACACAATAGGTGACTCATAAACAAGGTGGTCACGTCCTACAACAGTTTGACTCTGTACTTTAATATCTGTACCGTGAAATAGGGTGTGCAATGACAATAATTTACGGCGGATTTACTCCCGGTAAACCTGATTTGACAGTCGCAATCGCAGGGTAGGTGATGCTACTGACATAGACGATCAACTCCCAAAGAAGGTGAGAACGGTCCCGAATGATTTCGCTCCCTATTATTATATTCACACATGCGGAGCATCGGTAATATATTCAACACACACACTGCGGAGCGTTAGCTTCTCGGACGTTAAGGGCATCATTGCAAAGTATGATTGTATAACTGTACGTAACTTTCGCCCACGGTTTGACTCTATACTTCATTATTCGTACGGCGAAATGGGGTATCATTTCCCACAACTATTCAGCGTATTTAATCCCGGGTAACATGGTTTGACTCTCGGAATCCAAGTATAGGTGAACCTATTGCCATAGCCGTTCTGATCAGAAAGAAGGTGCAAACGTTTTCGAACGGTTTGGTCCTCGATCTTCGTATTCATAATGTAATTATGGTCACCGTTACTAAAATGTTTACAACTTTGAACCTCGTAACACTTAGTTATACTCTCGATGAAGCGGGTGAGGATCTCTGACTACTTTAATATTCAAACCGCGAATTTAGGTGCCAATTTCCTATACTGTTCAGCGGATTTACTCCCGGGACTCCAGGCCAGATTCTCGGAATCGCAGGACAGATTAAGCTGCTGACTTAGCCGTTCGACTCTCGAACAATGTGCTAACGTGCTCGCATATTGTGCCTATCGATCTTCCTATTAATACATGAAATTAAAATGTGCGTCTGTGAAAATGTCTACTAATCTGTTTCTCTATGTACGAACTGATACCAACGATACAGCAGGTCATGTCCTCGGAAGGTAAGGAATCCAGTAAGGAGTATGGCGTTATACCAATTGGAAACATTCTCAGACAGACTGAAGCTCCACTATAATATACAAACTTCGAATTGTAGTATCCGTTCCCATTACTGTACAACGGATTTACTCATGATATACCTGGTTGTACACTCCAAATCAGAGGATATGTTAAGCTATTGACATAGCCGTTCGTTACTGGGATGAGGTGGTAACGTTCTCCAGCGGATGGACCGTCGGTCTTCTCATTCATACGTGAGTATAAGGTGCCCCTGACAAAATTAGGTATAGGGTTGCTGCTCTGAACACGAAGTTCGACTTTCGATACAACGAGTTAGGTTCTCGGAAGGTAAGGCCTTCGGTAAAAAGTTTGATCCGATACCAGTATGTAGCCTTGTACAACGGTTTGTCTCAGGGCCTTAATATTAATACGGCGAATTATGGAGTCCATTGCCAATACTGCACTGCGGATTTAGTACCGGAATGCTTGGTTGGACTCTCGGTATCACATGGTAGGTGATGCTATTGACTAAGCCGTTCTACTCTCAAGGAAGTAGGTAACATTGTCGAACGGTTTGATACTCGACCTTCTAATTCACACATGAAATTGTGGGTCCCTTGACTAAAATATATACTGATTTGCTTCCTGGGACACGATGTCATACTCTCGGTACAGCGCGATGTGCTTTCGGTGGGTAAGGTTTTGAGTAAAGCGTTTGACAGTATACCAATTAGTAGCACTCTCAAACCGATTGACGCTCTACTTTAATATACATAACGTGAATGGTGGTACTTATTGCCAATACTGTTCATCGGAATTTCTACCGGAATACCGTTTATGCAGTTTCACACTCAGTATCACAGGATCTGTGAATCTATTGACTTAGCTGTGCGAAATTTCATGAAAGTTGGTAACGTTCTGCAACGGGTTGACTCTCGATCTTCATACTCATACATGAAATTAAGATGCCCCTCATTAAAGTGTATACTAATTTGAATCTCTGAGCACGGAGCTGTTATCTCGATACAGAGGGTTTATTTTCCGGGAGGGCAAGTTCTTCGGTAAAAGGTTCGACCTTATTCCAATTATTATGATTCTCAAACTGTATGACGCTCTACTTTAATATTCAAACCGAGAATTGAGGTGTCTATTGCGAAAACTGTTCGGCGTACTTACTCCCGGAATACCTAGTTTGACTCCGAATCACAGTATGGTTGAAGATATTGACTAAGCCGTTTGTCTCACAGGGAAGGTGAGAGTTCTCCAACGGTTTGACCCTTGAACTTTTAATTCATACATGAATTAAGGTGTCCGCCACTAACATGCATACTAAATTGCTCCTCTGAGTACGACCTTATGCTCTCGATACAGCGGCATACCTGCTCGGATGGTTAAGTGCTCAGTAACTGGTTTGACTCTATACAATTATGTAACGTTCTACAACGTTATGACTCTGCACTTTACTATTCATACTGAGCATTAGGATGTCTGGTGGCTATACGATACTGCGGATAGACACTCGGAATTCCTGGTATAACTCCCGGAATCAAAGGATTGGTGAAGCTTCTGACGTAATCGTTCGAATCTCAGCGAACGTGGAAACGCTCTGGAACGGTTGACCACCTATATTCTAATTCATGCAAGCAATTATGTTGTCTGTCTGTAAAATGTATACTAGTGTGTTTCTCTTGACACGAAGATATACTCTCGGTGGAGCGGGTGAATTTCGCGAAAGTTCAGGACATCGGTAAAACGTTTGACCCTATAACAATTGGTATCGTTCAAAAACTGTCTGACGCTCAATTTTAGTATTCAAGCCGTGAATAAAGGTGTGCATTGTCAACACTTTTCAGCGCAATACCATGTTTGACTACCGGAATAACAGCATAGGCGAAGCTATTGTATTAGCTGTGCGATTCTCAACGAAGGTAGTAACGTTCTGGAACGGTTAGTCTCTCGATCGCCTCATCCATACATGAAATTAAGTTGCCCGTCACTACAATGTATATCTACTTGATTCCGTTAACACTAAGAAACATATTCGCTGCAGCGGGTTAAGTTCTCGGAAGTTGAGGTAATTGGTAAAACGTATGACTTTATACCAACTGGTCGCGTTCTCAAACGGTTTCACGCTCTTCTTCAATTTTCCAACCGTGAATTAAATTGCCCATTGCCAATAGTGTACAGCGGATTGACTCTCGGAATACCTGGCTTGACTATCGGAATATCAGGATACGTGAAGCTATTGACTTAGCCATACTAATCCCTAAGACGGTGGTCACGTTCACGATCGGTTTGACCCGCGAAATATTGCATTGCATTCATGAAATTAAGGAGACCGTCACTAAAATGTATGGGTTTCTCTTAACACGAGAATACACTCTCGATACAGTGGGTTTCCATTTCGGAGTGTAAGGCTTTCGGTAAATGGTTCTACTCTATACTTATTCGTAACGACCTCAAGTGGAGTGACGCACTTTAATATTCAAACCGTGAATTAAGGCGCCTATTGGAAAAACCGTTGAGCGGACTTAATCCTCGAATACCTTGTTTGACACTACGAATCACAGGATAGGTGAAGCTATTGACTTAGGCGTTCATTTCTGGGAAAAGGTGGTAACGTTCTCCAACTGATTGACCCTCGGTCTTTCTATTTATACATGGAGGTAAGGTGCCCTTGACAAAATGAGGTATAAGTTTGCTGCTCTGATCACGAAGTTCAACTTTGGATACACCTGGTTATGTTCACGGAAGGTAAGGTCTTAGGTAAACATTTGATCCGGTACCAGTAGGTAGCCTTATACAAAGGCTTGTCTCAGAACCTTGATACTAATACGGCAAATTAAGGCGCCCATTGCCTATACTGTACTGCAAATTTATTACCGGAATGCTTGATTTGGCTCTCGGAATGAAAGGATAGGTGTAGATATTGCCATAACCATGGGACTCTCAATGAAAGAGGTACCGTTGTCGAACGGTGTAACCATCGATCATCTTATTGATACATGAAATTATGGTGCCCTGACAAAATTGAGTAAAAATTTGCTTTTCTGAACACGAAGGTGTACTCTCGATGACGCGGGTGACATTCGCGGAAGGTAAGATATTCGATAAAAAGTTTGAATTTATAGCAATTGCTCGCCTTCTCAAACGGCGTGGCGCTGTAGTTTAATATTCAAATCGTGAATTAAGGTGTCCATTGCCAATACTGTACAGCGAATTTACTCCCGGAATATCTGGTTTGACTTTCGCAATCATCAAAGGATATGCGAAACTATTGACATAGCCGTACAAATCTCATAGAAGGTGGTAACTTTCTTGAACGCTTCGAGTTTTGATGTTGATATCTATACACATACATGTGGTGCCCGTCCGCTAAATTGTCTACGGATTTGATTCCGTTAACATTAAGTAGGACACTCGCTACAGAAGGATATGATCTCTGATGGTAACGTACTCAAGAATAGAATTACTCTAGGCGAATTGGTAATGTTCTCCGACGGTTGGACTTCCTACATTAACATAAATACCGTGAAAGAAGGTGTCAATTGCCAATAATCTTCAGCAGATTTAGTCCGCTATTACTTGATTTGACTCTCCGAATCATGGGATGGCTGCAGCTATTGACTTAGCTGTGTGACATAGAAAGAAGGTGGTAACGATGTCGATCGGATAGGCAATAGACCTTCTAATTCCGACACGAAGTTTAGGTGCCAGCCAATGAAATGTGTTCTAATTAGTATCTCTGATCACGAAGTTATACTCTCGATACAGCGGGTTAGGTTCACTGGGGTAAGGTCTTAGGTAAAACATTTGACATTATTCCAATAGGTCACGTTCTACAAGTGTTAGACTCTGTACTTCAATATTCAAACTGTGAACTAAGGTGTCGATTGCCAACCGTGTACAGTGGATGAACTCCCGTAATACCTGGTTTGAGTATCGGAATATCAGAATTGGTGTAGCTATTCACTTAACCGTTCGAATCTCTGAAAAGGTCGGACTGCACACGAAAGGTTTGACGGTCGATCTTCCAATTCATAGATGATAGTAAGGTGTCCGTCACTAAAATGTATATATATATTTCTTCCTCTGAACACGAAGTCATATTCTCGATACAATACGTTAAGCTTTCGGAAGTTAGGGCCTTCGTTAAATAGTTTGACTCTACAACTGTACGTACCGTGCGTCCACGGTTTGACACTCTACTTTATGATTCATGCCTCGAATTGAGATGTCTATTGCCAAAACTGTTGAGCGTATATACTCCCGGAATGCATTGTTAGACTCGTTTAGTCATAGGATAGATGAAGCTATTCACTTAGCCGTTCGACTCCCAAAGATGGTGGCATCGTTTTCTACCGGTTGTGCTTTCCAGTTTGCTATTTATACATGAAAATGTGATGCCCGTCATTAAATGTATACTAATATGTTTCTCTCATCACGAAGTTATAATCTCGATACAGCGGGCCAGCTTCTCAGGAGGTAATGCCTTCGGTAAAAGATTTGGCAATACAAGAATATGTAACGTCCTATAACAGTTTGACGATCTGCTTTAATATTCATACCGAGCAGTAAGGTGTCTATTGCCAATACTGCACTGGGTACATACTCCCGGAGTACCTCGTTTTATTCGCGGAATCCCAGGATATGTGAAGCGATTGACATAAACGTTCGTCTCTCAAAGAAGGTTGTAACGTTCTCGAACCGTTTAACACTAAGTCCTTATAGTTGATACATGACATTAAGGTCCCCGACACTAAAATGCATTCGAATTTGTTTCTCCGAACACTAAGTTCTACTCTGGATTCAGCGGGTTAGCTTCTCGAAGGCAAGGCTTTCTGTGAAGTGTTTGCCACTATACCAATACGTAACGATCTACGATGGTTTGAATTTGTACTTTAATATTTTTACTGTGCAATAGGTTGTATAAGGCCAATTCGGTACAGCGGACCTACTCCCGGAATACCCAGTTTGTCTTTCGGGATCACAGGGTACATGAATCTGCTGACTTATCCGATTGACACCCAAACAAGGTAGTAACGTTCACGAACGGTTTGACCCACCCACTTCTAATTCATAGTTGAAATTATGGCGGCCGTCACTAAGAATGTATACTAATTTACTTCTGTGAATACGAAGTTATACTCCCGATGCAGCGGGTTGGCTCCTCGGATGGTAAGGTAAGCGATGAAGAGCGTGACCTTATACCAATTGGTAACGTTCTCAAACGGATAGAATTTGTACTTTAATATTTATACCTTGAGATATGTTGTCTAATGTCAATACTCTTCAGCGGATATACTCCCGGAATACATGGTTTGACACTTTCTATTACCGGAGAGATGAAGCTATTGACTTAGCCTTGCCACATCCAAGGAAGGTGGAATCATTTTGTAACGGTTCGACTTTCGATCTTTTAATTCATACATGAAATTAAGATACTATTCACTAAAATGTAAATAAAGTTCCGTCTCTGAGCAGGTAGTTACACTCTCGATATAACGGGTTACCTTCTCCGAATGTGCGGCTTTCGGCAAGATGATTGACTTTATAGCAATAGGTAACATTCTACCACGGTTTGACTATGTACTTTAATATTCATATCGTGAATTGAGGTGTCTGTTGCCAATAATGTACGGGTCATTTGCTCACGGAGTACCTGGCTTGACGGTCAGAGTCACAGGGCCGGTGTAACAATTACCTTCGCCGATCGACTCTCCAACATGGTGGTAACGTTCTCGAACGGCTTGACACACGATCTTCTAATTCATACATAAAATAAAGGTTTGCGTCTGCTAAACTGTCTACAAATTTGTTACCCTGAACCCGAAGTTGTACCCACGATACAGCTGGATTTGTTGTCGGAAGGTAAGTTGTCCGGTTATGAGCATGACGTTTTAGCAATTAGTAACGATTTCCAGCGGTTTGACTCCGTGCTTTCATATTCACACGGCGAAATGTAGTGCCTTACGCCAATACTATTCAGCAGATTTACTCCCGGCATACCTGGTTTGACGCTCGGAATCGCTGGATGGGTGATGCTCTGGACAGTCTTTCGACTCCCAGAGAAGGTGGTATCTATATCTAATGTATTGTCTCTCGTTCTTGAAATTTATACTCGAAAATGTGGTGCCTGCCTGCCAACATATCTACTAGCTTGTTTCCGTGAATATTAAGCATGGCACTCGCTACAGTAAGTTAGGTTTTCGGATGGTATGCTATTCGGCAAAAAGAATGGCTATTCAAGAATAGGTATCGCTCTGCGTCGTTCCGACGTTTTACCTTGATATTCAAACCGAGATTTATGGTATCTATTGTCAATACTGTTCAGCGTATTTACACACAGAAAGCCTGGTTTGTCACTCCGGAGGACAGGATATGTAAAGCTATTGACTTAGCCGTTCGTCTGTAGGAGAATGTGGTAACGTTCCCCAAAGGTTTGTCCCTCGATCTTCGAATTCATACAGGAAATTAAGATGCCCATCACTAAAGTGTATACTAATGTGTTTCATTACACACGAAATTACACACTCGATACAGCAGGTTATGCTCTCGGAAGGGAAGGCCTTCGGTAAAAAGAGAGACTCTATACCAATTGGTAATGATCTCCAGCAGATTATCTTCCTACTTTAATGTTCAAACCGTGAATTATCGTACCAATTGCGTATATAATTCAGCGGATTTTGTCCCACAATGACTGGTTTGACTCTGGGTATCATATGATGGGTGATGCTATTGAATTTGCAGTTCTAATCTCATGGAAGTTGGTAACGTTCTCGATCGGTTTGACACTCTATCTACTAATTCGTGCATGAAATTATGGTGACCGTCACTAAATTGTGTACTAGTTCGTACATCTGAACATGGTGTTAAACTCTCGATACAGCGGGTTAGGTTTTGGAGGATAAGGTCTTCGGTAAAACGTATAACTTTTTTTCAATTAGTAACGTTCTCAATCAGTTTGACGCTGTATTTTAGTATTCAAACCGTTATATGAGGTGTCCATACTCAGTATTGTACAGCGGATTTACTGCCGGAGTACCTGGTTTGACTCTCGAAATCACAGGGCTGGTGTAGCAATTGATGAAATTGTTGGACTCTCAATGAAGGTGGCAACTTTCTCGATCGGTTTGACCACCGATATTCTAATTCATACATGGACTTAAGGTGCCGTCACTAAAATTTGTACTAATGTGTTTTTCTAACCACGAAGTAATATTCTCGATACGGCGGGACAGCTTCTTGGACGGTAAGGCTTTCGGTAAAATGTTTGACTTTATAACAATTGGTAACGTCTTCAAGCGGTTTGGCGCTCTACTTTCATATTCAGCCTGTGAAATAACGTGTCTATTGGCAATACTGTTCAGCACATTTACTTCTGGAATACCAGATTTACTTCTCAGAATCACCGGATATGTGCAGCTATTGACTTAGATGTGCGATATTCAATTGAAGGTGATGTCGTTCGTCGTCGGTTTATCTCTTGGTTTTAATATTTGTTCATGAAAATGTGCGGTGCAATAGAAAAGATGTCTACTAATTTGATTCTGTGAACATTAACCAAGGCACTCGCAACAGCGGTTAGGTACCCATAAGGTAATGTCATTAGTTTAACGTTCGACGTTATATGCATTCCTAATTTTCTTCGTCGGATTGACTCTCTCCTTTAATATTCATACCATAATGGAAGGTGTCTAACGCAAAACTGTTCAGCGGAATTACTCCCGGACTACCTGGTTTGTTTCTTGTAAAGACAGGACGGGTGTAGCTATTGTCACAGCAGTTCGTTTCTACACAATGGTGGTAAGTTTCTCGAACTGTTTGACCCTCGAACTTGCAATTCATAGATGAAATTATGGTGGCCATCGCTATAATTTATACTAATGGGTTTCTCTAACTACGAAGTAATACTCCCGATACGGCAGGTTAGCTTCACGGACAGAAAGGCTGTCGGTAATGCGCTTGACATTGTAGTAACTGGTAATAATCTCAAACGGTTTGTCGCTCTAGTTTAATCCTGATACTGTGAAGTAAGGTGTCTGTTGTCAATACAGTTCACTGGATTCCCATCCGCAATACCTGGATTGACTTTCGGAATCACAGGACGTGTGAAGGGATTGACTTACCCGTTCGCACCTCAGAGGGGGCGGTAACATTCTCGAACTGCTTGACCCTCGACCTTTTAATTCACACACGAAATAATGGTGCACGAGACTACAATGTCTACGAATTCGTCCCATTCAACACCATGTTTTACTCTCAACACAATGCTATTGCTCTTCGAAGGATAGGAACGTTAATAAAACATTTCACTCTATACCCGTATGCATTATTCTACAACGGTTTAACTCTGTACATTATTATTCGAACAGTAGATTGAGGTTGCTGTTGCCAATGCTGTTCAACTTATTTCTTCCCGGAATTCCATGATTGACTCCCGGAATCGCAGGATAGGGTATGCTACTGACTTATTCGTTCTTCGCACAGAAAGTGGTAACATTCTCGAACTGTTTTACACTCGATCGTTAGTTTCATTCCTGAAGTTAAGGTGCCCGTCACTAAAATGTATTCCAATATGTTTCCCTGAACACGAAGTTATATCCTCGATACTGTGAGATTGTTTCTCGGAATGTAAGTCTTTCGGTAAATGGTTTTACTCTATACCAATACGTAAAGATCTACGCCTGTGTGACTCCGTACTTTAACATTTTAACATGATATAGGGCGTCGAGTGCCATACTGTAACTCGGATTTATTGCCGCAATACCTGGTTTGACACTCGGAATCGCATGATAGGTGATGCTATAGACTTAGCCGTTCACGTCTCAAGTATGGTTGTATCATTCTCGAAAAGCTTGACCCTCGATACTCTATATCATACATTAAATTAACGTGCCCGTCACTTAGATGTATACTAGTTCGTTCCCGATAACGCTACGCTATACTTTCGACAAAACGTCATAGGCTTACGTAGGGTATGATATTCAGTAAAACGTTTGATTTTCTACCAATTTGAAACGTCTTCAAAAGGTTTGAATCACTACTTTATTATTCAAGAACTGAACTAAGGTATCTATGCCAATACTGTTCAGCGGATTACTCTCGGAACATCTGGCCTGACTCTCGGAATCACAGGATAAGTGATGGAATTGACTTACGCCGTTTGACTCTCAAAGACGGTGCTACCGTTCTTGAACGGCGTGACCATCGATCATCCAATTCGAACACGAAACGATGGTGCCAGTCATTAAAATCCATAATAATTGCTTCCATGAACACGAAATTATGCTCACGATACACCGGGCAAGCTTCTCGAAAGTTAGCTATTCGTTCAGAGGAATGACGTTATACCAATTGGTATCGATCTCGACGGTTTGACGGCCTGCTTTAACATTGAAAACGTGAGTTAATGGGCCTCTTGCCAATATTGTTCAGCGCATTGACTCTCGGAATCACAGCAACAAGCAGCTGTAGGCTAAGCAGCTCGACTCCAAAAAGAAGGTGTTAACATTCGCCGAACGGTTTGCCACCCGATCTCCTAATTCATAGATGAAATTAAGGTGTCCAGCACTAAAATGTGTAATATTTTGCTTCTCTTACCACGAAGTTATACTATCGATACAGCGAGTTATCTTCTCGGATGGTGCGGCCGTCGGTAAAAATTTATGCCCTATTCCAATAGGTGACGTTGTACAACTATGTGTCTCTGTACTTTAATATTTATACCGGGAAGTAGGGTATATAATGCCATTCCGTACAACTTATTTATTCCCGGAAAACCTGCTTTGACCCTCGCAAGCTCGGAATATGTGAAGTTACTGACTTGGCCGTTCGAATTTCAGAGTAGCTATTGTGTTAACAGATCGAATCTCAAGGGATGTGGTCACGCGCAAAAACGGTTTGACGCTTTACTGTAATATTCACACCGCGAACTAAGATGCCCATTATCAATACTCTTCAGCGGACTTTCCTCCGGAATACCTGGTTTGATTCTGCGAACCATAGGATAGGTGAAGCTATTGAAAGAGCCGCTCTAATCTCAAAGAATGTGGTATCGTTCTCGAAATGTTAGATCCTCGATCTTTTAATTCGTACATGTAGTTGAATTGCCCGACACTCAAATGAAGACTAATTTCGTTCTCTGTACACGAAGTTACACTCTCGAAACGGCCTGTTTGTTTCTCCGAACGTAAGACCTTCGGTATAGTCTTTGACTTTATACCAATTGGCAATGCTCTCATACGGTTTGACGCTCTACTTTACTATTCAAACCGTGAACTAAGGTGTCTATTGCCAGTACGGTCCAGCGGATTTAGTCTGAGTGTACATGGTACGACTCTCGGAATCACAGGACAGGTAAAGCTATTGACTTAGCTGAGCGAATCACAAAGGACGTTATAACGTTATTCCAACGGTTTCGCACTAGATCCTCTATTTCATACATGAAATTACGGTGCCCATTACTAAAATGCTTGATATTGGATACAGCGGGTTATGTTACTGGAACATAAGGTATGCGATAAAGTGTATAACGTTATAGCAATTGGTTATGTTCATCAACGAATTGACTCTCTACTATAATAGTCAAATCGCGAAATATGTTGTCTGTGGCGAATACAGTACAGGGGATTTACACGCGGAATACCTGGTTTGACTGAAGGCATCACTGGATAGGTGAAGCTATTGGCTCAGCTGTTCGACCATCAAGGACGATAAGAACATTCTCGAACTGTTTAACCCTGGATATTGTAATTCCTGCATGAATTTAATTTCCCCGACTCTAAAATGCATACTCACTTGCTTCGCTGAACACGAAGTTATACACTCGATACAGCGGGTTATGTTCTCGGAAGGTGAGACCGTCGATAGAAAGTTTTGTCTATACTAAAATGTAACATTCTCAAATGGTTTGACGCTCCACTTCAAGATTCATACCGACAATTGGGATGTCTATTGTTAATAGTATTCAGCGCACTTACTCCCGGAATGCCTCATTACACAATCGGCATCATGAAAGAGGTGAAGCTATTGACATAGCCGTTCGACTCACAATGAAGGTGGAAAAGTTCTGGAGCGATTTGACACCCGATATTCTAATTTATACATGAAATTAAGGTGCACCGTATTAGTAGGTTCAGCGTATATACTCCCGGAATACCTGATTTGAATTTCGGAATCACAGGATAGGTTGGGGTATTGACACATGCTATGAGACTAACGAAGATGGTGGTACCGTTCTAGAAAGGTAAGACTCTCGATGTAGCTATTCATACATGAATATGAGGTGTCCGTCAGATAAAATGTATACTGACGTAATTCCGTGACCACTGAGCAGAACACACACTATAGCGGGACAGGTTCCCGGACGGTAAGGCCTTCGGTAAATAGCCTGACCCCATACGTATGGTTAGCGTCCTGCAATGGGTTGACTCCATACATTATTATTCATACCGTGAATGAAGAAGGTGTCTGGTGCCGGTTTGTTCTTCAGATTTGCTCCCACAATGCCTGGCTTGGCTCTCGGTATCACAGGACAGGATAAGCTATTGACTTAGTTCTTCGACTCTCGAAGAAGGTGTTATCATTCTCGGGTTGTTTAAGCCTCGATCTTCCTACTGATACATAAAATTAAAGTCTCCGTCTTTTAAAATGTGTACAAGTTTGTTTCCGTGAGCACATAGCCGGACAATCGCTACAGCGGGTTAGGTTCCAGGAAGGTGGGACCCTCGGCAGAAAGTTTTGGCTAAACAAAATGTAACATTCTCAAATGGTTTGACGCTCCACTTTAAGATTCATACCGACAATTGGGATGTCTATTGTTAATAGTATTCAGCGCCTTTACTCCCGGAATGCCTTATTAGACAATCGGCATCGTGGAAGAGGTGAAGCTATTGACTTAGACGGTCGATAGCCAAGAAAGGTGGTGAAGGTCTGAAAGAGATTGACACTCGATCTCCTATTTCATATATGGAATTATGGTATCCGTCACTAAAGTGTATACTACCTTGCTACACTGAATACGAAGTTATACTCTCGATACAGTGGGTTAGCATTTCGGAGGGTAAGACATGCTGTAAGAAGTTGAAACCTGCACGAATAGGTAATGTTCTACAACCACATGACGACCTGCTTCAATATTCCATCCGTGAATTAAGGTGCCTATTGCCAATACCGTTCAGCGGATTTACTCCCGGATTAGCTGGGTTGACTCTCGGAATCTCTGGATAGGTGAAGCTTTTCACTTAGCCCTTCGTCTCTCACACAAGGTGGCAACGTTCTCGAGGTGTTTAACGCTCGATCTTCTACTTCACTCATGAAGTTATAGTGCCCGTCAATGAAATAAATACTAACTTCTTTTTCTGAACACGAAGTTATATTATGGGTGAGACCGGTGACATTCGCGGAATGTAAAGTTTTCGGTAGTAGGTTTGTGTCTGTACCAGTGGGTAACGATCTACAACGATTTGACGGAATGCTTTAATATTCATACCGTTAATTAAGGTTATGCGTAGTGTGAATTAGATGAGTGTACGCTTATGACATTATTTTGATAAACTAATTGTTATTTTATATGATTGTCAGTATACGCACCGACGCTGTTTGTGCCACACGACTGGAGTGGTCTTGTAGTTGCGTATGGTATATCAAAGCGGCACTATTGCATGTTTTCGTCAATGACTATAACCTTGATTTTATTCTGTATGCATGTTTTCCCCTGTTTTCTATTAATTTATGCAAACTGCAATTTAATGTTATAATGTTTCTGATTTTATCAAAAGTTCCAGTTTATAATTATCAAAACTGCATTTTTTAGTAATAGAGTCTGCTGAACTAGTTGAGTTTACGTTTAGGAGAATATTTTGTAGAATTTGTTGTCGTCTTATATGATTTCATGTATGCGTACTTACACTACAGGAGCGACACGGCTAGAGCGGTCTTGCAGTTGAGTTCGCTAGATCCGAGTGACATTACCAGATGGCTATTGCTAATTTCTTTAACCCTAGTATTCTACCGTAAGCGTTCATTCGCTGATTCCTATTTATTTCTGCAGAGTGCAATTTACTGTCGCGTACGGCAAATCGGAGCGGCACTATAGAACGGTCTTTGTTAATGTCATTAACCTTGATTTTGTACCGTCTGCACTTCTTTGCAGTTTCCCATTTATTCATAGATACTGTAATTGACTCTTATGGTAATTTCGATTTTTTGCTTATAATTTTGAATTTCTACTTTAGCAAATTGTAGTTCTAAGTGAAAGTGAATTTGGAATTAGTTGTGTGTACGTTTGACAATATTATATTAAATTCTTTGTTACTTTATATGATTTATTGTGTACGTACTTTTGCTTCCGGAGCGACACGGCTGAAGTGGTCCTTTAGTTGCGTACTTCAGAACGGAACGACACTACTGTATTATCTTCGTTAATTTCTCTAACCTTGATATTGTACCGCACGCATACTTTCCCAGTTTTCCATTTATAAATGCATACTGTAATTTGCTGTACTGATATTTTCAATTTTTTTTTAAATTTTAAATTATTATTATAAAAAATTGCATTTCGTAGTAAAAGTGTCGACGTGAATAGGTGAGCGTACTTTTCGGGCGATATTTTGGTATGCTTTTTTTTGGTTTACATGATTGTCTGTATATATACCTACACTGTTTGAGCGAAACGTGTGTCGATGTCCTGTAGTTGTGTACGGTATATCGGAGCGACACTACTGTATTATATACGTTAATTTCCGTAGGCCTGATATTGTATCTTATACAATATTTCGCAACTAGCTAACTATTTCTACATACTGTATGCGACTGTAGTGATATTTTCGATTTTCTTCATATTTTCCAATCTTAAATGTGAAAAATTGTATTTCTGAGTAAAAGTGTCTTGGCAATTATGTGAGTATACGATTATGACAATATCTTGTTAATCTTATTGTTATATTATATAATTGTCTCTATACGTACATAAGCGTCCGGAGCGACACATGTAGAGTCTTAATTTACTGTTATCATATCTTCTCTTCCTTTTCAAAATTGTCAATTTTTTAATTCTGAAAACTTTATTCCATAATAATAGTGAGCATGATGTTATTTCATATGATTGTCTGTATAGTCCCCTACGCTGCCTGGGCGACACTTCCGGCGAGGTGTAGTAATTGCGAACAGAAGATCGAAGCGGCAGAACAGGATGGCATTTGTTAATATCTTTAACCTTGATTCTTTACCGTATGCAATTTTCCCCAGTTTTCCATTTATTTATACATACCGCAATATACTGTTATGATATTTCCGATTTTTTTCTAAATTTCCAATTTTAAGTTTAAAAAATTGTATTTCTAAGTAAAAGTTCCTTTTGAAGCAATTAAGTCTGCAGTCATGACAATATTTTGCTGAATTTGTTACAGTATTTTATGATTGTCTGTATACATACCTACGCTTATGGAGCGACACGAATGTACTGGTCTTCTAGTTGCATTCGGTAGATCGGAGCGACAATGCTGAATGGTCTTCATCAATTTCTTTAACCTTGATATTGCACCGCATGCATTCTTTTCGCAGTTTTCCATTAATTTATACATACTGTAATTTACTGTAGTTACGTACCCGATTTATTTCAAAATCTTCTATTTTTAATTTTAAATGCTGTAATTATTAGTGGAAGTATGCTTGGAATTATTTGATTGTACGTTAATGACAATGTTCTATTTAGTCCTTGTCATTTTATATAATAATCCCCATACGTCCCTACGGTGTCGAAGCAACGCGATTGGAGTGTACCTGTATTTGCGATCAGCAGACTGGAGCGACACTACTGTATGGCCTTTGATCATTTCCTTAACCGTGATATTGTACCGTATACATGTATCTGCAGTTTACTATTTATCTGTACATAGTGTAATTCACTGGTTTAATATTCTCGACATTATTTAAAATTTCTAGTCTTTAATTGCAAAAATTGTATTTCTTAAGATTTGTGTCTTTGGGATTAGTTGATTGTACAGTTATGAGAACATTTTGTTGAATTTGTTGGTATTTCATATTACTCTCTGTATACGTACCTACCCTGCCGGAGAGACTCGACTGGAGTGGTCACGTAGTTGCGTTCGGTAGATCGAGGAGACGCTACTGAATGGTCTTCGTTAATTTCCTTAACCTTGATGTTGTGCCGAATAGATTCATTCGCAGCATTCCATGTATTATAGCTTACTGTAATTTACTGATATCATATATTCAGTGTTTCTCATAATTTTCAATTTTTAGTTTAAAGGATGTATTATATAGTAAATGTGTCTTTGGCATTGTTTGAGCGTATGTTTATCACGATATCTTGCCAAACTTATTGTTGTTTTATGTGATTGTCCGTATATGTACTTACGCTTCCGGAGCGAAACGACTGACGAGGCTTTGTAACTGCGTACGGACGATCGGATCCTCCCTACCGTGTGGTCTTTGATAATTCCTTTTCCCTTAGTATTAAACCGTAAGCATTCCGTAGCAGTTTTCTATTTATTTACACGTAGAGTAATTTACAGTTATGATATGTTGGATTCTATTCAAAATTTTTAATTTTTAGCTTCAAGAATTGTATTTCTTAGTAAAAGTGTCCCCGGAATTATATGAATGCACGTTTATGACATTATTTTGTTAAACTTATTATTATTCTATATGAATGTCACCAAATGTGCCTACGCTGTCGGCGCAACACGACTCGCATGGTCTTGTGTTTGCGTACTGCAGAACGGAGCGGTACTGCTGGATGGTCTTTGATATTGTCTTTAAACTTGATTATGTAACGTATGCATTTTTTCCCATTTTTCAATTTATTTGTATATACTATAATTTACTGTCATGCTATTTTACATTTTTTATATAACCATCAATTTCTGGATTAGAAGATTGTATTTTATAGTATTAGCGTGTTTGGAATAAGTTGAGTTTACGTTTATTACATTATTTTGATAAACTTGCTGTTATTTTATACGATTGTCTATATTCGACCCTACGCTTCCCGAGCGACACGGCTGGAGTGTTCTTGCAATTGGGTTCGGTAGATCGGAGCAACACTACTGCATAGCATTTCCTAATTTCTTTAACCTTGGTTTTGTATCGTATACATTTCCCCCATTATCCTAATTATTTATGCAAGCTGTAGTTTACCGTTACAATATTTTCGATTTCTGTTGAAGTTCTCATTTTTAAATTTATAAAACTTTTATTTCTTAGGAAAAGTGTGTTTGGAATTAGTTGAGTGTACGTTTACGACAATATTTTGATAAACGGTTTGTTATTTCATTAGATTGTCTGTATACTCACCTACGCATCTGTAACGCCACGACTGAAGTGATATTTTATTTGCGTAAGGTATATCGGAGCGGCAATTCTGGATGACCTTCGTTAATTTCTTTAACCTTGATCATGCACCGTATGCATTTTTCCCAATTTTCTATTTATTTATGCATGGTGTAACTTACTGTTATGTTATTTACGATCTTTTTCAAAATTTCCAATCCTTATCTTAAAACTTGTTCATTCGTAATAGAGTGTGTTTGAAATTAGTTGATTGCACGTTTATGACTATATTCTGTGAATCTTGTCATTTTATATGATTGTCTGTATGCGTATCTCCGCTGTCAGAGTGACACGTTTGGCGAGGTCCTGTAGTTGCGTACGGCAGATGGGAGTGGCACTACTGGACGGTCTTCGTTAATTTCTTTTACCTTGATAATGTACAGTATGCATTTGTTCCCAGTTTTCAATTTATTTTGATGTACTGTAATGTGTACTTATGAAATACTCGTTTTTTTGAAACATGTTCTGATTTAAATTTAAGAAATTGAATATCATAGGAAAGTGCCTTTGGAATTAGTGGAGTGAACGTTAATGACAATATTTTGTTAAACTCACTGTTATTTTACATGAATGCCTATATACGTTCCTACTCTGCCAGAGCTACATGACTGGCAACGTCTAGCAGTCGCGTACACCAGTTCGGAGTGACACTACTGTATTATCTTCATTATTTTCACTAACATTGATATTGTACCGTATGCATTTTTCCTAGTTTTCCAGTTATGTATTCATAGTGTTATATAGTGTTATGATACTTTCGATTTGCTTCAACTTTTTCGATTATAATTTAAAAAATTGTATTACCCTGTAAATGTGCCCTAGGAATAAATTGAGCTTACGTTTATGTCAATACTATGTTCAGCTTGATGTTATTTTGTATGATATTCTGTATACGTATCTATGCTGTAGGAGCCACCCTCTCTCGAGGTCTTGTAGCTGCGTACTGCACATCAAGGCGGCACCACTGGATGTCGTTAGTTTCTTAACCATAATTTTGTACCGCATATATTCTTTTGCAGTTTTCTATTTATTTATGAATACTGTAATTTACTGTTATGATATTTTCGATCTTCTTAGAAATTTTCAATCTTAATTTTAAAAAATTTTATTTCTTAGTAATAGTGTCTTTTTAGTTATTCGGCTTACATTTATGGCACAATTTTCTTAAGCTTGTCATTTTATATGATTGCCTATATACGTATCTACGCAGACGGAGCGCTACCACTGGCGCGGTTTTGTAGTTGCTTACTGCAAATCGGTGCGGCATGTTGCATGATCTTCATTACATTCTTTGTCCATAATATTGTACCGTATGCATTCTTTTGAACTGTTTTATTTATTTTTCTGTACTGCAATTTGCTGTTACGATACTTTCCCTTTTCTTCGAAATTTTCAATTTATATTTTGAAAAATTTGTATTTTTTCAGTAGAAGTGAATTTTGAATTAGCTGAGTGTTCATTTATGACAATACTATGTTAATCTTATTGTTATTTTATACAATTTGGCTCTATACGTACCAACGCTTCCAGAACAAATCGACTTGCGTGGCTTTGAAATTGCGTACGGCAGAACGGAGCGGCACTACTGAATGTTCTTCGATAATTTCATGAAACCATGATTTTGTAACGTATGCATTTTTTCCAAGTTTTCCATTTACTTATACATATTGTAATTTACTGTTATGGTATTCGTCATTTTCTACATAATTATGATTTTTTGTCTGAAAAATTGTATTTCTTAGTAAACGAGCCCTTTCAATTAGTGGAGTGTACGTTTATGACAATATTATGCCAAACTTATTATTATTTTATACGATTGTCTGCATACGGACCTAAGTTGCCGGAACGACCGTCTTGGAGTAGACTTGTAGTTGCTTACGGTATATTGGAGCGGCACTACTGGATGGTTTTCGTTAATTTCTTTAATCTGGAAATCGTACCGTATGGTTCTTTTCCCCAGTTTTCCATTTATTTATACATACCGTATTTTACACTTATAATATTTTCGATTTCATTCATAACTTCAAATTTCTACTATCAAGTAACATATTTTTTAGGATAAGCGCTCTCGAATTAGTAGAATGTACGTTCATGACAATATTTTGCTAAATTCTTGGTTATTTATAGGATTGTCACTATACATACGTACGCTTCCGGAGCAACACGGCTCGCGAGGTCTTGCAGTTGCTTTCGGTAGATCGGAGTGGCACTACTGTATGGTCTTCGTTTATTTCATTAACCTTGATTTTGTACCGTATTCACTCTGTCGCAGTTTTCTATTTAGCCCTATATGCCGTAATTTACTGCTAAGATATCTTCGGTTCTTCTTTTTTCAAAACTTCCAGGCCTTAATTTCTAAATTGTCCTTTTTAGTAAGCGTCCTTGGAATTAGTTGAGTGTACGATTGCGACGATATTTTGTTAAACTCATTGTTATATTCTATTATTGTCAGTATACGTACCTACGGGTCCCGAGCTACACGGCAAGAATGGTCTTGCAGTTGCGTTCGGTAGTCCGGTGCGACATTACGCTATGGTTATTGTTAATTTCTTTAACCTTAATATGGTACCGCATGAATTTTATCCCAGTTTTCCGTTTATTTATACACACTGTTATTTACTGTTATATTTTCGATTGTCTTCGTAATTTTCAATTCTCATTTGAAGAAATTGTATTCTTTAGTTATGGTATTCTTTGAATTAGGTGAGTGTTCACATATGGCATTATTTTCGTAATCTAATTGTTACTTTATATGATAGTCCGCATACGTACCTATGCTGTCGGGTCAACACGACTGGCGATTGCTTCTAGTTGCGTACGGTAGATGGAAACGGCACTACTGAATGATCTTCACTAACTTGTCTGACCTTGACTTTGTACCGTTTGCACCGGTTTTCCCGGTCTCCCATTTATTTCTTCACACTGTAATTTACTGTTTGAATATTTGCGATTTTTTTGAAGATTTCCTACTTTTGTTGTAAAAAATCCTATTTCTTAGTAAAATTGTCTTTGGAATTAGCTGAGTGTACGTTTATGACGATATATCTTACACTTATTGTTATTTTATCTCATTATCTGTATATATACCGATGCTGTTTGAGCGACACGACTGGCGAGGACTTGCAGTTTTGTCCGGCAGAACGGAGAGGCACTACTCTACGGTCTTTGCTGATTTCTTAAACCTTGGCATTCTACCGTACGCGTTCTTTCGCTGTTTTCTATTTATTTCTACATACTGTATCTTACTGTTATTATATTCTGGATTTTCTTTTTTTAATTTTCAATTTTTTATTTCAAAAATTGTACTATTTTGTGAAAGTGCCTTCGAATTAAACGAGTCCAACTATATAGAAATATTTCGTTCAATTTGTTGTTATTTTAGATGACTGTCTGTATGCGTACCTAGGCTGCCGGAGCGACACGCCTGGCGGGTGTTGTAGTTTCGCTCGGCAGATCGGTGCGACGCTAGCATATGATCTTCGGCAATTTCTCTAAAAATGATATTGTACCGTAGTCATTTTCCCAGTTTTGCATTTATTTATAGATACAGTAATTTATGGTTATGATATTTTGGATTTTTTTTCAAAATTTATTACTTTTAAGTTAAAAAATGTACTCCTTAGGAAAATTGCCTTCGTGTTAGTAGTGTGTACGTTTTTGACAATATTTTGTTAAATTCTTGGTTACATTGAATGATTGTCAGTGTGCGTACCTACACTGACGGAGCAACACGTCTAGGTAGGTCTTGTTGTTGCGTTCGGTAGATCTTAGCGATATTACTGTATGATCTTAGTTTATTACTTTAACCGTGATATTGTTCCGTTCGCTTCTTTCCGCAGCTTTCTATCCATTTCTACATACCGTTATTTACTGATTTCTTCCAAAATTCTAATTGATAATTTCAAAAATTATATTTCTTAATAAAAGTGTATCAGCACATAGTTGAGTTTACGTTTATGACGAAATTTTGTTAAACATATTGTTATTTAATACGGTTGTCTGTATACCTACCTAAGCTTCCTGCACGACACGGCGGGAATTATGCAGTAGTTACGTTGACATTATCGGAGCGACGCTGCAATATGGACTTTGTTAATTTCTTTAAACCCTATATTGTAGCGTTTGCATTCTTTCACACATTTCCATTTATTTCTACATAGTGTAACTTACTGCTTTGATATTTTCAATCTTTTTCCAAAATATTCGATTTCTAGTTTAAAAAACTGTATTTCTCGGTAAAAGTGTCTTTGGTATTATGTGAGCGTACGTTCATGATATTATGTTGATAAAGTTAATATTATTTTAAATGATTGTCTCTATGCGCATCTACGCTACCATGCGCGACGCGACTGCATGGTCTTCTAGTGACTTTCTGTAGATCGGGGCTGCATTACTGGATGGTCTTCGCTAATTTCTTTAATCTTGATTGTGTACCGTTTGCATTTTCCCAGTTGACCATTTATTTATGCATACAGTAATTACCTATCGTGATATTTTCGATTCTTTTTAATATTTGCATTTTTTAATGTGAATAATTGTATTTCTTTTCAAATGTGTTTTTTGTATTAGATGGGTTAACGTATATGAAAATATTTTTTAAGCTTGTTGTTACTTTATGTGATTGTCTGTATACGTACCGAAGATGCTTGAGTGACACGGCTAGAGTGGTCTTGCAGTTGAATTCGGTAGATAGGAGGGACACTACTGTATAATATTCGTTAATTTGTCTAACCATGATACTGTACCGCACGCATTTTCTCCCAATTTTCCATTAACTTATAAACACTGTAAATTACTGTTATGATATTTTCGATTATTTTTCAAAATTTTCAATCTTTATCTTTAGAAATAGTATTTAATAGCAAAAGAGTCTTTGAAATTAACTAAATGTACGTATATGACGATATTTTGTGAAATTGTTTGTCATTTTATATAATTTTCTCCATATGTACCATCGCTGCCAGGACGATATTACAGCAGTCGTCTTGTAGTTGCATTCGGTAGATTGGTGCGGCACTACTGGACGTTCTTCGTTAATTTCAATAACCCTAATGTGGTCCGCATGCATTTTTCCGCAGTTTTCTAATTACATAAAAATACGGTGATTTCCTGCCGTCATATTTCCGATTATGATCAAAAATATCAATTTTTAGTTAAACAAATTGTATTTTTCAGTAAACGTGTCTTCGGAATTGCTTGACTGCACGTTTATGACATTATTTTGTTAAAATTAGTGCTATTTTATATGATTGTCTGCATACGTACCTACGGTGTTGGACCAACACGACTGGTGAGATCATGAAGTTGCGTAGCGCAGACCGATTCGGCACTACTGGGTAGTCCACGTTAATTTCTTAAACCTTGATTTTGTACCGTATCCACTTTTCCCCTGTTTTCTATCTATTTAAACACACTGTAATTTTCAGCTATGATATATTCGTTTTTCTTCAAAATTTTCAATTTTGATTTAAAAATATTTTATATCTTAATAAACTGCCTTTAGAATTAATTGATTGTATGCTCATGACAATATTTTGATAAACTAATGGTTATTTTACATGATTGGCTGTATGTGTAGATGCGCTGTCGGAGAGACACGACTGGTGAGGTCTGGTATATGCGTTCGGCAAATAGGAGCGGCATTATTGGATGGTCTTTGTTAATTTCCTTACCCGTAATTTTGAACCGTATGCATTTTAGCGCCCTGTTTTCTATTTATTTGAGCACCCTGTAATTTGCTGTTATATTTTCCATGTTTTACAAGGTTTGCAATTTTTACAATAATAGATTGTATATCTAAGTAAATGTTTCTTTTGAAATAGGTGCGATTATGTTTGTGACAACATTTTGTTAAGGTTGTTGTTATTATATATGATTGTCTGTATACGTACCGAAGCTGTTTGAGTGACACGACTTCCGATGTCTTGTTGTTGCGTTCGGCAGTTCATAGCGACATTACTGTAGGTTCTACCATAATTCCTTAGACTTGATTTTGTACGTATGCATTCTTCCCCAATTTTCTGTTTATTTCTAAGTTCAGTAATTTACTCCTATGATATTCCCGATTGTTTAAAAAATTTTGTATGTGTAATTCGGAAAATTGTACCTTCCAATAAAAGTGCCTTTAGAATTATCTGCATGTACGTTTATGATTGCATCATCTTTATCTTCTTGTTACTTCATATGACTGTCTGTGTACGTACGTACGTGTACTTTTTGCGAAAATTGCCATTTGAATCAGGTGAGGTTACGTATATGACAATATTTCGAAAAGCTTGTTGTTATTTTATATATTTATCTGTATGAGTACCTACGCTGTCAGACCGAGACGGCTGAAGTGGTCATATAGTTGCGTTCGGTATTTCACAGCGTCACTGCTGTATGGATTCGTTTCATTCCTCCACCTAGGTTTTGTACCATATACATTCTGTCGCAGTTTTATATTTATTTCTACATACTGTAATATGCGGTTATGGTACAATCGATATTTCCAAAGTTCTCTATTTTTAGTATAGAAAATTTAGTATATGGAATATCTTACTCAGAGTGTCATTTGAATTGGTTGAGTGTACGTTTATAACAGTGTAACGCCAGCGAAAATCTAGCCAACACATCACCAGACGCATCTCCCAGACGGCAACCATAGCAAAATCAGCCAAAACCAGCCGAAATATCACCAGAAACCCTCTAACTAAACCAGAAGGTTACACTATAAAAACCGAGCACAAACTAGTAAAGCAGTTTTATATTATACCTCAAACGGAACGTTTCTACATTCGTATACCTATCCTGAATACCTACGTTAAATTTTTAAAACTATTCAATATCTGTCATACACTAAATTTATGGAATAGGTATTAATATAAGAAACCTAGTTTCTCTAGAAAGGGTCTCTTTCACCAAGGTTTAAGAGCCGTCCGTGTATATTTTATTTTAATACTTGCCACGTATTTCCCCGTGACACCAATATGTATACAACAACAAATTGAACAAAATACTTACACGTACGTGCATTCAGCTAATTCCAAAGTCACATTTTATAGAAAGTTCAATTTTTGAAATTAAAAATTGGAAAATATGAAAAACATCGAAAATATCATAACAGTACATTACAGTAGGTATGTACAGGCAGAATAGAGAGAAGAAATGCATACGGCGCAAAATCAAGGTTAACGATATTAACGAAGGCTATTCAGTAATGCCCCTCCGAGATGACGTACGTTGTTACAAGATTCGACAGTCGTGTAGCTTTAGCAGCGTGTGATGGTGTACAGACTATTATATGAAATAACAATAAGTTCAACAAAATAACGTTATTATGAAACACCCATCTGATTCCAAAGACACTTTAACTAGGGATTACAGTTATATAAACTAAGAATGGATAATTTTGAAAAAGTCGTAAATATCATTACAGTAATTTACAGTATGTAGAAATAAATAGAAACAATGAATAGATACAATGCATACGGAGTAATATCAAGGTTAAATATATTGTCGATGACCATCCAGTAGTGCCGTTCCGATCTGGCGTACACAAATACAAGACTACGCATATCGTATCGCCCCGATAACGTATGTACGTATACGGACAATCATATAAATTTACAACAAGCTTAACAAAATGTTGTCATAAACGCACACTCAACTAATTTCAAGGACACTTTTCCTAAGAAATACAATTTTTGAAAGTAAAAATTGGATGATTTGATGAAATTCGGAAATATCATAAGAGTAGATAACTGTATGTAGAATAAATAATGAATAGCAATAGAATGCATGCGGTACAATGTCAAGGTTAAACAAGTTAACGAAGATCATGCAGCAGTGTCGCTCCGTTATAGCGTAAGCTACTACTAGATAAAACCAGCCGCGTCGATCCGCAAGTGTAGGTACCTATACTGACAATCGTGTAAAATAACAATATGTTTAACAGGATAAAGTCACAATCGTACAGTCAAGTAATTCCAATGACACATTTATTGAAAAATATAGTTCTTTAAACAAAAAATTGAAAATTTTGACTAAAATATAAAATATCATAACAGTAAATTACAGTATGCGTAAATAAATGGAATAATGGGAAGAAATGCATACGGTGCAGTACCAAGGTTATAGAAACTATCGAAGATCATACAGTAGCGTCGCTCAGATACGCAGAACGCAACTGCAAGACCACGCTAGCCATGTCCCTCTGGAAGTGTGTGTACGCATACAGACAATGATATAAAATAACCAAGAATTCATCTAAATATTGCTATAAATGTACACTATACTAATTCGATGGCACTATTCCTAAGAAATATAATTTTTGAAAGTGAAATTGGAAATTTTGAAAAAAATTGAATATCATAACCATCAATTACAGTATGTGTAAATAAAGGGATAGGTAGGGAAAAAAGCATATGGTACAAAATCAAGGCTAAAGAAATTAGAAGAAGACGGAATCAAGAGCACGCCAGTCGTATCCGCCAGAAGGCGTAGGTTCATGTAGGAAGAATCTCATAAAATAACAAAACGCTAAACAACATAGTGTCATAAATGTAAGGTCAACTAATCCAAAAGACACTGTAACTAAGAAATAGAATTTTTAAATTAGAAATTAAAAATTTTGAAGAAAATCGAAGGTATCCTAATAGTTAATTACAGTATGTACAAAAAAATAGAAAATTGCGGAATATGGCATACAGTAAAACATCAAAATTAAAGAAATTAACAAAGACCATCCAGTAGTGCCGCTCCGATCTGACGAAAACAAGTTGCAGACAACTCCTATCTTGTCGCTCCGGAAACGCAGGTACGTATACAGACAATCGTATAAAATAATAATAAGTTTAACAATATAACGCCATAAACGTAGACACAACAAATTCCAAAGCACTTTTACTTTGATATAGAATTTTTTAAACTAACAATTGAAAATTTTGGAACAAACAAGGAATATCATAACAGTTAATTTCAGAGTGCATTATAAGTGGATGACTGCGAAAAAATGCATAAGGTACGATATCAATGTTAAACAAATTCACGAAGACCATAGAACAGTGTCACTCTGGAAGCGTAGGTACGTATACAGACAATCGTATGAAACTACAAATAATTCAACAAAATATTGTCATAATCGAACACTCACATAATACAAAAGACACTTTTAATGAGAAATACAATTTTATAAACAAAAAATTGAAAATATTGAAAAGAACCGAATATATCATAAACAGTAAATCACAGTATGTATAAAGAAATGGGAGAATTGGAGACCTGCATATGGATCATAATCCTGCTTGAAGCTGAAATTAACGAAGACCATCCAGTAGTGCTGATCCGTTCTCTCGTAGGCAACTACAAGACCTCGCCAGCCGAGTCGCTCCGACTGCGAACGAGCGTATACAGACAATCATATAAAATGTCAGCAAGCCAAAAGAATATTCTTATAAACCTAAACTCACCTAATTCAAAACAGACAATTACTAAGACACAAACTTTGTTAAAATAAATGTTGTCAATTTTACAGCAAATCGAAAATACCATAACAGTACATTACAATATGTATAAATAAATGAAAGACTGGGAAAAATTGCATACGGTACGAAATCAAGGTTAATGAAATTAACGAGGACCATCCAGCTGTGCCGTCCTGATATGCCATACGCCACTACAAGACATCGCCAGTCGTGTAGCTCTGGCATCGTAAGTACGTATGCAGACAATCATATAAAATAACATAAAGCTTTATAGAATATTGTCATAAACGTAAACTCAAATAATGCAAAGGACACTCTTACTAGGAAATACAATCTGTTATATTCAGAACCGAATGAGTTGAAACAAATGAAAAGCATCATAGCAGTATATTACGGCATGCATATATATAAATGAAAACACGGATGTAGTGCATTCCGTACTAAATCAAGGTTAAAGAAATTAATGAAGTCCGACTAGAACTCCATTCCGTTCTGCCGTACGGTACTACAAGGTACCGCCAGTCGCGTCGGTCCAACAGCGTAGGTACGTATACTGACAATCACATAAAATAACACAGAGTTAAACAAAATCTCGTCATATACGTACACTTAACTAATTTCAAAGACACTTTTACTAAGGAATACAGTTTTTTTATGTAAAGGTTGAAAATATTGAAAAAATTCGAAAATGTCATAACAGCAAATTGCAGTATGTATAAATAAATGGAAAACTGGGAAAAAATGCATACGGTAAAATATCTCGGTTAGAGAAATTACCGGAAATCTTGCAGTAGTGTCGATGCGATATACGGAATGCAACTAAAAGAGCACTCCAGCCGGCTCGCTGCTTAAGCGTAGGTACGTATACAGACAATCAGGCAAAATAACAATGAGCTTATCAATATAATGTCATAAACGAAAGCTCAAATAACTCAAAAGACTCTTTTTCTAGAAAATACAATTTTTTATATTAATATTTGATAATTTTGAATTAAAATCGCAAACACCATTACAGTAAAATACAGGACGTATAAATAAATGGAAAACTAAAAAAAAATGCACACGGCTCAAAATCACGGTTATAGAAGTTAACGAAGACCACCCAGTAGTTCCGATCCGTTGTGTCGTAGGCAACTACAATACCTCGCTAGTCGTGTTGCTGCGATAGCTAATGTACGAATACAGACATTCGTATATAATAACATCAAGTTTAATTAAATATTGTAATAAACGTAAACTCAACTGATTTAATTGACACCTTTCATATGAAACGGATTATTTTAAACTAAAGACTGATAATGTTGAAAGAAATTGAAAATATCGTAACGGTGAAGTACAGTATGAAGAAGTAAACAGAAAACTGAGAAGGAATGCTCGAAGTACGATAATAAGTTAGTCAAATTAAAAAAAGACCTTACAGTATGGTCGCTCCGGAAGCGTATGTACGTGAAAAGACAATTATATAAAATAAAAATGGGTTTCATCATGATATTAGCATAAACGTACACTGGACTAATTCCAAAGACACTTTTCATAAAATGTACAATGATTGATATTAAAAATGGGGAATTTTGAAAAAAATTGTAAGTATTAAAACAGTAAATTACAGTATATGTAAATAAATAGAAGACTGCGAAGGAATGTATGCGGTACTATATCAAGGTTTAAAAAATTAACATATACCATACAGCAGTGTCGCTCCGACCTAGCGAGCGCAACAACAAGACGAATCCAGTCCTATCGTTTCGGCAGCGTAGGAACATATGGACACAATCATATATAATTACTAAGAATTTAACAACATATTGTCATAAGGGTACACTCATAACACACCTAAGACACCATTCATAAAATGTACAATGATTGATATTAAAAATTGGGAATTTTGAAAATATGGAAAGAACCAAAACAGAAAGTTACTGTACGTATTAATAAGCAGAAAATTCCGGAAGAATGCAAATGGTAAATATCAAGGTTAAAAAAATGAACATAGACCATAGAGCAGTGTCGCTCCGATCCAGTGAACGCAACAGCAAGATAAGTCCAGCCGTGTCGTCCCGGATGCGTAGTTACGTCTACAGACAATCGTATAAATTCACAATAAGTTTAACAAAACAATATCATAAGCATACACTCAACATATTGCAAAGACACCTTTACTATGGAACTAAATTTTGAAAACTAAAAATTGAAAATTTTGAAGAATCGAAGATACCATTACAGTAAATTACAGCATGTAGAAATGAATAGAAAACTGCGAATAAATTCTTGCATTACAATATTAATGATAAAGAAACTTTCAATCTTCATAGGATATTGTCGCTCCGCAATACCGAACGCACCTAAAAGACCACGCCAGACCACGCCAGTCGTGCCGCTCGGGAAGGGCTGGTACGTATACAGACAATCATATGACTTAGTAATCAGATTATCAAAATATTGTCGTATTCGTACACTCGACTAATTCCAAACACACATTTAATAAGAAATAAAAATTTTGTTAATTAAAAATTGAAAATTTTGACCAAAATCGAAAATATCATAAGTATAAACTACAGCTTGCGTAAATAAATAGGACAATGGGGAAAATGAATACGGTGCAATGTCAAGGTCATAGAAACTATCGAAGACTATACAGTAGTGTCGCTCCAATCTGCAGTACGCAACTACCAGACATCAAAAGACGTGTCGCTCCGGCAGCATAGGTACACATACAGGACAACATATAAACAAACAATAAGTTTAACAAAATAATTTTGCCACGGTGAAATACGTGGCAAGTATTAAAATAAAACATAAGCGGGCGGCTCTTCAACCTTCGTGGATGGGATCCTTTCTAGAAGAAACTAGGTTCTTTATATTAATACTTATTCCGCAAAATAAGTGTAATACAGATATTGAATTGTTTTAAATATTTAACGTAGTTCTTCATGATAGGAATACGAATGTAGAAACGTTCTGGTTGAGGTATAACGATGAACTGATTTATTGGTTCGTGCTCGGTTTTTATATTATAATTTTTTGCTTGAGTAGGCGGTTTCTGGTGATGTGGTGGTTGTTTTTGACTGAGTTTGCTACGGTTGATATCTGAGCGGTTTCCAGTAATGCGATGGCTGAATTTTGGCTGATTTTGCTATGGTTGATGTCTGGGCGGTTTCGGGTTATGCGTTGGCTGGATTAAGGCTACCGTCAGAATGTCATGAGGGTAAACTCAGCTAATTCAACAGGCACGTTTGCTAAGGAATGGAATTTTCTGATTAAAGAATTTCCAATTTTGAGATAAATCAAAAATATCAAAACAGTATATTACATTATATATATGTAAAGAGAAGACATGGAAAAAATGTTTACGCTATTATATCAATATTTAAGCGATTGACGAAGACCATATAATATTGTCACTCCGATCGACCGTACGAAACAACAAGACGACTACAGCCGTGTCGTTACGGAAGCGTAGGTAAATATACGGTCAATCGTATAAAGTAAGAGTAAGTTATCGAAATATTGACATAAACGCACACACGAATAATTCGAATGACATATTTACGAAGGAATACAATATTTTGTAATAACGATTGAAAATTTTGAATATAATTGAAAATATCACAACAGCAACATGTGTAGGTAGACGCCAATGGAAGACTGTGAAACAATACCTAAGGTGCAATACCAAGGTTATAGAAACTATCGAAGACCATACAGCAGTGTCGCATCCATCTTCCGAACGCAACTAGAAGATGAGTCTAGTTGTGTCACTCCGGCTGCGTAGGTACGTATAAAGACAATCATATAGAATAACAGTAACTGCAACAAAACAATGTCTTAAACGTACAATCAACTAATTAGAGAGACACTGTATCTAATGAATACGAATTTTCAAATTTAGAAATGTATCGAAAATATCATAACTCTTAATCACAGTATGCATAAATAAATACAAAATTGCGAACGAATGCATAGAGAACAACATCAAGATTAAAGAAATTATCGGAAATCATGCAGTAGTGTCGATGCGATATACCGAATGCAACTGCAAGGCCACTCCAGCCGTATTGATCCGACAGCGTTGTTACATATACAGATTATCATATAAAATAACAAAGAATTTAACATAATATTGTCATAAAAGTACATCCAACTAATTGTGAAGACATTTTTAATAACAAATACAATTTTTTGCACTGAAAATTGTAAATTTTGAAAAAATAGAAAATATCATATCAGTACATGACAGTATGCGTAAATCACTGGATCAATGGGAAAGAATGCATACGGTACAAAAACAAGGTTAAAGAAATTAAAAATGCCATCCAGTACTGCCGCACCGATCTACTCAATGCTACTACATGACCACTCCTGTCGTGTCGCTCGGGAAGCGTAGGTACGAATACAGACAAATATATTAAATCACAACTCAACTAATTCAAACGGTACATTTTCTAGGAAACACTGGGTTGGAAATTAGAAATTAGATATTACGAAGAAAGTCGGAATTATCCTATCAGTAAGTTACAGTATGTCGAAATATATACAATGCTGCCAAAGAATGCATACGGTAGAGTATCAAGGTTAAAGAAATTAACGAAGATCATTCTGTAGTGCCATATCGATCTGTCGTTCGCAACTACATGCCCTCGGCAGTAGTGTCGCTCCGGCAGCGTAGGTATGTATGTAGAGCATCATATAAAGTAACAACAAGCTTAGCAAGTATTGATGCAATCGTACGGTCAACTAATTCAAATTCCACATTCAAAAAAATTTACAATTTTTAAAATTAAAAACCGAAAATTTCGAAGAAAAAGAATCGTAAAACTCATAACAGAAAATTGCAGTTTGTACAAATAAATGGAAAACAGGGAGAATATGCATACGGTACAAAATCAAGGTAAAGGAGATGAACGAGGCACATCCAGTGGTGCCGTTCCCATACACCGAACGCAACTACAAGACCACACCATTATTGTCCCTCCGGATGCGCCGGTACATACACAGACAATCATATAAAATAACAAGACGTTTAACTAAACACTGTCATAAACGTGCAATCGACTAATTCGAAAGCCATTTTTAGTTTGTAATACAATTTCTGAAGTTAAAAATTGGAAACTTTGATGGAATTCGAAAATATCATAACAATAAATAGCAGAATGCAGAAATAAATAGGAAACTGCGGAATAATGTGTACGATACAATATTATGATTCAATGGATTAAAGAATGCCATCCAATATGCAGCTCCGATCTGCCCTACGCGACTGCAAGATCACTCCAGTCGTGTCGATCCGGAAGCTTAAGGTCGGTTACAGCCAATCACATAAAATATCAATATGTTGAACAAAATATTGTCATAAACGTAAACTCATGTTACTCAAAGACAATTTTCATACCAGTAAGTTACAGAATAGAGAGATATACAGAAAGCTGGAAAAGAATTATTACGGTACGACATTAAGGTTAAAGAAGTTATCATTGTCCATAGAGTATTGTCGCTCTGATCTACGGTGCGTAACTACAACGCCACGCCAGTCGTGTCGCACCGGAAGTGAAGATGCATATACAAGCAATCGTTCATAATAACCATGAGTCTACATAATATTGTCATAAATGTACTCTCAAGTAGTTCTAAATGATACGTTTACTATGAATTACAAATCTCTAAACACAAATTTATAATTTTGAAAAATAGAACCTACCATAATAGTAAATTACAGCATATGCAATTTAGTAGATGACTATGAATTAAATTATATGGGGCATCATTAAGGATAAAAATATTAACAAAGACCATACAACAGTGTGGAACCTATCTACCGGACGCAACTACAAGATCACAGCAGTTGTGTCACTCCGGATGCGTATGTACGTATAAAGACAAACATAAAATAGCAATAAGTTTAAGAAACTATTGTCATAAATGTACACTTAGATAATTCAAAAGACACTTTTGCTATGAAATACAACTTTTTACGCTAAGAATTGAGAATTTGGACGAAATCGAAATTACCGTAACACTAAATGACACTATGCATAAATAAATGTATGTCTGGGAAAAAATGCATACGGTACAATATGAAGCATAAAGAAATTGACGAAGATCGTAGAGCAATGTCGTTCCGTTAAACCGAACGCAACAACAATACGACTGCCGTCGTGTCTCTCCGGCAGCGTAGGTGTGCATACAGGCAATCATATAAAATAACAATAAGTTTAGCAAAAGAATGTCATATGCGTACATTCAACTAATTCCAGAGGCACATTCATTAAGGAATATAATCTTTGAAAACTGAGAACTAAAAATTAAAAAAAAAATATAAATCATCATGACAGCATATTACAGTATATAAAAATGAATGGAATCCTGGGAAAAACTCGGTCTTTTCAAAATCATGGTTTGAGAAACATAACGAAGACCATACCGTAGTGTTGCTGGATCTGCTGTACCACATTCACTATTCCAATATTGAAGCAGGGCATCAAGCCGTTGTAGAACTTTACCCATTCGTATACATTCTAACTCTTTACAGTAGGCCATTCCATCCAAGAAGCTAACCCGCTCTATTGAGGATATCATTTCGTGTTCCAAGAAGCAAATTAGTAGACATTTTAGTATATGAATTTAATTTAATTTCTTGTATGAATTAGAAGATCGTGAGGCAGACTGATCATGAACATTACCGCCCCCGTTGAGTGTCGAACGGCTGAGTAAATAGAAGATGATCACCTACCCTGTGATTCCGAGAATCATGCCAGGTGCTCCGGGAGTAAATCCGCTGTGCAGTATTGGAAATAGTATCCTTAATCCTCGGACTGAATATCAATGAAAAAGGTCAAACTCTATGTGGAACGTTACCTATTCATATGATGTCAAATCATTCCGGAAGGCCATAACTTCCTAAATCCTAAACCGTTCTAGAGAGTGTCTTGCTTTGTGTTCATGGAAACATATCAGTAGACATTTCAGCAGACGTATACCTTATTTTTATATATGACTAGCAAAATCGAGAGTCAAACCGCTAAAGAACGATACCACCTTCTCTGAGACTCGAACTGCTCAGTCAATAACTTCACCTGTCCTGTGATTCCGACTTTCATACCAGGTATACCGGGAGTAAATCAGCTGTCAAGATTTGGCATTGGACACCTTATTTCACAGAATTCATGTTAAAGTACACAGTCAAACCTTTGTAGAACGTTTCCACCTACTTTTAGAGTCGAAATCTAAGTCAATAGCTTCAGCTATCCTATGAGTCCGAGAGTCATGCCAGGCATTCCGGCAGTAAATCCGCATAACAGAATTAGCAATTGACAACTTAGTGCACGGTCCGAATATGAATGGAGGCCGTCAAACCATCGGACAACACTACCAATTTGTGTAAAGCCGATAAGGTGCCCGTCACTAAAATGGATACCAACTTCGTTCTCTGAACACGAAGTTATACACTCGATACACCCGGTTAGGTTCTCCGATGGTAACGCCGTCTGTAAAATGTTTGACAATATACCAATAGGTAACGTTGTATAAAGCGTTGACGCTCTACTTTAATATTCATACCATGAATTAAAGTGTCAATGGGTAATACTGCACTGTGGATTGTCTCCCGGAATACCTGGTTTGACTGCGAGAATAACTGGATCAGTGAGGATACTGACTTAGCCGAGTGACACTCAACGATGGTTGCATCGGTCTCGAAATGTTTGACTCAGTCCATACTTGTTCATACATGAAATTAAGCTGCCCGTCATTAGAATGTTTTCTAATATCTTCCGCTAAACACGAAGTTACACTGTGGATGCAGAGGGTTAAGCCTTCGGAGGGTTAGGTATTCGGTAAGAAGTTTGACTTTATACCACTTGGTAACCATCTGAGTTGAATCGGCAATCTAATTTAGAATGCGAAACCTTAATTAGTGTGTCTATTGGTAAACACTGTTCATCGGATTAACTCCCGGTCTACCTGGTTTGACTCTCGCAAGGACAGGGTAGGTGAAGCTACTGACGTGGCCGTTCGTCTCTCAAAGTAGCTGTTGTATTAGCTGTTCGAATCGCAAGGAAGGTGGCCGCGTTCACGAACGGCTTGGCACTGAATATACGAATTCACACAAGATAATGAGGTGCCCGTCTATGGAAGTTATACAAATTTGCTTTCCTCAACACTAGGTTATAGTCTAGACACAGCGGATCAGTTTCTAGAAAGCTAATGCATTCGGTAGAATATTTGACTCCATACTAGTAATTAACGTTGCACAACTGTGTGACTCTGTAAGTTAATATTTAAACCGCGAAGTAGTGTTTTTAATGCCAATACTTTACTGCGCATATTCTCAAGGAATATTACGTTTGGCTTTCGGAATCACAGGATATATGAAGCTATAGACTTAGCCGTTCGTCCCTCACAGAAGGTGACAACATTCTCGAGCGGCTTGACACTGGATCTTCATGTTCATAATGGAATTAAGGAGCCCGTCACTAAAATGTTTTCTAATTTCTACCACTGATCACGAACTTATACTCTGGGTACGGCGGGTAGGCTTCTAAGAAGGTTTGGCTATTGGTAAAATTTTTAACTCTATACAAATAGGTAATATTTTGCAACGGTTTGACTGTCTGCATTAATATTCAAACCGTGAATTAAGGTGTCAATTGACAATAACCTTCAGCAGATTTGCTGGACAGGATAAGTGAAGCTACTGACTTACCACTACGACTCTCAAAGAAGGTGGTAAGAATCTCGAACATTTGGTCCATTTTCCTTTTAAGCCATAAATTAAAATAAGGTGCCCGTTATAAAATGTATACTAACTTGCTTCTCTGATCACAAAGTTATACTTTCGATACAGCAGGTTATCTTCAGGGATGATAAGGCCGTCGGTAAAATATTTGACTATATACCAATAGGTAATGTGCTCAATCGATTTCATAATCTACTTTAATATTCAAACCATGATTTAAGGTGTCTGAAGCCAACATTTTTCTGCGGGTTTACACAAAGAAGGAGGTAACGTTCTCTAACGGTTTGACACTCTAGCTTCTGATGCATACATGGAATTAATGGCTTGAATATTAAATTCGATCGTCGAACCGTTTGAGGCCGTTACCAATTGATATAAAGTCGAACATATTACCGAATGCCGTACCTTCCGCTAACCTCACCCGCTCCATCGAGAGTATAACTTCCTGTTCACAGAAAGAAATTAGTATTCATTTTAGTGACGGTCACCTTAATTTCATGTATTAATTAGAAGTTCGAGGGTGGAACAGTTCGAAAACATTACCACCATCTGTGATAGACAAACGGCTAAGTCAATGGTTTCGCGTCTCCTGCGATTCTGAAGAAAACCGTTATAAATCGTTACGTACGCCTATAGAGACAAACGTTTCTCCGAAGGCCTTACCTCCCGAGAACATATCACGCTATATCCAGAGTATAACTACATGTCCAGAGAAGCAAATTATTATACATTTTAGACACCTTAGTTGCATGTATGAATGCTAGGTCAATAGATTCACCTATGCCATTATTCCAAGTGACGAACCAGATAATGCTGGAGGAAATACGCTGAAGAGTACTTGCAGTTGGCACCTTAATTCGCGGTATCAATATAAAAGTTGGGATTCAACCTATCGGTGAGCAGTACCAATTCGAATAAAGTCATACGTTTTACCGAATACGTAACCTTAGAAGAACCAAACCGGCTCTAGCGTGTGCCTGGCATAATGTTCACAGATCGAAACGGGTTGAAATTTTAGCAGACAGTCACATAATTTTCATGTATGAGTAGCAAAATGGAGAGTCAAACCGATCAAGAACCTTCCCACCTTATTTGGGAGTAGAACGTGTATGTCAATAGCTTCACCTATCCTGCGAATCCGACAGTCAACCATGGATTCCGGGAGTTAATCTGCTGAACATTATCAGAAATAGACATCTTTCATCACGGGTTGAATATAAAACTAAAGCGTCATCCCCATTGTGAACGTTACCAGTTGCTGTAAAGTCAAACGCTTTACCGAATGCCTTACTGCCCGCGAAGCTAGCCCGCCCTATCAAGGGTGTAACTTCGTGTTCTGAGAAAGAAATTAGTATTGATTTACGTGTCGGGCACCGTTACTTCGTTTATTAATTAGAAGATCGATGGTAAAACCGTTCGAGAACGTTACGACCATCTTTCAGTGTCGAACGCATACGTCAATACGTTCACCTACCCTCTGTTTCCGGGAGACAAACCAGGAAATACGAGAGTAAATCTGCTGAACAGTATTGGCAGTAGACACCGTAAATCACGATATGACTATTAAAGTAGTGCGTCAATCCGTCTGAGAATATTGGTGTAATGTCAAAAGCATTAAGGAACACCCTACCCTCCATAGCCTATCTCGCTGCATCGAGAGTATAACGTCGTGTTCAGTGGAACAAACTAGTGCACATGTTAGTGACCGGCACCTGAATTTCATGTATGAATAAGGAGGTTGAGAGTTACACCGATCGAAATCGTTACCACCTTCATGGAGGGTCGCATAGCTAAGGCAATAGCTTCACCTATCCTGTGATTCTGAGAATCAAACAAGTCATTACGCTAGTAAATCTGCTGAAATGCATATGCAATTGACACCATAGTTCACGCTACGAACTTTAAAGTAGAGAGTCATACTGTCGGGGATCATTATCAATTGGTATAGGGTCACTCTTTTTACAGATGTCCTTACCTTCCGAGAACATAACCCGCTGTATCGAAAGTACAACTTCCCGTTCAGAGACACAAATTAGTATGGATATTAATGAATAAGAAGGTCGAGTCATAAAAGTATCGGGATCGTTGCCATCTCCTTTGAGAGTCGCACGGGTAAGCCAATAGCTCGATATATCCTGATTCCAAAACTCAAACGAGGTATTCCTGGAGTAAATGCGCTCTACAGTATTGGCAATAAATACCATAGTTTGCGGATTGAACATTAATATAGAGCGACACTCCGTGCACGGACGTTACCAATTGGTATAGAGTCAAACATTTTACAGAAGACCTTACGAACCGAAAAACTAACACACACTATCGAGAGAATTACTTCGTGCTTAGAGAATCCTATTAATTTACATTATAGTGACGGCATCCTAATTTCATGTATAAATTAGAAGGTGGAAGGTAAAACAGTCCGAGACCGTTACCACCTTCTATGATATTCGAACAGCAAAGTAAATAGCTTCACCCATCCTGAGATTCCCAGAGACAAACCAGAATATTTCCGGAGTAGTTCCGCTGCACAGTATTAGCAATCGACGACCTCAATTCACGGTAGGCATGTTATAGTTCAGAGTCAATACTTTGTAGAACGTTACGTATTGGTATAGAGTCAATGCTTATTACGAGGGCCTTACCTTTCGGGAACCTAACCCGCTGTATCGTGATTATATCGTCGTGATGAGAGGAGCAAGTTAGTATACATTTTAGTCGCGGGCATCCTTATTTCAAGTATGAATTAGAAGATCAAGTGTCCTAACGTTGGAGATCGTTACCACCTTCTCTTAAAGTCGATCGGTTAGGTCAATAGCATCATCTATCCTGTGATTCCGAGAGTCAAACAGGATACTCCGGGACAAAGTGCCACGTACGGTATTGGCAATAGACGCCATAGTTCATGGTATGAATACTGAGGCAGGCCGCAGAGCAGTTATAGAACGATACCTATTCGTATAGAGTCCAACCGTTTACCGGACGTCTTTCATTCCGAAAACATAACGTGCAGTATCGAGAGTATGACTTCGTGGTTAGAGAAATACATTGGTATACATTTTAGTGATAGGCGCCATAATTTCATATATGACTTAGGAGGATGAGGGTCAAATCGTTCTGGAACGTTTCCACCTGCTGTGAGAGTCGATCTGCTGAGTCAATAGTTTCACGCATCCCCTGATTCCGAGAGTAATACCAAGTATTCCTGGACTAATCCGCTGCAGAGTACTGGCAATAGACAGCTTGTTTCACGGTATGAATATTAAGATAGAGCATCACAGCGATGTGGATCTTTAACTATTCGTATAGAGTAAAATCTTTCACGGAATGCCTTTCCATCGAGGAGCTAACCCGCTGTATTGACAGTATAATATCGTGTTCTGAGAAGCATATTAGTATACATTTCAGTGACGGTTACCCTAACTTTATGTATGGATTAGAAGATCGAGTGTCAAGCCATTCGGGAGCGTTACCACCTTCTGTGAGAGACAATCGTATAATTCAATAGCTTCACCAATCCTGTGACTCCGAAAGTCAAAGCAGATGATCCAGGAGTAAATCCGCTGAACAGTATTCGCATTAGTCACCTTAGTTCGCAGTCCGAATATTAAAGCAGTGCGTCAAACCTAGTGAGAACGTTACCAATTGCTATAACGTCAAACTCTTTACCCAATGCCGTACTGTCCGAGATGCTAACACGCTGTATCGAGAGTAAAGCTACGTGTTTAAGGAAAATCATTAGGAAACATTTTAATGACGAGGACCGTAATTTTATCACGAATGAGAAGATCGGGGTGTCAGCCGCTCAAGAACGTAGCCACGTTCTGTGAGAGGCGAGCCGCTAAGTCAATAGCTTCACATATCCCGTGATTCGCAGAGTCATACCAGGTGATGTTGAAGTAAATCCGCTGAACGGTATTGCCAATGAACACCTTAAATCGAGGTTTGAATATTACAGTAGAGCATCAAACCGATTGAGAGAGTTACCAGTTGGTATAAAGAAAAACGTTTTAGCGATAGGCTTACCTTCCGCGAAGCTAACCCGCCGTATCTAGAATATAGCAACGTGTTTAGGGAAACACATTAGTAAACATCGTAGTGACAGGGACTGTAGTTTCGTAATGAATAAGATCAAGGTTCAAAGCATTCCAATAAGTTCCCTCATTCTGTGAGAATCGAATGGCTAAGTCAATGGTGACACATATCCTGTGATTCCGAAAAATAAACCAGATATTCCCGGAGTAAATGCGCTGTACTGTATTGGCAATAGACAACTCAATTCACGGTTTCAACATTTAAGCAGGTCGTCAAAACGTTGTAAAACATTACCTATTCCTGTAGGGTTACACTCCTCACAGAATGCCTTGGATTCCTAAAAACAGACCCGCTGTATAGAGTATAACACCGCGTTCAGAGGTTCGAACTATTGTACAATTTAGTGACGATCACCTTAATTTCGTGCATGAATTAGAAGATCGAGGTAGAAACCATTCGAGAACGTCGCCACCTTCTGTGAGAGACGAACGGATAAGTCAATACATTTACCTATTAATTGATTCGGAGAGTCAAACCCGGTATATCTGGTGAAAATCCGCTGCACACTGTTGCCAATAGAGACCTTAATACACGGTTTGAATATTTAAGCAGACCGTCAACCCGTTGTCGAACGCTACTTATTGGTATAGAGACAAACATTTTACCGAAAACCTTAACTTCCGAGAAGCTAACCCGCGGTATTAAGAGTCTAACTTCGTGTTCAGTGAAAAAATTAGTATACATTTTAGTGGCCGTCAACTTAATATCATATACGAATTACTAGATCGAGCGGCAAACTGTTCCAGAACGTTATCACCATCTTTGGGAGTCGCACAGCTAAGTCACTAGCTTCACTTACCCGGTGATACCGAGAGTCAAAACTGGTATTCCAAGCGTGAATCCACTGAACTGTATAGGCAATAGACACCTTAATTCACGACATGAATGTTAAGGTTGAGAGTCAAACTGTCGAAGAACAATTCCAATTGATGCAAAGTCACTCTTGTGACCTATTTCTTACATTTCGAGATCTCAAGCCGTCATAGCAATTGTCTTGCTATGTGTTTTAATTCACGGCATGAACATTAAAGCTGACCGTCGTACAAATCTATTACCAGAAGCCATACCTTCCGAGAACATATCCCGGCGAACCGAGAGTATAGCTGTGTGTTCAGATCCTGTGATACCGAGAGACAATCCACGTAATCCGCAACTAACCCCGCAGTACAGTATTGGTATTAAACACGCTATTTCATGGCTTAAATATTATAGAACAGAGTCAAACCGTTGTGGAACGTTACCTATTCCTATAGAGTCAGACTTATAGCCGAAGGCCTTACCTCCTGAGAAACAAACCAGCTGTATCGAGAGTATAACTTTGTGTCCAAGGAAGCAAATTAGTAAAGATTCTAGTGGCGTGTTCCGTAACTACATGTGTGAATTAGAAGGTCAAGTGTCGAACGCATCGGGAACTTCACCACCTTCGTTGTGAATCGAAGAGCTAAATCAATAGCCTCACCTATCCTGGGATTCCGAGAGTATAACCAGGCATTCCAGGAGTAAATCCGCTATAAAGCATTGGCAATAGTCACCTTAATTCACGGTTTGCATATTAAAATAGCGCGTCAAACCGTTTGAGAGCGTTACCAATTGGTATAAAGTCAAACGTTTTAACGAAGGCGCAAACTTCCCCGAACCACACCCGCAGTATCGAGAGTATAACTTCTTTTCAGATATACAAAATAATACACATTTCAGTGGCGGACACCTTAACTTCATGTATGAACTAGATAATTGAATGTCTAACCGTTCGAGGTCGTTACCACGTCCTTTAAGAGTCGAACGGCTAAGCTAACAACTTGAATTATCAAGTGATTCTGGGAGTCATACCAGGTATTCCGGGAGACCGTCCTCTATACACAACTGGCAATGGACACTTGTGTTCACGGTTAGAATATTAACGTACAAAGCCAGACATTTGTAGAACGTTACATGTTGGGATAATGTCAAAAGATTTACAGAAAACCTTACCCTCCGAGAAATTAACCCGATGTATGTAGACTATTACTTCCTACTACGAGATACAAATTGGTATACATTGCAGAGAAGGGCACCTTAATACCATGTATGAATGAGAAGATCGAGTATCAAATCGTTCGAGACCGTTCCCACCTTATTTGGTAGTGGAATGGCTAATTCGGTAGCTTCTCTTATCCTATGATTCCGACTGCCAAGTCAGTTATTCCCGGAGTCAATCCGCTGGCAGTATTTGCGATAGACACCTTAATTCACAGTATGAATATTAATCTACAGATCCAAACCGTTGTAGAACCATACTTATTGCTACAGAGACAAAATTTTAACCGAAGTCCTTACCTTCCGAGAACACATCCAGTTGTAGCGCTTGGCTTGCATACTTTTCACCGAAACAAATTAGTAGACATTTTGGCAGAAGAATACCTTACTTTGAGGTACGAGTAGCAGGCTCGGAAGTCAGACCGTTCGGGAACGTAACCATCTCCTTTGAGAGTGGCACAGCTGCGTCAATACCTTGAACTGTCCTGTGATACCGAGATTCAAGCCAGTTATTCCGGGAGCGTGTCCGCTGGTCAGTGTTGGCAGTAGTCACCTCAATGCACGCTATGATTATTAAAGCAGGCCGTCAAGACGTTGTAGAACATTACCTATATGAATAGGGTCAATGTTCTTACAGAATGCCTTACACTCTTAACAACTAACCCCGTCTATCGGGATTAAAACACCGTATTCAAAGGTAGGAACTATTATACATTTTGGTGACGAGCACCACAGTTTCAAATACGAATTAGAGGATCGTTAGTCACGCCGTTCGAGAACGTTGACACATTCTGTCAGAGGCGATCCGCTAAGTCAATAGCTTCACCAATCCTGTGATTCGGAGAATCAAACCAGCTATTCTGGGAGTGAGTCCGCTGAAGGTTATTGGCAATGGACTCCTTAATTCTGGGATTGAATATTACAGTAGTTTGTCAAACAGTTTGAGAATGTGACCAAATGGTGTAAAGTCAAACACATTACAGATTGCGTTACGCTCGGAGAAGCAAACTCGCCGTTTCGAGAGTGTAACTTCGTGTTCAGAGAAAGAAATTAGACTTCATTTCTGTAACGAACGCCATAATTTCATGAATGAATTGGAAGATCGAGCGTCAATCCGTTTGACTACATTACCACATAATTTGAGTGTCGAACGGCTAAGTCAAATGCTTCACATGCATGAATTACAGGATCGACGGTCAAATCGTTCCAGAACGTTACGACCAGCCTTCAGAGTCCGGCGGCTGAGTCAATAGCTTCACCTATCCTGAGATTCCGAACGTCAAACCAGAAATCCCGGCAGTAAATGTGCTGTACAGCATTGGCAATAGATACCATAATCCGCGGATTGTTCATTAAAGGAGAGTGTCAAACCGTGTGAGAACGTTTAATTTACTATAAAGTCAAATGGTTTACCGAATCCCATACCTAACGCGCCGCATCGAGAGTATAGCTTCATATTTAGGGGATAAAATTAGTGTTCAGTTTAGTGACGGGCCACTTTATTGCATATATGAATTAGAATATCGAGGGTCCAAACGGTTCGAGAACGTTACCTCCTTCTTTGATATATGAAAGTCTATGTCAATAGCTTCACCTGCCCTATAATTCCGAAAGTTATACCTGGTATTACGGGAGTAAATCCACAGAACAGTATTAGAAATAGATACCTTACTCCACTGTTCGAATATTAAAATAGAGCGTTGCACAGTTTAAGAACGTTCCCAGTTTCTGTAAAGGCAAACGATTTATCGAGATCCTTGCATCCGAGAAGTTAACCCGCCGTATCGAGTGTAGAACTTCGTGCTTATACAAACGCATTGGTATACGTTTTTGTGACGGCATATTAAATTCATGTATGAATTAGAATATAGATAGACAAACCGATCGAGAACGTTATCACCCTCGTTGGCGGCCGATCATGTATGTCTGTAGATTCAGCTATCCTGTGATTCTTAGAGACAAAGATGGTACGCCGAGATTAAATCCACTGAACAGTATTAGCAATAGACAACATACACCACGGTATGAATATTAATGTAGGGCTGCCAACTGTTGGAGAACATTACCAATTGGAATAAAATCATTCCTTTTACCCAGTTCCAAACCATCCGAGAACCCAACACGCTACATCGATTGTGTTCCTTAGCTTTTACGCGATCAAATTATTACACATTTTAGCAGATGGTTCCAATATTTTCATGAATATGTATTAATATCGAGGGCGTTTTTCGAAAACGTTGTCACCATCTGTGAAAGTGGCACAGCTACGTCAACACCTTCAACTATCCCGCGATACAGATAGTCAATCCAGACATTCTAGGAGTACATCCGCTCTACAGCATTGGTAACAGACACCTAAATTCACGGTTTCAATATTAAAGTAGAGCGACAAACCGTCGGAGGTTATAACTAATTCGTACAATGTAATTCATTTTAGCTAATACCTTACAGGCCGAGAATGTTCGTCTGCTGTAGGGAGTGTCTTGGTCGTTGTTGACGGAAACAAATTAGAGGACATTTCAGCATTCGGGCTCCGTATTTTCTTGCACTAACCGAAAGTCTACCCGTTGGAGAACGTTATCACCTTGTTCGAGAATAGAACGGCTGAGTCTATAGCATCACCCATCACTCTGATACCGAGATACAAAGCAGGCATTCCGGGAGAAATCAGCTGCTCAGTATGGACATTCGACACACTATTTCACGGTGCAAATATTAGAGTACAGAGTCAATCCTTTGTAGAACGTTTCCTATTGCGATTGTGTCAAACTTTTCCGCCGGCCTTACCATCCGAAATAATAAACCGATGTATCGAGAGTATATCATAGTGTTCAATGGAACAAATTCCAATACGTTTTAATTACGGGCAACATATCTCCATGTAAGTGTTATGAAATCTACTGCCAATCCGCATCAGAAAGTTACCTCCATATATGAGTGTCGAACCGATAAGCCAATAGCTTCACCGATCCTCCGATTCCGAGAGTCGATCGAGGTATTCCGGCAATAAATCCGCTGATCATTATTGGCAATAGACACCTTAGTTCACGGTTTGAATATTAAAATAGAACGTTAAATCGTTTGAGAACGTTACTAATTGCTATAGGGTCAAACGTTTTACCGGATGCCTTACCGTCCGAGAATCCAATCCGCCCTATCGACCTACGTGTTCACGGAAACGCATTAGAACCATTTTAGTGACGGGGACCATAATTTCAGTATGAATACGAAGATCGGGGGTTAAACCGTTCGAGAACATTACCACCATCGTGAGAGACGAACAGCAAAGTCAACACCTTCACCTATAGTCGTGGTTCCGAGGGTCAAGCTTGCAATTCCAGGAGTAAGTCCGTTGAACAGTATTGGCAAGAGGCACCTTAATCAACAGTCTGTATATTAAACTAGAGCGTCAATCCGTTGTAGAGCATAACTAAATTTTATATAGCCATACTATTTACCGAATACTTTACCTTTCTAGAACGAAACCCGCTGTATAGTGTATCATGCATAGTGCCCGCGGAAACCAATCAGTAGACTTTTAGCAGACGAACACCTTGTTTCAGGTATGAATGGCAAGGTCGATAGTCAAACCTTTGCAGATCGATTCCACCTTCATCGAAAGCCTCACATCTAAAACAATAGCTCCTCCTATTGAATGCCTGAATCTTACCACGTATTTTAGGCGTAAATACGCTAGACAATTTTGGCAATAGATACCGTAATTCACAGCATGAATATTGAGGTTGAGATTCAAACCGTCGGAGAATATTAATAAATGGTAGAAAGTCATTCTTTATACCGAATACCTAGCTTTCCGTGAACTAAACACGCTGTAGGATGTGCCTTGCTGACTGTTCGCGCAAAAAGATATCAGTAGACATTTCGGCGGAGGGACACCTTATTATCATGTCTGAGTAGTAAAATCGAGAGTCAGCCCGGTGGATAACGTTACAGGGGCTGCGGTGGGTCTTCGGGCTCCACTGCAGTATGGGTTTGACGGTCCCACGGTGCCCGAGTCGGCCGAACCTAGGCCGAGGTGAGCAAGCACCTCATTCAGGAAGTAAGGTGTCCTTACGA